>CM076580.1:1132707696-1132805754 GCA_034641835.2 Pinus albicaulis
ACATTCATTCATGAGATGTCCAAAGAAGCGTGGCAAGTTAAAAACCACAATGTTTCAACCATCTGACAACGAGATCACAACGTGCGATTCGGCCAGAGCGGGGGCTCACTAAATTTTTTTTTTTCGAGGCGCGGTCGGAGTGCCGAGATCCCCGTCTCACGGTTAAAATGCAGGACGCGGTCCGGGCTTGGGCCGGGCGTTTCCTGCAGCATTGCTCCACACTATCCAAGGATGGATGGTCAATGATGCTCACTCGAAAGCAGGAATGGGAGCCTCTCAACGAGATGAGCTTATGCCGAATGTTTGTGCTTATTAGATCTTGTTGTTATCCATGAGTGATTCCTCTACCTCAAAGAAATTACCACTATGGCCCAAAGATACTCTCGAAGATGCTAAAAGACATATTGCTCCAAGGGACATTTCGTGAAAGTAAGAAGCTGAACAAGTATCAAGGGTATTTGGTTGTTCAGTACTATTGTTCAAGTTGAACCATGCACGATCGAAGAACTCATCAAACGCAAGTTTGAAAAGATCGATGGAGAATGAGGAAATTGCTAAGTCAATCATGAAGAATGATGTCTGGGACGTGGTGCCTAGACCCAAGGACAAGTCAATGGTCACTTCTAAATGGCTTTATAAAATTAAACATGGGGCTAATGGGAGTGCTGGAAAATATAAGGCCAGGTTTGTTGCTCGAGGCATCTCTCAAAAGCCAGGAGTGGACTATGACGAGATATTTGCACTGGTTGCCCGATATACCACTATCTAATCTATTATTGCTCTCGCTGCCACTCAAGGATGGAGCCTACATCAAATGGACGTTAAGACTACTTTCTTGCATGGCTCGCTTAAGGAGGAAGTCTACTTGGAACAACCTCAGGGATTTGAAGTACAAGATCGAAGGACACATGTATGTAGGTTGAAGAAAGCCCTCTATGGGTTGAAGCATGCCCTTAGGGATTGGTATGAGAGGATTGATAGCTATCTTATGAAGCTCGGATTTACAAGGAGCTATGTTGATCCAAACCTATGCTTCAAGGTTGAAAAGGAATGCCTCTCATTTTGGTCCTTTATGTTGATGATCTCTTAGTGACTGATGCAGACCCTCTCATTTATCAATGCAAGAGGGAGTTGACTTTCGAGTTCGAGATGAAGGACCTAGGCCTTACAGATGGTTTACATGCATTATCGATCCACTTGGAGACCCATGAGGATGTCATCGTGCTCCCACACCCACTTGGGAGCACCACATCTGACTTGCTTGGAAACAAGGGGCCAAACCCTTGTCCACTATGTTTGGAGCCTCTTCACTCAACTCGGCACAATTAGACTCCATTAGGCCTCCTCGATGCCCCAACGACTCATTGTGTATACTAGTTTTCATTATTGAGAGGTTGTATTGTTGTATTATTGAGCTATCTTGGTGGGCTTGTCACCAAGTCATGTCATTATTGAGCATTATTTCATTATTTGGGGCTAAAAAAGACAAATTAGGCTATTTGAATCCCTATTCGATTGTATAAATAGATGATAGGATGACTCATTTCTCTCATCATCACATGGATTGGATTAGTATCTCTTGAGATATTTTCGCACTTTTTGCTGGGATAACTTTTTGGAGCTTTCTTGATGCAGCTATGAGTTTGGATTTTCGCTATTATCTTTGGAGCTTCTTTCTAATACAAAATTGATGAATGGATATACTCTCTCTCTCATGTAAGTCGAATTTTTGTTGATATTCTTGTTATCTTACTTGCCAAAGACACGTATCTTGCTATCATTGTTCTTGTATGGGTTAATGCAATGCGAAATTCTTCTGGGACCTTGATCAAGTGATTAAATGCATGCATTGATCTTTGAAAGATTGGGTGAATGTTCCTAGAGGCACCTCTTAGGCTAAAGACCTCGAAACTGTCTCTTCTACAAATTTAAAGTATAAATCCCTCTTGACCTAGTTGTTGCCCATGGAAAGGCTAGCAAAGATCAATTAGGGTTCCTTAGCTCACGAAAATTCTCAATCTCTATGTATCTTGACTCCCTTAAGCCCAAGCAATAAGGCATTGATCCTCATATCCCTTTGGTGGTCAAATTTACCCCTCTTTTCTTCACTTTTCCCAATTTTAGGCCTAACCCTAGAGAGTGCATCAACCGAAATTCATTCTAGCCATCCAAACCCCTACTACGTTGGTGACTACTCAAGAGGTCTTCCAAGTTTCAAGCAAATCTGCGGATGGAATCCCGAGATATAGCAAGCCCTAGCCGCAAGACCAATTCTTGCCCTAGGTTGATTTGGGTTAGTGTCCTAATTTGGACCATTGCATTCAAATCTCAAGAGAAAATTGGTCCTTTGATCTTATTCTCTTCCCTAATTTGGTCAAGCCCTTCCTTGGTTGATCAACTCCACATCCTTGACCTAGTTTGGGTCCACTTGGGTTCTTTGTGGTCTCGCAACTCTACAACTCAAATTCCACAAGAATTACATAGAATCCATTTCTTCACAAGGATATTTAAGCCTAGGAAGCCCCTTGTCAAGGCATACTCTTCAAACCTAGGCTCAAGCATCCTCTTAGCCCTTCTTAGCAGTGTTGAGAATATCGGTATCAGCAAAATATCGGCAAGGGTCCAGAAAACATCTTATCGGCAATATCGGCGAAAATGTCGGCAAATATCGGCAAGAAAAAAAAATCATTTTTTCAAATTTTTAAAAATTAGTCGATATTTTCAAAATTTGGCGATAATTTCCGATATTTGCCGATATTTTCCGATATTTGCCGATATTTTCAAATCTGAAAATATCGCGATATTTTCAAGCCGAAATATCGTTTCCTTATCGCGATATTCGCAATATTTCGCGAAATATCACCGATATTATCAACACTGCTTCTTAGAGAGCCTATCACCTTGCTTATCAAGCAAGTTGTTCAATTGAGTCTCTCTTGTGAATAGGCTTTAGGAATCACTTCCATATCCTATAATTGATCCATCTATTCTTGTGATTCCTCTCACACCAGGACTCCTCCCATCGGTGAAAGTCCGTAAAAAACAGGGAGCTTTATCTGAGGTGACAGTGGGTTATCGCTCCAATGCTGCCCCTTGACCTAGTAGTTGTTCTATAGGAACCCCTCATAGTAGTTGTTCTACTTATCCAAATTTGATGATCTTTAGGTCGGTTTTGGTCCTCTCGAAAAGAGGAATTCAATGCAATAATCATCTTCGTCAAATGAACTGTCCAAAGTGGAATTTGGCCGTAGTTGCCAATTTTACCAAACTGCCACTATACACTATTGTAACTGGCAAAAGGGTGAATTCAGTGGAAATGACCACCAAAATTTTGAACCACAAACACTTAACATGACAGAAACCAGCTACAACATCACTGAATCTAGCTAGAGCCAGCAATATAACTATGTCAACAGGAATGTCTATTTTGGAATAGGTCTCCCAGAATTTTAATTTAAATATCAATAATTATTACGCAGATGGTAGGGATTTAACCTCCACATAATAAGCTAGAATATTCTTAGTAGTAGTCATAGGTCAAAGGTTGAAATTCATCTCCAAAGTAGTTCTTTCATTTTTAACCTTTTAAATAAATTGATTAATTAAAAAAATGTCATATGAACATGAGTTATGATTTTTTGGGCATGTGGTACTAGTAAGCCATGGTATTGGCCCATGGTATTGTAACAAAGCCTATTTATAGATTGAGAATCTCCATAGTAAAGTGGCGTTGAACAGTTTACATGTGTGAAGGATGGTTGGGTGTGAGTCTTTGTGGAACAGTGTTTAAGAAACACGCAGTGTAAAAAGGAACTTCGGATTGTCATGCAGTACCCTACTTGACTCGTTGGGGGCTCTGGTTAGCACAAAATCCAATGTTGTTTGAAGATTAAGGGATACCTTCCTTCCAAGTTGCTTATCAAATTAGAGGACAGTTGTCCAGGAATCTGATAAGCAGTTGCAGGATATGATAGTTAACGAGGAGGCTTGGGTTCTTTTAATGGTTGAAGTCAAGGTTCACTGAACAAAAGTAGTGCTGGGTGTGATTTATTTCTCTCTGAAAGTCACTCAATTAAGATGAAGGCATGGGTTAGAACATGCTAATGGCACTCAGAATCTTGCTAAAAAGCAGCAATGGAGATAAATGTTAGGAATATATGGTTATTTGCAGAATCAAAGTTAATAATCAATGGGATGAACAGGTCTGGTAGGCTTCTAAACATTCACTTAAATCCCTTGGGTGATCAGTTAAAGGCTATAGCAAGCAATTTGAATCAATTTCTCTCTCGTGCTTTCAGAGAACAGAGCACAGATGCAGACAGACTCTCAAAAGGTCATCAGGTAGATGAAGGAAGAGTGATATATGAAGAAAACAGAAAAGGAAGTGACTCTGCCTATGAAGCAGTTTCTTCTAATGCAGTTTCTGGAGAGGTCTAGAGTCATTCTGGAGAGTTCTATAGTAGCTTTTCTTAATGTTTTTTCCTTTGACACGTGTGATATATATCAGCTCTTTGTTTATAACTTTATACTAGATGGTATGGTTTTATTATTTGTTTATAAACTTTACAAAACTGATCTTCCTAAACAGTTGTGACCTCATCTTTGAAAGGTTGATAAGGGTTATTTTTGGTTAGTAATAGTTTTTGAAGATGCTCTTTTGGGATCGAAGGATAAAAGGTGGATCTTGAAGCCCCTTTAGTATGATATGTAGTGTGACAACACATTAAAAGTGTAATTTCCTTTCTTCTTGAATAGAAATAGCAACTTTTCCTCAAAATAAAATAATAAAATTATAAAAAAAAAAGAGCATCAACTTGCACCAAACCTCTCCGAAAAATAGAAAGATTAAATGCTTGAACCTGAACTGACCATGCCACAGCCAGTAACAGCAAGGAATTTAACAGTCTAAGCTATGCACTTCATAAAAAAATGAGATAGTGACAGCCATGTAATGAAGAATGGAGTTAATTTCTAAAATAGTGACAGTTGTTCAATGAAAAACATAGCTACTTGTCATTAATGCAGAGATAAGTACATAGCTAATTACTACTAATCTCAAAGCTAATGCTACCTGACTATTGTACATGGTACTTGCTTTCGTATTGAAAAGCTACAATGTTCATTTCCAAAATAGTCCTTTCCCCCCAACAGTTGGTATAAGTATATTTCCCTTTATATCTAAAATTTCTTTCACAGCAAGCATATTCCTAAACCGTTCAAATTTGTTCTTGCTCTATCCCTCAACGAATATATGTGCTGGATAATACTGAGACCTGCAATAGATCAAGTCATTCTTCTGCTTGTTTTGCACTTGCTCTCTGATGTAATGACAATTGAACTTCAATGTACTTGGCCCACACATGAAGCATAGGATTCTAATTTCTAGCCCACTTGTCACAAATCAATTTCATCTATACATACTGCTAAGCATAGAATTAGTGTTTTCTAACTAAATTTATAAGGACCTACCAGACCCCCCTGCAGCTATAAAAGCAAGGCCGCATCCAACCAGTTTCTGCCTTAAAATTCCCTGGCATCACAAGGTCCACACCAAAAAGGAAATTTAAATATTCATTCTGTCACGAATCTGATGTCAGAAAATCAGGCACATTGTTGTAAATAGATAACAATTGTTAAATCCAAATAACAAAAAAGCTTTACCTCACCACCAAAAAATCCAGGACGAGCCCTCCTATTCACCGTAGTTGACAATGTCACATCATTAAGTGAACAGAGGTATGCATCTGGCTACAATGGTCAAATACACAAAATCAGCACAATGCCACAAATTAGATAGACAACACTTGTGTTGAGATGACCACAATGGAAAATAAGATGCCTCAGAAACTAATATCAACTTGCAATCAGCTTACAAAGAAAAAATTACCTGACAAATAATTTCTCCACCAAAAGTGGCCAGATCAATCTAGAAGGATTCCAATCAAATCAGAAATCAGAAATGAAAAAAATATCAATAGAAATCTGATTTATAATCAAGCCGAAAAGGAGGATTAAATTTCATGGAAGAGAATAAAGCTATTTTTAAGGTGCTGAATTATACAAACACAAACCGGAAGTATTCTTGCAAGAGACGGTGCTGCCACTCCAACAAAACCATCTTGGGAGCCAGAATTCACAAATGCGGTGGTTGCAAAATTCTTCCCAAAAAACCATTGCCATATACCACCTCCATTTTCTGGAGGCAATATGTTTTCCATCTGAATAGATCCAGACATATAGCACATCGTACCTGCATTGTATTACTTCTCAACCCTCAAACACAATAAGACACTACATTTTCTTCCTACATCTCCATACAGCGTGAATAAATTAACTCCTTAAATGTCAACACAATAAATGTCAAAGTTGCATAAAACAGGAAAAGAAGGGCAATTACAAATCCAAAATCTGCAATATGTTAAAGCTCGAAAATGCAATTTTCAAAAATAGGAACCAAGAAATCCAAGCCTGAGAATCTTCAAAACCAAATAAATATTGATGGCAGGTCAATCTTAATAGATTAAACTCTTGTCCTGATATGCTTACTAGAAATACAAAAACAACAAAGCCTGAATTTCCCAAGAAAAACAATCATAACTTTTAATCTATACAGAAGGTGTGTATGACAATCCTGATGAGCTGAAACCAATATTTGGAGGCAAAGAAAGTTTTCCAAGGCAATGCTATTAGATATAACTTTACCTTTATCAAAGCATCATTGTTCGGTAGGAATAAAATAAGTATGAATCATAATTGAAACAATAGCATTGACAGTGAGTGTACGTACCAGGCTTGGCAACGACTTTCTCATGTGGTTTTAACATAATCTGTCAAGAACAAATAGCCCTATTAATATGACAAAGACTTCAATATACACAATCCTATTGAATCAAGATCCATCAAAAGTAAACAGAACAAAAGCAGTATCACTCAGGAGCTCACACCTGCAGTATCTGAGCTTCTCCACCCAATATCTGGAATGGTGTTACCGCTGCCTGTGGACTCTGTAAGAAGAACCCCAATCAACTCATTTCACAAGTCACCCACTAATGAAGGAAATTATTGTCCATATATAATAGAACAAAAACTAAATGGCATGATTTTCTGTATATACATAACAGCAATACAACTAAACAAATGAAAGCTAGTTTTGGCGCTGTTAGACGAGAGTAAGCTCATGATCACAAGAAGAAACCAACAAATATGAAAAATAAATATCACCAGAACAAAATTGCTATATAAGGGAGAAATTGCTCAATAAAATGCAATGCAGTTGCTATTTAAAAGAAGCATGCTTTTTAACCCAGATTCCATCACGTCAGATGACTAGTATGCTATCAGGTGTTTTTTATGTATTGTCTGTCTTTTGGTGTCTTTGGCCCTCTTGTTTATGGACGTTGTCCTTAGCCTCCTTTTTGTATTTTTGTCACTTGCTGCAAACATTGGTCAACAAACCCGGTCGGGGTGAGACCATATGAAAAAGTAATGCAGGTGAAAATGGGGGAAAATTGCATACACATTTGAAAGTTCGCAGACACAAAGCCTTATGGAAGGTGAACACTAAGAAAAAACCATGAAATGGACAACATTTTTATATAAAACACATAAGCCCGCCGTACTTGCTGTGAAGTTGTGAACATGTCTGCGAGAGCTCCTAATATTCATGGCATGCTGGCTGCTACATGCTTGCTTCCTTTTCCAACTCAAAAAATTCTTAGTTTTATTTAGTCTCTACAGATGCATGTTTTCCCTAATATTTCCCTTGCATGTTTTATTTAGTCTCTACAGATGCCTACTTACTTTTTGTTTACATTGATGTTGTTATTGCTTCTCACTATTCTTGTTATGCCCTTTATAAGCCCCATGTTAACCCTAAAACCCTTTATTAAGCCCTATATATTAAATGATTAAATTTCTATAATTATATTGTTATGTAGGCTAGAACCTTGCATGGCCCCATTTTATTATAATTGTACCCTTTGCCTCCTATATATATACACACATACACTAAGGATACCTAGTCTTAGAGTCATCAAATCTTGTCTTATACATTGTATTCATTGTAAAATGAGGTTTTCCCCTTGAAGTGGACTGTAATTATTCGTTTCCATCATTTTTGAAGCACAACGTTCATAACATTTGGTATCAGAGCATACAAACCTAGGGTTTTACTACTTCAAACAAGTCATTGTGGTATTTTCACTATAACTTTTCTTCTGAGATGTTTCAAATGGTGAAACTTTGAGCCTATTGAGAAGTGATCTTGGGGAACATCTGTTTAAAATTTCGGATTTGGATCATTATAACTTCAGAGGTATATGCTATGGAAAATGGGGTTTGAAATTGGTTCCGAAATCTATTTCAAATGAGTCATCTCAACATTTTTTGCTATAATTTTGTCCCGGACCATTCTAAACAGTGAAATTGTGAGAAAAACAAGAAGATATCGCAAAAATACATCTGGTAAAAATTTCAGATTATGGTTCACTTATACTTTCAAAAATATACCTTGTGGAATTTAAGATTTCTAGATGATCTTGAAACCAGTTTCAAACAGGTGATCATGGAATTTTCACTATAATTTATTTTCTAGAAAGCTTTAGAACAAGTTTAGAAATATTCAAACAATATCTTGAAAAACACCTAGTAACAATTTCATATTTCAATTTTCATAGATATACCCTGAGGAATATAGGGTTTCTGAAGGGTTCTAAAATCAATTTCAAACAAGTGAGCTTGGCATTTTTGCTATATCTTTTTTTCTGCGACACCTCAAACTATGAAATTTGCAAAGATTTGAGGAGTCATAACATGTACCTTAAGTAAAAATTTCATAATTATATTTTAAGAATTGGACATGTGGCACACTATACAAGCTTTCTCTTGGGAAGAGGCCAAAAATCAGAAATTTTTAGGAAACTTCCCATAACTTTCAATTGGCACATGAAATTATGGTCAGATCCATGGAATTGTAAAGACATATCAGAGTCTTATAGAACAAACTTCCAAATTTAGAAGGGCTCAAATTACAGAGATATATCGAGAAACAGGTCATCCATTCATACAAGACATATCAGAGTATTATAGGCCAAACTTTCAAACTCAGAAGGGCTCAAATTTCAGAGATATATCAAGAAAAAGGTCATCCATTATACATTCTCCAAATTAAGGTTTTAATGGTACATAACTTACAAGTGACAACTTTTGATTAGAAGATTCAATTGTTTTTTGCGACTAAAAGTTGTGATAAAGAGGAGCACTATCATTATGCCTCCAAAAAAGGCTACTCAGCCAATTAAATATCATGAAGGTTCATCCATGACTCATGAAGAAATAGAAGATATCCATTATCAAGTAACTAAGTTGGAAGATCAAGTGGCATAAATGCAAGGACCAATAAAGAATGTGGAACAAAATATGGCAGAAGCCAAGGACGAAATACAAAAAGCCAGGACTAAAAACAAAGAGAAAATAAAAAATATATACTATTACAAAATCTCCCTAAAAGGGATATGTCCAAGGAAATCATGAACATATGGGGAAGCAGAGTGTTGAGACTCAGTCACGTATGGAGAGTAATTTATCACAATTGGAGAACACAAATATTGAATCACACAAACATAATCATGATTTTTCACTCCAAGAACCACATCATTAGGGCTTCAAGTCAACACCAAGGAACTACTACATTCCGAAGATCGTTATGAGAAAGTTTAATGGTAATGATACTATAACATGGATATTCCAAATGGAGCAGTACTTTGATCTACACCAAGTGGTAGCATTACAAAAGGTAAATATTGCAACCATGTTTATATGATCAACATGTATGGTATCAAGGTTTGAGAAAGGAAAAACGGATTCTATTGTATCTTGATCCATGTTTATAGAGGAATGATATCACATCATGGGCATATTAAGAGTAACACATTCTTTACTCAATAAGTAAATCTTCGACAAAAAGGTCTAGTTACAAAGTAGATTCAACAATTCTAAAAGTTGAGTCTCAGCATAAAGAACATTTCAAAGGATAATTTGTAAGACCTATTTATGGGAACTTTAAAGGAACATATTCAACATGGGTTGCATCTCTTTGAATCTAAATCTCTGGAGCATGCTTTCAATCTAGCAAGGAAAGTAGAAAGTAAAAATATGGCTACTAGAAAATTGGTCAGCAACAATTATAGAGAAAATCATCCTCCCTCTCCCAAACCAACAATGTTGACACCTCAACACATGGATGAAAGAAGAGCAAAGGGACTATGTCTCAATTGTGACAACAAGTATAGTAAGAGGCATAAATGCGGTGAAAAGAAAATATTATACATAGACTCTGAAGATGAAGAAAATCAACTATTGGAACCATCACAAGATCTAGAACTAGAAAAGACTACTCCAACAATATCTTGTCATGCATTGGTGAGCATCAGTACTCTACAAACCCTCGAGATAGAAGGATATATCAAAAATAAAATGGCAACAGTGTTGACTGATTCAGGTAGTATCCATAACTTCATTAATTACAAATTGGAAAAACTTCTTAACTACTTTGTATATCTAACACCAAAATTGCAAGTGATGATTATAGATGAAAGTACCATAAACTGCTTAGGGAAATGAATAGCATTAGGGGTCCAATGGTTACAATCATTGGGAACAACTTTATGTTTCAAGATCTTTTCATAAGATTTTCCTCGGAAGGAAAGGAAATTGAGCTTAGAGGTATCCAAGGGAAACCATGTAAAGTGATAAGCTTTAATAGCATGACAAAATTGCTAAAAAAGGGACACAATGTTGTAATTGCATGATTGTGTTCACTATATGTTCAAACATCTATATCCTCTACTCCAATGGATCCCCAAGAAGTTATCGCCAATCATTCTGTTGTCGCACAGATTGTTCAGGGCACCGCGACAACGGCTCAGACTGGGGGCTGTCACCTTTATCCCCAATCTCTCTCTTTAAGCTGTCTCCTTGCAGGCTAAGGGAGGTAGACCCTTTTAGAAATGAAGGATAAATCCAGGAGACACAGCGAGAACACCAAATACAAGATGAAATTAACAGGATTTCACAGATCTAGATTAGATTCCACGTTAGAGACCAGTGCCTTATGGAGTCAAACAAGATTCTGTTATGCAATTATAAACCAGTAAATGATGACTAACTGCTGCTTATGGAAACACGATTTATCAATGATATTCAATCAAAAACACCACAACCACGAATGAAAATGCCAGATGTTTGAAAGATTTCCAAATTTATGATGCTTCAATTTATTCCGATCCAGAAAATGTCTCTATAGCCAAAACTTAGATAAAACATTTAAGTCTCAATTGACCATAGAAAATTTGAAAATTTTTTATTTTATTTTTTGAATTTAAAACACATTTAAATCTAAATAAAAATTCTAAAGTCAAATCAAAATCTAACTGAAACTAAAACTTAAAATCTAAAGCTAGGGTTAGACAAACGAATTTAAAATCTAAAATTAGACTAAATCAAATCTAAACAAACTAAATTAAAACTAGGAATTAGAATAAAATTACAAAAGAAAATTAAAACTAAAAGTTAGAATGTCTAACAATTAAACTAACATCTAAACTAATAAACAAAAATCTAAAATTAAAATCAAACCTTAAATCTAACTAAACCTAAACCGAATAAAACAAATTTAACTCTAAAACTAAAACTAACAAACAATAAAACGAAGCCTATCTAACTGAACCTACGAACGCATCAAATTTTTTTATGAAACCCCATGTATTAAAACCAAAACTTTATAAAAACGAAACCTATACAAAAACGCACAGAAATTAAAACACGGGCTTTAAAATTGATATTTGCGTGCGTTTATTTGCTTTCTGGCTGTCGTTTTGTGTTGCAGGCTGTAGGTGAACACGACAGCAGATTGGACGCGGAAAGGAGGCCAGAGCTCGAGGGACGGCAGAGATTAGGTTCAATGCTTGCGTTTATTGTTTGCAACTTCTGCAGGTTGAGCTTGAATGCGTGGAGAGCTGCGGCTTTGAAGACTGGCTCGGACTGGAAAATGAATGATGAATGTGCGTGAGGATTGACAAAGTTTCGAATGGAATGAAAGCACAGATTGACGGTAATAAAGATGAATTTGCGGAGATGGACGGAGCGTGCAGAATGAAACGACGTCACAGAGGTTGCAGACGTGAAGAAGGGTCCGATGAATAGAGATGAACTCTCGGGCAGAGACTGTTACAGTGCGTGCAGATAAGGAGGAGGGACGAGGGATAGAAAGGCGAAATGGACAGAGCGATGGGTGACATGGATAAGGAATGAGGGAGTTTTCGATGAGGAACGTATACAGAAATCGACTCAAACCCCCAAAAAAAATGAAATCGATCAACGCATATGCATTCAACCCTTTCCCTTTTGTTTTTATAATGCGTTCATTCGATTGTGGGTTGAGGGAGGACAGCAGCAGAGAATAAACCCAGTACATCCAATTTCTTCGATCAAATTTTAAAATTTTCAACGTTTAAGCTCGGTTTTTAAGCTCCTTTAAACCAAAATAATGTTCAGATTTCGCCCACAGCAGCAATTTTGAGACCAGATCTGGCCTTTTGAGGCTAGATCTGCTCCAGATCTAAAAAAAAATTCAATTTGAACCCTGAATCCTGCAACCACACGTCAGATCTGAAGACACACACCAGGAAACAGTTAAACCCTCACTAATAAATTACAAATTTACACTATTTTACAAATTTAAAACCCTCGTGGTTAGATCTGAAATCCATTTTAGCTCAATTTTTCAGAGATTAAGATTTTAATGAGAGGCACAAGCCTTAGAAGATCCTGCAAAACCCAAATATCGTAAGATGGACCCAGAATTTAACAAATCAAGAGTTTATCAAATCTATGCTTATTGGGAGTTGGCTGATCCAACTGAAGATTTCCCCAAACGCCCAATCTTTTAAAAAATCCCCTGCACACTTAGATCTGAGCTTTAAACTGATAGAGATTCAAGAAAACAACATGAGATCCATTGAAAAATCAGAATGCTATTTCATAAATCCAGAAAACTGCATAAGATACCTATATGCAGATCAATCCATGTAGGCCATCAAGCATAAAACACAAGAAACCAAGTAGCAGAGTTTAGAGAGAATTCACCACATAAATTTGAGAAGGAACATCAAGATTTGTAACCCCAAAGTCTTTATGCTTTATTCACCAAGAAAAATTCACAAGAGCTTCCAGACAAGTACACGATTCTGAGATCGGATGACCCAATACTGACAAAGACCTCTAAATTTATAGGACTAGATCTCTAACGGCTAGTTTGGATGATCCTCGTCAAAATAATCTCAACCGTCCAAAAGATTTAATTATCTTTTAATCCGGAGCGTTGAAATTAAAATTTTGGGGAAAAAAACGAATTTATCATTTAATTCAATTTTAATTAACTCAAAAATATTATTTTTGAGTTAATTACCCCAAAATTTTGACCTTGACTTAACCACCAAGGCCCAAGGGTCCAATATTTCTTAAAATTCTCAAAATTCCCTTGGTTTGGGGCTTTCAAAATCATTTTCCAAGGACCCACAAATTTTGCCTTTAAAGATTTAATCCTAGTTTAGGACCCTAAATTAATTAAATTTCTGGTTTAAGATTTTATTAATTAATTGACCAGAAAATTTAATTAATTGACTAAGAGGGGATTATAATTATTTTTTCCAACCCTCTTTTACATGAGATAATACATTTACATACATGAAGGGGGAAAACCCATTTGTATAGACCCTCAAATAAATACCCAATTCTGCGACTCAAAACATGATCTAGTAGACCAAGTAGTTGAAACTACTTTTACAAGGACTCGATAGAACACTAGGACTCACTTAGCATGCTGATGACAAAATCCACCCTAGCTTTGGGGTGAGGCTGGAGGGAAAAACTCTGTCGATCACTTTCGTGAATCAGTGAGACAAAAAACCTCCTAGAATGGAAGTCATCAACAACATACTAGGCTTACCTAGGTTGTTACATACATGGACGGTCTTACTTAGATCATTTACATCATAAAATGCAGAATGGGTTTACATCATTATAAAAACTGTCGATCGGCGATGACATCTGGATGACGGAATCTGAATGGTGCAACCACGTCGAACATGACGAATCCCATTTGAAAAAATGGGGGTGTACTGCTATGGGGTAGTTGACGAAGTGTGGTCAATCACATTCCAATGTATTTGGAGAGATACCTAAGATTCTTCCACCTGAGATGATGACCATGCTATTCATTTGCAACCTAAAAGCGTACCACCTAACATTAGGCCTTACATGTATCCATATGCACATAAGAGTGAGCTTATGCATATGGTTCAAGAAATATTAGAGGTTGACATCATTCAACCTAGCGAGAGTGCCTTGTCTTCACTAGTGGTGATGGTTATAAAAAAGGTCGGTTCATGGCATATGTGTCCAAGTTACAGACAACTCAACAAAATGACAATCAAAGATAAGTTTCTTATTCCTATTATTGATAAATTATTAGAGGAATTGAATGGAGCAATTTCCCTTCCTAAGTTGGATCTTTGTTCTGGATATCATCAAATCAGAATGAAGCAAGACGACATTCCAAAAACAACCTTTAGAACACATGAAGATCATTATGACTTTTTGGTTATGCCATTTGGAATTACAAATATACCTTCAACATTTCAAAGCTTAACAAAATCTATTTTCAAACCCTTCCTTAGAAAATTGATGTTAGTATGTTTTGATGACATTATAATTTATAACAAATCTTGAAAAGAGCATGTATAGCATGTTGATAGGATCTTAACACTATTGGAAGAGCAACAAATATATGCAAATCCTTCCAAGTGAGCCTTTGGGGTTCAAGAAGTGGAATATTTAGGTCATATTTTATCCCATGAAGGTGTCAAAATGGATCCTAACAAAATCAAAGCTATGAGGGAATGGCCAATCCCCAAGACCTTGAAGAAACTCAGAGGATTCTTAGAATTGACAGGATATTACTGCAAGTTTGTCAAAAATAATGGTCAAATAGCAACACCTTTAACAAAATTATTGAATAAGAAAGCATTTGCTTGGACTAAAGAAGCAACCAAAGCTTTTGAATAACTTAAATGTCAAAAATTATGGTCAAATAACAGCACCTATAACAAAATTATTGAAGAAGGAAGCGGTTTTCTTGGACTAAAGAACCAACCAAAGCTTTTGAAAACCTTAAAGAGGGTATGCATACAACTCCCCTGTTGGCGACACTTGCCTTCACAAAAACATTCATAGTGGAATGTTATGCCTCAAGCCATGGCATTGGTGCAGTTTTGATGCAAGAAGGAAGGCCCCTTGCCTTTGAAAGGAATGAACTTAAAGGAAAAATCTTACTCGGACCCATCTATGAAAAAAAAGCATTGGCCATACTACATGCAATTAAGAAATGGCATCCCTAACTAATAGGAAGACACTTTAAACTTTAAAGTAAAAAAATATCATGATAGTTTATAATACTTCTTGGAACAAAGACAATCTTCAAAGAACAACAAAAATGGGTTACAAAGATGTTGAGTTATGACTTTGAAACTATCTACAAAAAGGGAAAACAAAATATTGTGGCACGTGCACTCTCAAGGAAAAGGAAGACACAAAGGGTTTACTATGAACTATTTTCGTTCCATAATCTAACTGGGTGGAAAAAGAAAGGATAGAATGGAAACAAGATGAGAAGATATGCAAGATCAGTCACCAACTATAGGAGGAACCTGGTGCAGTAGAAAAAATTATATGGAAGAATGATTTGTTGCAGTATCAAGATTGAATGACAAAGTATACCCATTTTTGCTCTCTTTCTCGTCCTTTTAAAGGTGGTACAGTGGCAGAAGCATCCATGGAAATAGTACAAAAGATACATTGAATATCGAAGATTATTATAAGTGATAGAAATCCAATTTTCATTGGAAAATTTTGCACTGAATTATTTTCTTGTTTGGGTACTAAATCGGCTTGCAGCTCATCTTACCATCCTCAATTTGATGAACAAATTGAGATCGTGAATAAATGTATGGAAGAAAATCTAGGTTGCTTTGCATCTGATAAACACACACAATGGGTCAAGTGGTTTCCCTTGGCAGAATGGTAGTATAACAGATCCTTCCATACTTTATCAAAAATGTCACCATTTATGGCACTTTAGGGATATCATCCTCCATCCATCACATCACATCACATCACCCTGAAAGGGACTATAAAGGCTCTAGCAGTTGAGTCCTCCCTCATGAATTTATTATGCCACCTGTGGGATTTGTCATTAAGCTAATTCATGCCATATTTTAGCTATGACACCGGTCCACAAACCAAGTGTCCAAGTTTTCAGGGGCATCTTCAAAAATACCTTTCACTGACCCTATTTATTCAGCCTATATATATGTATGTCAAAATTACTATCAAACATGATAAATAACATAGTAATAGACACTGTATCATAATATAAACAGCTGGAGAACATCAATTAAAAACTAATGCAGATACTTATCTAGAACGTTCTACCTACAGGTATGTGCCTTTCCACCCAACCATAGGCTCAATTGTGCCTATTCTTGCATACTTCTAGCCACCCCCTATCCAAGCCATAATACCACCACGGGAAAAACTCAAGTTCTCAAGGAAATTTCCAGTTGTGAAAGCTACTCTCGTTCACAGGCAAACAATGGCAATCACCCTCTACCTACGGGGCTAGGACTTCCAGGAATTGTCCAAATGCCTTCCCAGCTAAAAGCTACAGGACACCTCCAAACCAGGCCTGTGTCTGCTATCCTACATGTCAGACACCAATACATGAGGACATGTGTCTGACACGTGCCAAACAGGTGTCTGACACATGCCCTCACCATGTCCTCTGTAAAAGAGGCCTGCGGCCCATGAAAACTCATTTTCCCTCTCATTCGAGTTCATTTCACTCAACAAGTTGGGAGGTGTCAGACGTTTTGCATGCAACTAAGGGTTATTCTGTAGTTAGAAGGGATTCTAAATGTTGTGCAAGTGGCTTTGTCCACCAATCTTCAACCTTTTTCCTCTAGTAATCTATTGTTTTCCTCATTTCACAGAAATCATGGCCCAATCGTGAATGGCAACTGGAAAAAGTTCAAGGACAGGGAGGAATTCCCCCACAGATGTTGTTCCCCCTCCATTTTCTCCAGGGGCTGCTAGTACTTCTACTAAAAGTAGGGCTACAACAATAGCTTAAAATGCTGAAAAAACCATTGTTTTAGCAAAACAACAAGCTCAAGAGCAAAATTTGTATGATTGAAATTGTATCATGATCATGTGAATTTTTGAATGTTTTCAGTATCTAAATTCTAAAAAACATGAATCTTTGTCCATATTTCATTTTTGAATGTGTAATTTGCTATTTTTTTATACTTTTGAATATATATAACAAATTCATGTGTGTGTAATGTGTCCTCCATGTCCTGTTTCCAGGGGCACCATGTCTCATGTTGAACACTCGTATTTCCACATCCTCCAGGGATTGTGTCATCATGTCATGTGACTGAGTTCCCAACTGGTTGTAGCTACACAAAGGAGTCCCTTCTCTGCCAATGCAGTCCCTCAACAACCTCCCCTCTCAATGCTTGTTCTTCAACCTAACCAGCATCAAATTCGCAACCCCATTTTCCCAGCTCGGGTTTGGGTTTTCCTGCACTGAATTAGCAGTCAAATTCGAGATTTAACCTACCCAAACACTCAGGGATAGTCTCCAATTGGATTCAACACCATTTGGTTGTGAATTTTGACTACCCTAGGAAGTTCTATCTGCCAGAAACTATTAGAAAAAAGCCACTTGCGAATCAGCTCATTTTTCAGTCATGGGTGTTCTCTTCTCTCTGCAAACTCTTCCCTTGCACTTTCCATGTCTTCAGCACCCTCTCTTCAGCAAAATTTGCCCACTCAACCCCCACATGCATTCCCCTTCTCCTGCCAAGGAAACCTGCAATTTTCCTGGCCTTTGACAGGGGATTTCATGAGTCAACCATGCAACTCGAGATGGGTACTGGAGTCTGGATGTACTCATCTCTGACCATTTTCAACTGCCCACTCCATCTCCATGCTTTCATAACTGTGGGAAGTGGGAAGAAGCAAAATAATTTCAAATTCAAAGTTTGGCATTGGGCAAAATGGGTTTTTGGCTACGGATAGTTTCTTAACAGGCGACGTGATTTTCCAACCCTCTCACCGATTCCTACTTGTGGTGTCGAGGCTAGTACTAGTGCTCCACCCTCCCGTCAATTAGTTGGGAAATTTTTTATTTCATTACTTGATGAAATACAATTACAACATAATAATTTGAAAATCACCAAAGTTCTATGCCATGATTGACAGTGACACTAAGTAATAACTATGATTACAAATTTACAGATTGGGAGAAAACAGTGTGTTACAATTTTCATACACATGATGGGAAGCAGATGCCATAAGTAATTTTGTTAAACCATCATGTGGAGCAGATGCCATAAGTAATTTTGTTAGAACAGCCTGTGCAAATGAGAGCTAACTTTAATGCCATGTTAACCGTGTACTGCATCCTTTTATATTACATAAATAGCTTGATGATGTTTAATTTACTTTATTCCAAAGGCCACAGGCATATAAATTAAAATTATGTGATAGCTTAGATATCCAATAAATAAAGACAAGCAACCAGATTGCTATTGGACTATTAGACTTTGCTGCGGAGGCAGATAAAAACCTTTGGCATGGGAAAGTTTCCTACTCAAATTCTTGTGCACTCTTGTTGGTTTTAACGACTACCATGCATACTGTTAAAATACAAACTGTTTTGAAGCTAAGAAGCATAAGGTTTTTGCTTTTGGAAGAGAGATTCAATACTTATTCCTGTCTACCAGGGTAATACCATAATCAAGAGATTTTCAGCTCAGTATTTTGAATAAAGAACCCAAAAACATTTGAAGCCAAGAGGCCATGATCTAAGTTGATGAATTGGAAACTACACCTGCTTTGCAAATGAGATCCTTGGTTGGAACCAAGAAACACGGTTACAGATATAAGATAGTAATCAATATCACTCCCTTTGTTGGAGCCATGAGCTAATAGCTTGTTGAAGCAGAAACGGAAATAGTGTCTATGCCTAGCTTTGGTTTCATGCCAGGAGCCTCTTGACTTTATGAGATCCCTTGTGTTGTAGGATTAAGAATCCACAGAAATTGCCTCTGACCTGAAAGTTGAGTCCTTCGAGAGTTTTTGTAATCATGCAATGTCCAGGTTGACCTTCTATTTAGAGACTTCACTCAAGGACATCATTCTTGTGATCATAATTTCATTGTACGCTGGAGAAGACAAGTTCTTGAGTGAGTGATGCACTCTTCTTTGAAGATGAATGTTAGGAATTATTCCCTTGCGGTTAGATTACTTCATATGTGGCTGGTTGTCCTGTTTTATGCAATTTTTACATTGTTGGTTTCAGTTTGTTACACATCAACCAAGAGATGCACTTGTAATTGACATGTAGAATAATGTTTCAGGTCTCGTGTAGATTACAGATTGCAATCTAGTACTTTAAATCAATTACAGCATTGCTATCGGATAGCCACAGCAGAGTAGTGAGTCCGGGCTTCTAACATGGATTGTTGAAACTTGAAATGATCTCCTCCATACATCACAAAAAAGATATACCTGTAATTGGCATGTAGACTAATGTTCCAGGTCTCGTATAGATTACAGATTGCAATCTAATACTTTATACCAGTTACAAAATTGCTGTCAGACAAACCCAGCAGATTAGTGAGTCTGGGCTTCTGACATAGATTGTTCAAACTTGAAATGATCTCCTCCATTGAATTGTCAATATTAAGATGAAATCATCCTTTGGCTCAGGTTTATCTCTGTCAGCGAAAATTTCAACCCATGAGGTGTAGACTAGTTGGTTTGTGTGGGATTTAATCCCATCAAGTTTTATGCTCAAATCTCATGGGGAGGGGTTGAGGGTGTGAACCAACTATGGGGGATAAAATCTGTCCCAAGGGGCAGCCATGTTCAACCAAGCCTCGCACAATCCTGGTGACAGGATCCCACAGTTAGGTAGATCATTCTTCCATCCAACACTGGGGCTGGCCCTAACCTAGGTTCAGCCCAGTTCTGAAATGAAAAAAAAAATAGCAACATTTCCTCAATCTTTAAAAGTTGGAAATTGCAAATAGACTTAAGCATTTAGTTAGCTTACTCCTTGTGAATATGTGCTGAATTTTGGACTCCATGTGAATTTCTACATACCAAAGGCCAATATTTGCCAAATCTTGCTACCATGGTTACAACTTACTCCTTAATTATGGTCATTACTGGTCTAGTTTACCTTCAGGGCCTTAAATTTTAGACATCGTGGTATTGACTGTATCATACACATAAGCCAATCTTGCGTTTCAAAGATAGATTTGGTGAATCTAAATCTAGTTTAGAGCGTTCTTTGATGCACCCGTGATTTTTCCTAGTGGTGGCGGACTACCCGATGCATGTACTTTTTTCCTAACATGCTTTGTACATTATTGTCTAGTCAATATAAATTTAGAAGCATATTTCAATAAATCTTGGGCATTTTCCATTATGTAATTGCAGTTATGTATTTTATGAGATTTTTTTTTCCAAAGCAAGACCATTAAAATTCTCCACGTTCCCTTCTGAAACATGTAAAACAACACAATTTCAGATGGGACGGATTCAACTAGGAGCTGGGAGCTGGGCTATTCCTTGCAGTTATTAAAATCGGTTTTCACTACTTCATAACCACACACAAAAGCCAATAATCATATTCAGGAGACAGAACCCTGAGCTGGGACTTTTCTAGGGCTTTCATGCATACCCTACAGCAAATGATTTCCTAACAAATAACAAAATGCACAGACGAATTATAGTCACTTCTTTCATTGCCAAAAATCAGGACGTCATTACTTCACTTTCAGGTCCAGCAGAATTTAAGGACAAATTCACAATTAAATCCGAGATCTGTTGCAGTATGAATTCGGTAGAAATGCCCAAATATAAAAACTGAAACTAATTGCCAAACAAAGAAAACCCAGATAAATTAAAATTATCAGAACCTGTCTAAGATCAACATAGCCCACGTCGAAAATTTTCCAATTCACGGGAAAAGAAGAGAGGCATTACCTGGTACACATAAGGCTGAAAGGGAGTAGAAAGCGAAGGAGCAGCCATGGCGTCTGAGATTTAAACAATTTCGAATTGTAACCACAAAAATGACCACTTCGATCTATCTATTCAAATATCCAACAACAGCTCCCATATTCAATAATCCCATTGTCTGCATTGTTCTGTTTGGAGTGCACGTTCCAACTTCAAAATTCAAGAAGCCATTCATATGTACACGAATTAATATTCATCAGTATTTTGCGCGCCCTCCTGTGGCTCGATCTCTTTATCCCTTGGCCTCTAAGTGAAAACAGCTCTGCCTTGTTCAAACCCAGCATTTTTTAAAACCGTGTGTTACTCGTACTGATCTATTGTCGTTCAATTGAAAGAATGGAAATGCCACGTCATCGATTGCTGATGTGTCCAGCTATAATTGGGTGAGCCTTCGCTAATGACGTGGTTCCTTCCGCCTGCGAGGGGTATAGCAAATGCGACCTTCATGAGTTGCAGAAGTCTTTGGATGTTGACACGATGCAGTGTTCATTGGACCCTCTTTTTAAAAAATTTATTTTTCCTAGATATATATACCTGTAAATATGATATATATTTTAGATTTATTTTAAAGTAACTAGCATTTGCCTAAGGGTGGGTGTAAGGGAACGCTCACTCACGGTGTTAAACAAATGAAATGATATTGTAACGTCTATGAGACTAAAAGTAGTCTATGGGATTATAAGTTTTATGTTTTTAGTCTTTTGTATTTTAGTCATTTTCTTATTCAAATTGATGATGAGCTCGTCCAACCTTCTAACAATCTCATCGCTGAAAAGACAATGACAAGAAATCGATGCTAACATATTCCCATAACTTTCTTTGATGTCTTTGAACGCATCGCATTCCAAAATTAAATGTTTTTCCGATTCCACTGCCCCAGACATGAAAAATGTACACACTTGTTCTTCCCAAGCTTCTTTAGGCCTTTTCCATCGTCCTGTTTCACACCGAAGTGGATGCGAGTTGGTTCTTAATTGAGCAATAAGAACCTTTGCCCTCCACGGAATGTTAGCTCCAATGTACTTTTTTTGTTGGAGATCATACATAGGGTTGAATTCTTCAATGTAGTACTTCTTCTTTCTACCCACTCTTTGCCCCATACCTGTTTACGAAACTTCTCCATAACAAAATTCTTTAGCTCCTTGCTATTTGTGGGACAAGCATTGAGGTAGATATTCCATTTTTGCATCCATGTGTAGTTTTGTCTCATCCACATTTTCTTTCTTTCACTCATGTCTTCCTTGAAGTTAACAAATATAATTCAAAGGGCACTTGAGAAGTGCAAAAGAGCTAAAAATAGGAAATCTCTCTAGCATTGTCTTGAAGATAGTACAATTTTCTTGTGTTAGAATAATTTTTCCCCTTGGTATTGGTTGCCGAGAGCATTAAGTTTTTCTCCTATGCGGCTTTTCTTCTAACCATGATAACTTTATATAAATTGGGTTATGGTCTGATTTTAAGTCTCAATTATGCTCTCCAATCTTAACTTCATCTATCTTTTCTATCAAGCTTTGTGAACAAATCACATAATCAACGACACTTGCGCCATTGTATGTGTTGCAAGTGAAGTTCCCAAACCTTTTCCATCTGTCTAGACCATTGCAAATAATTAAGTTGAAAGCACCACACAGTGTAACCAACTCCTCTCCAAAATGATTTCTAACTTTGTCATCTTTTGAACATCTCACCCATCGGGGATTCTCCTCTTCAATGAGCCAAATAGGATTGTGATCCTCTTTGCAACAAAGAATACTAGCTTGTTGATTTGTTGTTCTAGCATTAAAATCGCCCACTAAAAGCACTTCTCCCTGCTGAGAGTATGTGGAAATATCTTGCTTTAAAGCTGCATACGGATGCTTGTTGTCTAGCCTCTTATTTTTGTAAGTTTTCGAGACTTGAGGGGAAAAATAGCATACTGCAATTCTTATGTGATTCTCATTCTCTCATATTTTGAACCATAAATATTGTTTATTTGCATATTCTTTCATCAACTAAATGTGACAACCTTCTTTTTCTTTCACTAAAACTAGTATTCCCCCATACCCTTTGCCATTTTCTGCTACCTTGTTCCAAACTACTGACTTCAAATAATCGTCAAACACAGGAGTTTTGCAACCATCATGTTCATGAGTTTCCATGAGACAAATTATGTTTCTACCTTCCGCAATAGTGTAGAATTTATGCAACAAGCATGTATATCATGGATTCAATCTGATCTAACAATGTGCTAAAGTTAAATATTGGATTGCTTCTACAAATCAATTGTGGAATTAAAAACACAATCGCCAATCACATGAAGCAAAGAAGAATCAATCAGGTCACAACACAGATAATTTCCCGGGCAAAGTTTGTTGCTCAAAACCCCACTATCTTCTATTATATATTTAGCATGGAATCATGAAACAATTACATACAAATCTTCTTGCAAGACCCCTCATGTACTCAACTAATTGTCTCACACTATCACACATAAAATTGACCAATACTTAGCCAATTTACTGCCTCCAGACAATTTGTCTTGCTTGTGTAATCCCTGATGAATGCAATCCCTATTATTTAGGAATTTTGACCTTCCTTGACTGCGCAAGTATCATGGGCACTCCAATGGGTGTTTGGTTGCATGGGTGCAACCCAATAATCCTATAATTGATAGTCAACTTCCATTTTACCTAGATCTCAACTAGGTCTCCACTGGATCTGCCATGCATGCAGTTAATAATAGTAAATCATCAGTTGCATGTGATATCACTGATTGTGAATTAATTAATATTTAATTCACTTGATCTCTCACTAGTGTATCTAACAATTACAACTAGCACAACTGAGTTTAACTCACTTAACTGAGTTAAACTAATTACAACATGCATTAACTAATGCACAACTGCACTTCGAACTCTGTTACAACTATAATTACTCTGCATGCCTCACCAACTACCTCTAAGTCGAAATTCATGAGCTAACTGAGTTTATCACACTCAGTTAACTATTACAAGTTATTTTGAGATTAGATTAGATTTTATTGTCCACCATAATTAAGGGATAACTAAAATAGACATGCACCAAATTTAGCCCTGTGGTCCCACCCTAGTGTAGGTACTGCTTGGACCTCCTAGTCCCACACTAGGTGTGGGTGTTGAAATTTCTTGTTGAATCTCAACACTCCCTCTTAACAAGAAAGGGATTATTCTTCACCCCGATCCTACCTCTATGGTATTTGAATTTGCTCATAATGAGCGCCTTCGTCAGAATATCTGCAACTTGATCTTCCGTGGGAATGTACTAAAGCAATATTATTCTCCTCTGCACACAATCTCTGAGATGATGGTACCAGATATCTATGTGCTTAGACCTGTCATGAAACACTGGATTAATCGAGAGTTTAATGCAATTCTGATTATCACAATGTATCACTGTCTGATCCATCTGAGAACCAAACAAACCAAACAAGATCTTTCTCATCGAGATAGTCTCACATGCAACTTGACTTGCTGCCATGTAATCTGCTTCTGCTGAACTGAGTGCCAAAGATCGTTGCTTCCTATTGTACCAAGAAACTTTTGTCAATCATATGTTGAAGATCCCTCCTGATGTGCTATTTCTGTCTGATGGACTTCCTGCCCAATCTGCATCTGTGAAGCCTTGAAGCTTCACTCCCTCTGTCTGTTTGTACCATAGACCATACTCTGATGTGCCCCTCAGGTATCTCAAGACATGCTTCCCTGCCTTTCAAAAGAGCTTGGTAGGCTTAACCATAGCTTGACTCGGCTGGTTAACTACATAGCAAATGTCTGGTATGGTGTTCACTAGATACATTAGTGAACCAACTAACTACCTTTAGATAGTAGCATCCACTACCTCTCCAAAACTAGCATCCTCTTTCCTTAAATTTCCTGGAAGAGGAGTATCCATGGGTTTGCAACTCTCCATGTGAAACTTACCCAGTATATCTTTAGCGTACATGCCTTGAGACACAAAAAGATCACCATCTCGCTACCATATTTCCAAGCCAAGAAAATAATGAAGGAGTCCCATGTCCTTCATTTCGAACTCCCTTGCAAGATCCTCCTTGCATGAGTGTATCAGCTGCTCATCACAAGTCAAAATTAGATCATCAACATAAAGAACAATAATCAATAGCTTACCCTCAACCACAATATCTACAGGTTTGCATCAGATTCACTTTTGGTGAAGCCCAGTCCAGTGAAATAGCTGTCTATCTGAGTATACCAAGCACGAGGTGCTTGCTTCAACCCATACCGTGCTCTCTTGAGTCGACGCACATGCAACTCAATGTTGAAGATCTCAAAACCTTCACGCTGCTCTATGTACACTTCTTCCTGAATCACTCCATTGAGAAATGTAGTTTTCACATCCATCTGATGAATGCACCAACCCATCTGTGCTGAGAGTACACAGATGGATCTAATGGAAGAGTACCTTGCAATAGGTGCAAAAGTCTCATCATAATCGATCCCCTCGATCTGTGAGAATCCCCGGGCCACAAAATTTGCCTTGTATTTCTCCACACTCCCATCAACAACTTGATTTACCTTGTATATCCATCTCAATCCAACCACTGATTTGTCGATCGGTCTTGAGACAATCTCCCATGCACTGTTCTTAACAATGGAGTCATACTCGTCCACCATTGCATCAACCCAAGTTGGTTGCTACATTGCCTCTTGAAAGGAATATGGTTCAGTCAAAACACATTTTCTCATAAGAGCCATGTATCCAGTAAACCTATCTGAAGACTGTCTCTGTCTGCACTGTGAAGTAGGGGCTCCTACATTCTCTGCAACATCAAGTCTCAATCTATCAGCTTCCGTGGTGCGCCTTCTGCCATTTCTGATGGATGGCTCTGCATGAGTGTTTTCTGCCACTCCATGATCCTCCTCATGTGGATGCTCCACATCTTGAGGCTCATCCTTGGGAACCAACAGTTCCTCCTTTGCATGCAAGTCCAACTCCCTCTCAAGGGACAACCGCATGGCTTTCTCCTCATCAAATTTTATATCCCGTCACACAAAATTCATTCTATTGTTTGGAAAATACACTCGATAGTTGTGGGGTGTTTCAGTGTACCCCACAAAAATCTCGATCTCAGCTATCGATTCCAGCTTCTTCCTGGCGTCTTTGGTCACATGCACATAAATGGATGAGCCAAAAGTATTAAAGTGTGAAATATCAGGTTTCTTACGAGTGAAAGCCCCTTTAGGTGTACTCATGCCAAGTATCCTATGAGGACAATGGTTCTGCACAAAAACCACAGTGTTGCATGCTTCCGCCCACAAATGCATCGGTAGGCCTTGATCATGCAACATCGCTCTTGTTGCACCCACAATCGTTCTGTTATTTCTTTCAGTGACCCCATTCTGTTGTGGGTTATGAGGCGTTATCAGTTCTCTTCGAGTTCCTTCTTTGCTGCAGAAATTCTTGAATTCATTAGAGATGTATTCTCCACCATTATCGCTCCTAAGAGCCTTCACTTGCTTCCCTGACTCTTTCTCCACCAGTGCCTTAAACTCAATAAACTTTGAGAATGTTTGATCTTTCTTTTGCATGAAGAAGATCTAACACTTACGAGAAAATTTATCAACAAATATCACATAGTACTTATGTTTTGCTATCGAAGCAACAGAGAATGGTCCACACACGTATGTGTTAACTCTCTCAGGGATCCCCGAAGCTCGATTCTCCTTCTCATGAAAGGTGGCCTTTACATATTTTCCCATAGTACATCCATTACATGTGCCTGATTGCGCAAGTGTACCCTTGGGAAGACCAGTAGAAATATGTTGCATGACTTTTAAGGCTCCATGGTGAAGATGGCCCAATCTCCTATTCCATAATTCGCCCTCATCCCGGCTCACCACTTTGTCCGCCTTGCCCATCAATGTTGCGCAGCCATCTACATCCAGCTTGTAAATATTCTTAACTCAAATCCCTATCTTCTTAGCTTGTCATGTTGTTTTGTGTCGCGGGAAAGCTTTTCCTTCACTAAAAACAACATCATAGCCTCTATCCTCCAACATTGCAACTAAGACTAAATTTTTCTTCAAACCTGGTACATGAATTACATCTTTTAATTGAAAGGGTTTACCTGACTACCTCTGGAAGGTAATGGCACCAAGCTACTAAAAAGTTCCTTGTCTCTCGTCAGGTGAAAGGAAGCGCCACTATCCAAATACCACACAAATCCCAATGCACTTGACACCATGCATGCGATCAATGAGAATTCAAGCTCAAATTGCGAGGCCAAAGCATCACCAGCTGCATATCCTTCATCCTTCTTGTTCTTCTTCTTTTTTGGACAGTTAGTAGCATAATGCCCATGTTCGTGACAGTGAAAACACTTCACCCCGAACATATCCCGCTTCTTTCCATCTTTGGACTCAGATTTGGAATGGAATTTCTTCCCCTTCCCCTTCTTTGCCTTTGCAGCCAAAGCACAATCTTCTTCATCATCATTCTTAGATGAAGATCCATCTTTGGTGTTCTGTCTGAACTCCTCCTGCACCAAATCCGACCATAGTCGTTCCCAATCGGGCAGCTTCTCCCTTCCATTGACAGAGTCTTGATAACTATGCCAACTCTTCGGAAGTCCTAGGAGAGCCAAGCTCACCAAATCATCATCAGTGATAGTTATGCCAACGCTCCCCAATTCATCCCAACATTGGACAAACTTTGTTAAATATTTTGGCATGGAGTCGCCTTTCTCCATCTTGACCTTCCTGAGTTTATCTTTGAGCACCAATTTCCTATGGTCGCTGCTACTCTGAAATATATCGTCAAAGCCTTCCACATTGCATATGGCGTGGCTTTCTCATGGAGGCTTGAGACAATGTGGTCTCGTAGTCCCTCTAATAGGATCCTCCTCGCCTTTGCCACTTTCTTTTTCCATGCATAAATATTTGCAACATCTGTCACAATGGGTTTTGGAACATCATTGTCAATGAATTCCTTCAAGTCATTGTCTTCGAGTACTGCCTCCTTCCTGTCCTTCCAAGCAATATAGTTTGAGTTGCCCTCAAGTGCATACTCCAACCTCAAGCCATTGAAATCCATTTTGATCCTGAATCAGTTGTAGCACCAAGAAAGTCTTTATGCAAATTCGAATTCTATCCAGTCACAAACTCAGCTCCTCCTTCACTCTTGTGATTTCCTGTGCTCTGATACCATGTAGAAATTACACAAAAAGCATGTATATCATGTATTCAATCTGATCTAACAATGTGCTAAAGTTAAATACTAAATCACTTCTACAAATCATTTGTGGAATTAAAAACACAATCGCCAATCACATGAAGCAAAAAAGAATCAATCAGGCCACAACACAGATAATTTCTCTGGGAAAGCTTGCTGCTCAAAACCCCACTATCTTCTATTGTATATTCAGCATCGAATAATGAAACAATTACATACAAATCTTCTTGCAAGAGCCCTCCTGTACTCAGCTAATTGTCTCACACTGTCACACATAAAACTGACCAATACTTAGCGAATTTAATGCCTCCAGACAACCTGTCTGCCTTACGCAATCCCTGACGAATGCAATCCCTATTATTTAGTAATTTTGGCCTTCCTTGACTGCACAAGTATCATGGGCACTCCAATGGGTGTTTGGTTGCATGGGTGGAACCCAATAATCCTACAACTGATAGTCAACTTCCTTTTCACCTATATCTCAACTAGGTCTCTACTGGATCTGACATGCATGCAGCTAATAATAGTAAATCCACAGTTGCATGTGAGATTACTGGTTGTGAATTAATTAATATTTAATTCACTTGATCTCTCACTAGTGTATCTAACAGTTAAAACTAGCACAACTAAGTTTAACTCACTTAACTAAGTTAAACTGATTACAACCTGCATTAACTAATGCACCACTGCACTTCGAACTCTATTACAACTAGAATTACTCTGCATTCCTCACCAACTACCTCTAACTCGAAATTCATGAGCTAACTGAGTTTATCACACTCAGTTAGCTACTACAAGTTATTTTGAGATTAGATTACATTTTATTGTCCATCTTAATTAAGGGATAACTAAAATATACATGCACCAAATTTAGCCCTGTGGTCCCACCCTAGTGTAGGTGCTGCTTGAACCTCCTGGTCCCACACTAGGCATGGGTGTTGAGATTTCCTGTTGAATCTCAACAAATAGGCCCTAACCCAGGTCCCCTCCTCCAAGGGTAACCTCTACAATTCCAACAAATTAAGCTTAGGTAGACCTGGGTAGGATTTGACTGCTACATAGTTTGACACATAAGACTCAAATTTGAGTCTTCGCCCCTTTTCATCCATGTTTCTCTTGTTGTTTTCCTCCCTATTATCAAATTCTCTGTTTTTTCTTTACTGCGAGCTTGCTGCCCTGTTTTGTTATGAGTCCCAAACACTGCAATAATTACTTTACCATTGTATAACCATGCCCTTTTCCCTTCATTTCTTGTTGCCCTAACTTCCTTCACTTCTCTCCTCTTGTTGTTTATTGGTTAAATCCTCATCTAGAAAGAAGTGTGAGTCTTTAAATAGTTTCATTTTGCTCAAGAGATGGTGTTTGTCTTGCACGCTTTCCATGGTGACTTTTATGGGACGAGGCCTCTCTTCACATATCTTCCCCACCCTCCTTGCTTGGAAAACTTTCCCTTTCCAATGTACTTTCTCTTTCTGAAAGTCCCTTGTCAAATTGAGAGTACTTTCATTCCTCCCATAATATCTTATTCCCCTGATAATAAATTTTCATTTCCCTGTCTATTCTTTCTTCGTGTTCTCTTTCCTGTGCTCTACAAGCACTTGCATCTTCTTGTTCCCCCATCCTTATGTAACCATTAGTGTCTTCAACTCTATCTTTGATTTCTTTTGGGCCGTCTTCCCTATTGTTCTTTTTTGTCTTCTCTTTCAACCCAGTTCATCCCGACATTGGACAAACTTTGTTAAATATTTTGGCATGGAGTCGCCTTTCTCCATCTTGACCTTCCTGAGTTTATCTTTAAGCGCCAATTTCCTATGGTCGCTGCTACTCCGAAATATATCGTCAAAGCCTTCCACATTGCATATGGCGTGGCTTTCTCATGGAGGCTTGAGACAATGTGGTCTCGTAGTCCCTCTAATAGGATCCTCCTCGCCTTTGCCACTTTCGTTTTCCATGCATCAAGATTTGCAACATCTGTCACAACGGGTTTTGGAACATCATTGTCAATGAATTCCTTCAAGTCATTGTCTTCGAGTACTGCCTCCTTCCTGTCCTTCCAAGAAATATAGTTTGAGTTGCCCTCGAGTGCATACTCCAACCTCAAGCCATTGAAATCCATTTCGATCCCGAATCAGCTGTAGCACTAAGAAAGTCTTTATGCAAATTCGAATTCTATCCAGTCACAAACTCAGCTCCTCCTTCACTCTTGTGATTTCTTGTACTCTAATACCATGTAGAAAGTATACAACAAGCATGTATATCATGTATTCAATCTGATATAACAATGTGCTAAAGTTAAATACTAAATCATTTCTACAAATCAATTGCGGAATTAAAAACACAATCGCCAATCACATGAAGCAAAAAAGAATCAGTCAGGCCACAACACAGATAATTTCCCGGGGAAAGCTTGCTGCTCAAAGCCCCACTATCTTCTATTGTATATTCAGCATGGAATAATGAAACAATTACATACAAATCTTCTTGCAAGAGCCCTCCTGTACTCAGCTAATTGTCTCACACTGTCACACATAAAACTGACCAATACTTAGCGAATTTACTGCCTCCAGACAACCTGCCTACCTTGCGTAATCCCTGATGAATGCAATCCCTATTATTTAGGAATTTTGGCCTTCCTTGACTGCAAAAGTATCATGGGAAATCCAATGGGTGTTTGGTTGCATGGGTGGAACCCAATAATCCTACAACTGATAGTCAACTTCCCTTTCACCTATATCTCAACTGAGTCTCCACTGGATCTGACATGCATGCAACTAATAATAGTAAATCCTCAGTTGCATGTGAGATCACTGGTTGTGAATTAATTAATATTTAATTCACTTTATCTCTCACTAGTGTATTTAACAGTTAAAACTAGCACAACTAAGTTTAACTCACTTAACTAAGTTAAACTGATTACAACCTGCATTAACTAATGCACCACTGCACTTCAAACTCTATTACAACTAGAATTACTCTGCATTCCTCACCAACTACCTCTAACTCGAAATTCATGAGCTAACTGAGTTTATCACACTCAGTTTGCTATTACAAGTTATTTTGAGATTAGATTACATTTTATTGTCCATCTTAATTAAGGGCTAACTAAAATATACATGCACCAAATTTAGCCCTGTGGTCCCACCCTAGTGTAGGTGCTGCTTGAACCTCCTGGTCCCACACTAGGCATGAGTGTTGAAATTTCTTGTTGAATCTCAACAAATAGGCCCTAACCCAGGTCCCCTCCTCCAAGGGTAACCTCTACAATTCCAACAAACTAAGCTTAGGTAGACCTGGGTAGGATTTGACTGCTACACAGTTTGACACATAAGACTCAAATTTGAGTCTTTGCCCCTTTTCATCCATGTTGCTCTTGTTGTTTTCCTCCCCATTATCAAATTCTCTGTTTTTTCTTTAATGCGAGCTTGCTGCGCTGTTTTTTTCTGAGTCCCAAACATTGCTATAATTGCTTTACCGTTGTACAACCATGCCCTTTTCCCTTCATTTCTTGTTGCCCTAAATTTCTTCACTTCTCTCCTATTGTTGTTTATTGGTTAAATCCTTATCTAGAAAGAAGTGTGAGTCTTTCAAGAGTTTCATTTTGCTCAAGAGATGGTGTTTGTCTTGCACGCTTTCCATGGTGACTTTTATGGGATGAGGCCTCTCTTCACATATCTTCCCCACCCTCCTCGCTTGGAAAATTTTCCCTTTCCAATGTACTTTCTCTTTCTGAAAGTCCCTTGTCAAATTGAGAGTACTTTCATTCCTCCCATAATATCTTATTCCCCTGATAATAAAGTTTATTTCCTCGTCTGTTCTTTCTTCGTGTTCTCTTTCTTGTGCTCTACGAGCACTTGCATCTTCTTGTTCCCCCATCCTTATGTAACCATCAGTGTCTTCAACTCTATCTTTGATTTCTTTTGGATCGTCTTCCCTATTGTTCTTTTTTGTCTTCTCTTTCAAAATATTTGTTTGTTGAGATACTTATTTATCTACCCAAGTTGCTTTAGAAATTATCACATCCTTATTTGTTGCCCTTCATTCTATCATGGTTTTCCATGTTTTCTTTGTGCTTTGCGATTCTTGTTTTCCTGTCTATAAAGCCCCTTGTAACATTGTTACCCATTCTTTTAAATTTTTATTACCTTCCATTAAACACCGATTTGCAAATGTGATCTCTAAAATTTTGCGGTCCTTTTCTTGTTCGTTGGCTTCCAAAATATCTAGCCTTGTCCTAGCCTTCATCAATTCTTTGACATAGAGATCCGATGACCAAGTAAGAGGTGTGGATGTGAGACTGTAAATGGTCAATTCTTCTTTATTTTTGTTGCCCTTATTTATTTTCTTTCCCTGTAAGTGTTTTCTTTGTCTTTGTCTTTTTCCTTGTTCCCATTTGAGGCGAGCAAGCCTATGCCTTAAAATGCCTCGATATTACTTTACTTTTTTCTGTTGAAGCAATTTTGACTTGACCTAAATGATTGGTTTCCACCGAACTTGACATTTCCTTGCCACTTTTAACATTTGCTTTCCATTTTAAGATGAGAAAATATTCTCAAGTAGAAATACTGAACATAAAATACTCCTTGTTCAAGCTAAAAGGACCAAGATTCGTATTCTCCAGTGAAAATAAACAACATCAACAGAATACACCAATTTATAGATCATACGGGCTCAACTGAAGCACTGATCTATTATGAGTATTCTAGAGACATCTTATAGCAGTCTACTAGCGACTTCATGCATTTTCTACTTCCGACTCTCTGTAATAATATACTTATCAGATTCATAGTGCGTGATTCAAACTTGTGGCTAGCCTGCACTCCAGTCTCGTTCATGGCCTAGGTGAAATGCGCTCCCTTGCCGATGATTTTGGTTCGACAAAGATTTTTGGTTCGACGGCGAGCAACAGAGTTAAAACGAAGGGTGGGAGCATTAATTTTTAAAATGTCATGTAGAGGAGATCTCTACGATCTTGACCTACGAATCTCTACAGTGTAAGCTCATATAACCTCACAATAAGAATGCCTTCGGCGTAATTAATAAATTATTGATTTTTCCTTTCACATATTCGTGCTTTTTTTGTTTTAATTTATTAAGTTCTGTAATAAAATCACATGTAACTAACTCTCTCAAGTGATTACTTATCCTTCATTCAATGAGGTTTTATTAGAAGTAGTTTTCTATTATATATTTATTTGTAATATTTAGAGTTTAAATATAGGGGTGGTAAGAGGGGGAAGGATTCCCATTAATCCCAAAGGAATACTTGTTGACCAATATGTTGGCTTGGAAAGAAATCCAGCAATCAAGTTGAAGCTTATGTTATATATCTTGGACATATTTTAGCTCATTAAAGGGGAATCAAGGAAGTGCCAATTCCGGGAGACTCCTTCTTGGTCATAAAGCACATGCACTCCAACTCTCAAGTGTAGAACAAAAAGCTCAATCAACTGCTCCAACGTGCCCATGGAATGCTCCCTCCTTTTGATAATCCGCAATTTTTTCATATCTTAACTGGACTAAAATGCGGATGCAGATACACAAGCCAATAAGGCATGCCAATTGAATGAAGGACATACAATGGTCAATAGAAATGTTGGTTTCCTACCCATCCCCTAAGTTTAAAATGCATGCCTCTTTTCTCCTATTCCCTCTAATGCCCTAAACATTGTGCCCATCAAACTTTACCCTGCCCTTCCTCCCTCGCTCCCTCCTTTCATCCTCCTCCCTCCCTGTTAGGTCCCTATAATACTAGTGTAGCCCCCTTATTGTTATTGATGTGTCCATGTAGTCCCCATATTGTTATTATTGTGCCCCATAGAAGCCCTCTATTGTTATTGTTGTTATTATTGTTATGTAGGCTCTGATTATATTGTGACCCCTTAGACTCCTATATATAGAAAGGAGGTTTTGTCATTTGAATCATCCAAGACTTGTTCATTTATGTAATTTAAAGAAGATTCCCCCCCTGAAGAGGTCAAAGAGGATAATTTTTAAGTTGTTGATCTATCTTTTCTTCTATTTTGTGAGCTAGTTTCATAACCACGGGGAGCTGAAACCCTGATGAGCTTCCTGTAAAAATTTCAGATCTTGATTTGCTATAGTTTTGGAGATATGGTTTGAATAAGTTAGGGTTTTTGCATGCTCCTTAATTTCTTCTCAAATATGTGACCTTGGGAAAATCGACATAACTTTCGTTTCAGGCATTGGACTTGAATTCTGTAAGAAGTGGTTGAAAGTGCATGGACTGTAGTGTTTCATGTAGAAATTTCATGGCTGAAGGTAGAAGCATTGACACGTGGCACTACATACAAGTTCGTTCTACTGAACTAGTCTATAATCAGGTCATCGTGGGAGATCGAGCATAACTCTTTGTTGAAGACTCCAATCTCCGTCTGACTCGTGGGGTTGGAAAGAAGACTCAAATGGATACCATAGAAAAAAAATTTCAAACCATGGAGATCGAAATTACTGAGCTACAACAAATTAAATATCGATCTCCTACAAAGCAAGAAAAAATTTTGTATTTTTGAAAATTTTGCATAAGTCTTGTTTGAAAAATCAATTTGAAGTGATTCAAGGGGCATAATGAAGCATATATATAAGGATTTGGTTCTAAAATGCCTCCAAAACAAAATAATTCTACACCCATTAAGCCCTCAGAAAGCTCTACTATGACGCATGAAGAGGAAGAATTGCAACATCATATATCAAAGCTACGGGACCAAGTGCAACAAATTTCGCTCTCACAAAGAGGGACATAAAAGGCGACATGAAGGATTTAAAAAGGGACATGGATGGCTTAAAAGCAAAAATAAAAGGCGACGTGAATGGTTTAAAAGAAGACATGGAAGCTTTAAAGGAAGGTTTGGCCAATTACTATAAGAAAGACTCCCTAATGGCAAAAAGGTATTCCATAAAAATCACGAGGAGAACAAAAAGAATATAAATTATGATTTTAGAGACTCCAATGTTGGGTTTAAGACCCACCACATTCCAAAGATCAATATGAGGAAGTTTGATGGCAAGGATCCGGTAACATGGATACTGCAGATAGAGCAATATTTTTATCTCCATAATGTACAACACACACAAAAGGTACGCATTGCAACTTTATATTTAGAACCCAATCAGTTTGTATGGTATCGGTGCATTTATTCTCGTAAACCAGTTGTCACTTGGTCAATTTTTACGAAGGAAATGATAGCACATTATGAGGATACAAAGAGAAACACCTTCTTTAGCCAATTGATAAATCTAAAACAAAAGGGTTCAATGGTGGAGCACATTGAGGACTTCCAAAAATTGAATAGAAGGGTATATGATATTCCATAGGAGAATATGATTGATGTCTTCATAGGTACTTTAAAGGATAACATCCAACATGGGGTTCGCCTTCGGGAACCTAATTCATTGGAGAAGGCATTCAGGTTGGTAAGAAAAATTGAAAGAAAAATTATGGCAACAAGGAAGCCTAACACTCACAACTATAAAGATGGAAGTGCTGTTTCTCCTAGCCTTCCACAACCTACAAGGTTGATACCACAGCAATTGGAAGAAAAAAAAGAAAAATGGCTTTGCTACAGTTGTGATGGAAAATACACTAAAGGTCATAAATGTGCCGAGAAGAAATTATTTTACATAGTGTTATACGGGATTTACGTTTGCAGACAAAACTATCTCCCCTAGGTCGGTGGATAACTTAGAACAACAAAGAGACAAGGAACCCAATGCTTTTCCTTAAAGTAAATAGATGACGGAGTGAGGCCTACCTAGAATTTGTCGCACGCTTCTCTCTTTCTTTAGCTTGGAAGCTCCAATTCCAGCTTCGATTGCCAAAATTAGAACCTGCATAGTGAGATAACGCAAGCCGAGAAACTACAAGATCTATGTAGTATCATCTAAATACTCTATTCAATAGATCAACATGATATTTCAATATATGAAATAAAAATATCACATATAGGAAAACACATAATTATTTGCATTAATATAAATAGAAGGATATTACAACCATAAGTAGCAGTTGATCTTGTAGAAGAGCTCCTGCAAGTTGTTGACTTGTTCTTGTCACAATCTTCACCTCCAATCATCCTAATACATGAGATAATAACCACTCGCTATAACAACATCAGGGTTGAATCTCTCCAAAATCCAACCATTCATTCATTCTAACCTTTGCATATGCAAGATGGTAAATATATAGGAGAGAGGGGTAAGTTGGGTGTTATATCCAATTGGCATTCTAAGTTTTTAGATCCACCTTTAATGGAGGGATAGGATCAAAGGATAACTGGTGAAAACTCCAAAGTATGGTAGGATAGGATCTGAATGTTTAATCCAAGGTAAGCGGTTGAAACAACTTATGGAAACTCCTAGAAAGTGAAGCTCCTGGAAACTCCTAGAAAGCGAAGCTTCTAGAATCCTGGTCATTCTCCCATATTTCTAGAACCAACACAAGTGCAAAGGGGAGAAACCTGTTGGTGACCAATGTTGGCCATATTGGAGCAACCTGTAGGTGGTCACACCCCAGTAGGTATACAGGAAGCGTTGGTCCCAAAACTGGCTCAAATGATACAATTTAGGGCTGAAACTCTAGGGGATGAAAGGAAAATGCTTATGGATTTGTGCAAGATGATGAAAAAAGGGAATATGATGTTGATCGATCCTATTAGGAGGCTCACTGATTGGATGTGAAAAAATGGCCTATAACATAATGGCCCCTAAAGCACAAAGTCAGGGGTGATGACTGATGATTGAAGTGTTTAACCTTGTGACAAGTAGGGATCAAGGAAAACCGATGAGCTTAATCTATTACAATACATTTATCATGATATCTTGTCGTTGAGGGAGGCATACCTATACTCGGCTCATAAGATAACATAACATGTACAATTATCAAAAGACGCGTCCACAAATGCAACTTGTGGACCCATGACTGGATGATCATCTATATGATCACGACCAACATACATTGTGATCTTCATATAACTCTTGAAATTGCAACCCAGATGGATGAAACTAGATTCGAGGTCTTCTATCTCGTTCATACGAGCAACTAGTGTACAAGTCTAACTATGTGAATAAATGAGCTAGAGTCAAACATGGTATACACCACCTAATTATTGTCCAATGATGTAAACCGTAAACAAACGCGAGAGAAACCACTGATGATGATAATGGCTCTCAAGGTACTATGGTATAATCGGTATGGTGCGAGTAAATGAGCTGATGTCGAACACCACACATAATCTTTCGGTCGAAGGCCATTAATGTTTATTGTTGTTAAGAGCGAGGAAGCTTGCCATTGATGTATGCAAGCACCAAGGTACCAAAGGGGTGTTTCTAAGTTAACTTCCAGGATGATGTGTTGATGTCGACAAGAAGTGACCCGTAGTAAGAGGGCCTTGATGTATCCCCCATAAATGACACGAAATGGGTATCATGATTGAGACAGAATGATCAAAATGATGTTGATATGGAACTGGATCAGGGAAGACATAAATGAAATGAAGGCTTAAGAGTATTGTAGTGGAGATCCACTGAATGAATTCCCTTGAACATCGACGAAAATGAATGGAGTTGGTAGCATCGACCCAAAAACATAATGGAGGCTTTGAAAAATGGTGTGATAACCAAGATACAATAAGATTACCCAACCCAATGTCCATGAGGATGAAGTAGAAAAGTGTCGTGTTCAAGAGCAACTTACAAGCATTAGCAAAATGGAATCCCCTATTTTCCAAATTTCCCCAACAATATTGGTCAATACCTCTTTATTTTTTAAAAATCTTGAGGAGGATAACATATGCTTGATCTATAAGTTCATCCTTCAGATGAATCCCTCCAAGTATTTTTAACGAACCCTGAGAAGGAACAGTTCGACCTTATCACGTTCGACAAGTCCATCACTGCGATTCCATTGAAGGTAAAATTCAACATCTTTTTCATGTTTAGAGAGTTTGAAAAAGAGGCAAAAAAAGAAAACTCCTCATGTCCATTTTCATGGATAGTCTCTTAACTCTGAAAATGTAGAAAACAATACTCAAGAGAACCTCTTAGCCATGTTCAACTAAGGTATTCCTTTTTTGTAGCTAGTCTATCTCAGTCCGGAAAATGGTTAAACTTATACTAAGTAGACGTCTTTTAATTTATTTTTATGAGTTCGAAAAGACAAGTGCTCGACAATATTTTCATATTTTGGGAGTCTGAAAAGAGTTGAAAGAGGACTCTAGAGGGTTTCCTTTTTCGTTGGATTATATAGTTCGAAAAAGAGATAAAAGTATACTCCTTGGTCAAAGTAACCTATTAAAACATAATAAAAATTTGCGAACAACTTCCGACCTGCCCAAAACACCACAAGAAGGATTAAACATACATGTTTCAGAGTAAAAATGAAGCGTATCTAGGTCAAAATACTAAAAATGAATAAAATAACGAGAAAATGACCATAAATATTTAAAATGACTTTTCATTTTCACCATTTCACATTTTACCTTCAACAATGAGTATTTGGAGCCCTTTTTCCCTCGATATTCTGTCGCTGATTATGACCAATCTAGGGAACCATTTTGAGTGTCTTCAGATCCAGGTAGGAGCTAAAACCCTTCTCCATCTTTCCATGGTTCATTTTTGTGTTTTCATGCAAATTTTCCAAGGTTTTGAGGTCCCTGAGGTTCATAAAAAACACCCTGGGACCAACGCACCCCCTCTGTATCGAAAAGGGAGTTGCACCTAGGTAGATAAACACTGCAGACAGAGGTGCAACGCTTTGTTATACAATTTTGGGGAGTGTTTGGCGCAAATATCCAAGTTTGTTTTCAGTTTTGCCTCAAATTTTGTCAGATTTTTTGCATGGGAAAGAGCCTAATGAATCCCTTGCTGATGTTTCAAGTACCCATTGGCACACAATTTCATTCATTTGGAGAGAAACAGAACACGAAGCACAATATTTAAATGCGGAAAATGACCCTACTAGCATCTAGGCGCTTAAAAACTACATCTTGTTAAAATTCTTATGGCTTCCTGGTATAAGGCAACAAGTGGAGTTGTTGAAACACCTTTTGTGTTCATGGGATTCAAGCACAAGCGTTCAGTTTTGGGGAAAATATACTCGAGATACATGAAGATGATATTTAATTTCTGACAGGTTTGTCAAAGCGAGGTGCCCCCACCTCTCTTCTAGGTGGAAGAAGTGGCGGTGAGACGATGAAAGAATATATCGCTACCTATTTCAAACCTCGAGCCCTTCCTACGATGGATGGGAATATTAACATAAATGATGTGACCCAATTACCTTTAAGAATGATCTTGTTCATTATCGTAAGATTGGTAAGCAACTCGACACTACATGTGGTGAACAGATCATACATGCAGAATGCAGTAGAATGTTTGGAGCCGACAGTATTCAATTGGAGCGAGGGTGTCTTGTTCAACTTGAAAGAACAAATCACTGAAGTAAATAAGGGGAAGTTGAAGAACTTCAATTATGGTGCCATCTTGGTCTCTTTTTCTCTAGACTGGGTACCATTACTACAGCCTCAGCATATTGTACTTGATCCCATCGATTTGAGGGTCCCATGGATGAGGAGGTGGATAGACCACATGGCCAGACATGTAAGTCCGTCAGTGATTGACTTTTCACCAAAATTCTTTGGATGGTTGTGCAGATATTTCATCATGATCGATGATTATCCTTACATAGGGATGGATTTCGTGATAATCTCAAACTCGAGCTGCCCAAGGGTGAGTAATGGGATGCTACAGGAAAGATACTTTGACCATTAAGTTTTTGAAAAGTTTTACAATTTTTTGTGTTTTTTCATGTTTCTAATACTTAACTATTTGATTTTTTCATGGAGATATTGGACCTGTGTTCATTGTCGAGTCTTTGAATCCTTCCTCCAGTGATCAAACATGCTCTTACAAGGTGATTTTGAGGTGTCAGCGTCAAATTTTGTCATTTCGGTGAGCCTTCAAGCAAAATTAGCTCACTAAGTACTAGGTCTAGGGTTTGCTTTCAATCCTTCCAGAGTTGTCCAAATGTCAGTCCATGTCACCATTTAGCTGAGTGTACCATCATTCAAAGGGTTGTCATCATCATGCCAGATTCCAAAGGGTCATTTTACACCTTATTCATGCTTCAGTTGTGCCTAGGTAAGGTTCATTTCCCTCTCCTAGGGTTTTGGAGGTAATTGCTCTTGGATGGTCAAATCATCATCAAAACTTGTATCCTAATGTTCATAAACCTTCCTCTATCCTTAATGTACCTCATTTTTGCACAAACCCTAGTTTCTTGCTACAACTTGGCAATTTTCTAGGCTAGGCCTGTGCTTTTCCCTTTTGGACCCCTTCCCCTCACTCAATTTCTGAGATTCCACTTTCCCATGCTTCCTAACATCCCTCACTACTTCCCAACATTTCCCCAAGAATTTATAAGCCCCTTATCCCCTTCATTTCGCTTCATTTCGACAAATCCCTTGTTTCACACATCAGGATAGGTTTCACTCAAATGATGTTTCAGAGAAATAAAAGATGAATTTTGGAAAACTGAGAGTGTTTTTTGTAAAAAACATGCCAAGGAAGAAAAAAATCCTTCACTTTTTACACAGGTGTAATGTTTTTAGATAAATGTCAAAAATACAATCGCCTCGGGAGAATTGATGCACCTCTAAAGTGACCTTGGGAAAATAAAGATTTATCCTAGCATGGTTGGCCAAATGACTTGCTTGATAAGTCAAATGATAACTAGACACAAATATATTTCCAATGAGCTATCATGAGCTCAATTTGGAGTTGAGGAAGACCTTCAAAAGTTGACTGAAACAACACTCTACCTTGAGGCAGCCTCATTCTGCTCATTTTGACCAGTCTTGGGAGATTTGATTTTTGACAGGGTAAATGAACTCCAAATTGGAAAATTCCACTTGGGTTGGAAAGTAGACTCAAAGAGCTTTCAAAAAATCTATCACAAGCCCAATTTTGACAGGAAGGCCTCCAAAACCTCTACCCCTTAACATGCACTATTTATGGCGCGGTGCATTGGGTAGGAGCGGCGCACGAAGGTGCGCGACGCATAGAACAATTTTTTCTAGTGTAAAATTACATGGAGGCGGCGCAAGCAGCCTGCGCGCGGCGCGTTGGGCTGGGGCGAGGCGCACAGAGCCTGCAAACGAAATTTCACCTTTGCTTCACAAAAATCAAATTGGCTCCACCTTATTTGCTCCGTGTAAGTGTAAATCCTCTTTCTATTACCTTTGGTCAGTGTTTGGAGTTGCTTGAAGATTGGTTGTAAGAGTTCGAATGTTGAAAAACATAAACCCTACTTTCTCTTGTTAAAATGGCTCTTATAGGGTTTTAAATTTGAGTCTTAAAGTTTCCTACTTGTGATTCCTTTCCCTTCACTATAATCCTATTATCATTACCAATCCCTTATTCCCTCACATTATACCATCCCTTCCCTATTCCCTAATAAAACCACTCATATCACTTATGCCCATTTGTCTCTATCCCTCAAATTCTTTCATGCCCTATCATTATCCCTTTCCTCATATCACTTATAAAATTCCCTAAATCCCAAACATCCAAGTAGTTGTCCCAATATCTCTACATTGTCAAAATCAGAAGTTTTAAAGGGGAAAATTTCACTTGGTTGCAGTCCACTATCTACACTGCCTTAGTTACCACAATCCCTTCCCATGTGACACATGTTTTGGAGATTGGAGACAAAGACACCAAGGTCTCATTTGTAATTTTCAAACAAACCAAACATACACTTGACCTACACTTTGCAACACCATGACGGACACTGACACATCCAATGAACAAGATAGTGACTTTACCACTGAAACTACATACACCAGGAGGGTACTGAGGAGGCCCAAAATGCATGATAGACTCTGAATCTTGGTCAAAGCTTCATTGGCTAAGCATGACACGTGATGGGGGACCTTCAGTTCAAATTTCAAATTTCGACGAAGTTTTGGAAATTTTGTCATTTTGAAATTTTGGTTGCAAGCAAGGTTTTTAAGACGCGTGTCATATAAACGCACGCTTATGGTCAGGACATCTTCGGAGGGGAAAAATTTGCATTTTTTGGTTTTTATGATATATTATGTATGTTCGGGAATGGCGAAGCATTTCATCAAATGCAGGGGGCTGCCCTAGGGCCAAAAACACCTTGAAAATGGCCTTTCTACCTTACACTTTTTGCACCGAGCGGGAACCGATCTTGGGAAGTTGCATTTTTGGAAAAATGACATCCAAATTGAAAAATTCCACATGGGTTAGTTAGCAGCCATCGGGGGTTTTCCAAGGAGCTATCATGAACTCAAATTTTGACTTTAGAAAGTGCCCAAAAAACGGGCTCAAAGTGGCGCGACGCATAGAGAAATTTTGCCTCATTTTCACTCTTCAGCTCAGAAATTCACCCAGTTCTGACTAGTTTTACTTTTTCATGTGATGATTGATCTACCATGATGTAATTTGGTAACCATGATGTAATTTTGGCATATATTTACTTGTTCTAGAGGATTCATTCACTAAAAAGTGAAAATTAAATGAATGAAATCAGTTTCCTTCCTTATAGAGGCAAGTTGTTTGGCTGCCTAGATTTCAGTTCCATGTTTAGAATTGGTTGAAACAGCTCCTAGAAGGATGAGCTCGACCCCTAGAGGCATGGGAATGGGTTGGGCTGGTCTATATCATGTATTTTCTGAATCATTTTCACAGGTTGGACTGGTTGGACTTTTGGGAAAAGTTTGGCACCTCATTGTATATCCATTTTCATATTTTTGGCAAAGGAAAGACCAGAGTTTTGTAGCACTTGTTGGGATATTTGTGGCTTCTGAGTTTTGATGATGTTCTTCTCATGTTATTGTAAGTTTCATTAATGTTATATGTATGCCATTTCCCTTCTCTTTTCTTCTGAATTAAACAAATGAGTAACTGAGGTAGAATTCATTGATTTGTTGGTGCTCTGCCTTAGACTTTTGTTTAGTTTTATATGTTTTTCGTCAGTTTGAAGAGGATCCTTGCACTCTCTTGCCCTCTTCAGCTCCTCAGCAGTATTTTCAATCCATTCATTTGATCTCAGACATCAAAGCCGCTGCCTACCTCACCCCAACTTGAACTCTGCAAGAATTTGGCCTCATCCCCAAGCCCAAAATTGTTTTTCCCTTTTTCCAACAAAAACCCCTAAAAATAAAAATCAAACCCTCCTATTTGTTTATCTAGCCTAAGATCAGTTGTTGTTTTAGTCATCTCAAGCCCCTTTGAATATTTTAATTGAGATTGACCCGGAGAGAGCCCTCTCCTGTCCTCGTAGGGCTAGCTACGAGGCTGAGCGTGGTTTGGTGTTGTCCTTCTTCTGCCTTATTTCAGCCTAAGGTGGATTTGGGAACTAACATAGTGGCGACCATACTGGGGAAGAAAATGGTTTGCTTGTTGGTTTTATTTTTTTCATAAGCTATAGACGGAGCCTGAAGTTATGCTAGGTAGCCTTCGAAATGCTTTTTCTTTGCATTAGCGGAAGTAGATAAACGCTGCTTCAGTCAATCTCCAGTCTAGCTTGTGAATGTGACACTCGACTTGTAGATTGTCTTGCCCCAGTACATGTATCAAGTTCAGATCTGATTGTTGATGGTGGACAACGATCAGACATATGAAGGCTGAAACATTCACCTGGCGACTCCAACTCGATCCAGAGATTCCAGTGCTCGCTGATCCATTCATGCAATGGTAGGGTGTGTGGTAAACCCTGCGCTTTGTGAAGTTTTAAAAGAAGTTAGAGATCAGTTAGTGGATTTTGAAATTGATGAAGCATTTTTCATTGTCGTGCTTCAATGTTTGAAATCCCCAAAGTTTCCTCCTGAAGCTAAAGCTGGTTTCTGTGAGTTACTTGTTGAAAGATTTGAGGAGGAGATTCAGTATTTAAACGATCAGATCCAATCAAATGAATTCCGAGATCCCAAAAAGTTCTTGGAAACTCTCCCTCCTTCAAAACAAGAAACAATAGAGCTGCCCGTGGATGTTTGCATTGACAGTGTGCAGCTGGAAGTATGTATTGCGGAGTTGAGGCAGCAAACAGAGTCTGGCTTTTGCGATCCTATTGCAACGTACATGGAAATGTTTTTCAGTTTGAATGATAGATCAAATTGTCTTTTACATAACCAGACTCGTTATGTGCATGTATGGCTGCCAGCATTTACATCTGTGTCCCGGTTGAAGCACTCTCAAGTAGCATCCTTGTCACAGTTACTTGATTGGTTGATCTGGCATTACAACGTTACTTGATCTATTGGTTTTGCAGCAAAGTAGGGGAGATTTGTAAATAAATAAGCTGCCAAAGGCAACATTTCAGTTTCCTGTATTTGTTTATGTTTAGGTTGCAGTATGTATATGTTTTTGGATTGGTATGAGTTGTTTTGGGTTTGCAGTTATTGATTCCATTTCCCAATGGATGAAGGCACTGTCTGCTCTCCCAAAGATCTGTCGTTCTTGGAACCTCCAAGGAGCTACCATCCCCATTGGAGCCAATGTTAGTGTCAGTCTTTGCAGCCTTCCTCCAGTGATCAAACATGCTCTTACAAAGTGATTTTGAGGTGTCAGGGTCAAATTTTGTCATTTCAGTGAGCCTTCAAGCAAAATTTGCTCACTAAGTACTAGGTCTAGGGTTTGCTTTCACTCCTTCCAGAGTTGTCCAAATGTTGGTCCATGTCACCATTCAGCTGAGTGTACCATCATTCAGAGGGTTTTCATCATCATGCCAGATTCCAAAGGGTCATTTTACACCTTGTTCATGCTTCAGTTGTGCCTAGGTAAGGTTCATTTCCCTCTCCTAGGGTTTTGGAGGTAATTGCTCTTGGATGGTCAAATCATCATCAAAACTTGTATCCTGATGTTCATACACATTCCCATATCCTTAATGTACCTAATTAAACACTTCCCATCACTGAGATCCCCCAAATTCCTCATTTTTGCACAAACCCTAGTTTCTTGCTACAACTTGGCAATTTTCTAGGCTAGGCCTGTGTTTTGCCCTTTTGGACCCCTTCCCCTCACTCAATCCCTGAAATTCCACTTTCCCCTACTTCCTAACATCCGTCCCTACTTCCCAAAATTGCTCAATAATTTATAAGCCCCTTATCCCCTTCATTTATCTTCATTTTTACAAATCCCTTGTTCCACACATCGGGATAGGTTTCACTCAAATGATGTTTTTGAGTAATAAAAGATGAATTTTGGAAAAATGAGAGAGGATTTTTTCCACAATAGGCCAAGGAAGAAAAAAATCCTTCTCTTTTTACACAGGTGTCATGGTTTTAGGGAAATGTCAAAAATACAATCGCCTTGGGAGAATTGATGCACCTCTGAAGTGACCTTGGGCAAATCAAGATTTCTCCTAGCTTGGTTGGCCAAATGACTTGCTTGATAAGTCAAATGATAACTAGACACAAATATATTTCCAATGAGCTATCATGAGCTCAATTTGGAGTTGAGGAAGACCTTCAAAAGTTGACTGAAACAACACTCTACCTTGAGGCAGCCTCATTCTGCTCATTTTGACCAGTCTTGGGAGATTTGATTTTTGACAGGGTAAATGAACTCCAAATTGGAAAATTCCACTTGGGTTGGAAAGTAGACTCAAAGAGCTTTCAAAAAATCTATCACAAGCCCAATTTTGACATCATTAAAACCTACAAAAGCCTCCTACAAAATGCGCTATTTATGGCGCGGCGCGTTGGGCTTGTGCGCGGTGCACATGGCGTGCGCGGCGCATTGGGAAGATTTATGCAGTGTAAATTAACACTGGCACGGCGCATCCAGCCTGCACGGTGCATTGGACTGGGGCGTGGTTCACAGGATCGACAAGGAAAAATTTCACCTTTGCTTCACAAAAATCAAATTGGCTCCACCTTATTTGCTCCGTGTAAGTGTAAATCCTCTTTCTATTACCTTTGGTCAGTGTTTGGAGTTGCTTGAAGATTGGTTGTAAGAGTTCGAATGTTGAAAAACATAAACCCTACTTTCTCTTGTTAAAATGGCTCTTATAGGGTTTTAAATTTGAGTCTTAAAGTTTCCTACTTGTGATTCCTTTCCCTTCACTATAATCCTATTATCATTACCAATCCCTTATTCCCTCACATTATACCATCCCTTCCCTATTCCCTAATAAAACCACTCATATCACTTATGCCCATTTGTCTCTATCCCTCAAATTCTTTCATGCCCTATCATTATCCCTTTCCTCATATCACTTATAAAATTCCCTAAATCCCAAACATCCAAGTAGTTGTCCCAATATCTCTACATTGTCAAAATCAGAAGTTTTAAAGGGGAAAATTTCACTTGGTTGCAGTCCACTATCTACACTGCCTTAGTTACCACAATCCCTTCCCATGTGACACATGTTTTGGAGATTGGAGACAAAGACACCAAGGTCTCATTTGTAATTTTCAAACAAACCAAACATACACTTGACCTACACTTTGCAACACCATGACGGACACTGACACATCCAATGAACAAGATAGTGACTTTACCACTGAAACTACATACACCAGGAGGGTACTGAGGAGGCCCAAAATGCATGATAGACTCTGAATCTTGGCCGAAGCTTCTTTGGATGAGCATGGTACTTGATTATGGACCTCCAGCCTAAATTTCAAGGAATTTGGAGAAAATTTTGTCATTTTTGAATTTTTGGTCACAAAACAGGTTTTTCCGCCCGACGCGTCGCTCCACTTGACGCGCGCTTACGTTTGGGAGATCTTTTGGAGGAAAACTTTGCATTTTTGGGTTTTTTATGATATATTATGTATGTTCAGGAATGGCCGAAGCATTTCATCAAATTCTGGGCTGCCTAAAGGGCCAAAAACACCTTGAAAATGGCCTTTCTGCCACTTTTTACACCAGCAGGAACCAGTCTTGGGAGATTGAAGTTGTGGAGGGGAAAATGACATCCAAATCCAAAAATTCCACTTGGGTTGGATAGTAGACAGATAGGGCTTTCCAACGAGCTATCGTGAGCTCGATTTGGACTTCAGGAAGTGCCCCAAATATAGGCTCAAAGTGGCGCGACGCATTGAGTTTTTGAGCGCGGCGCATAGAGAAATTTTGCCTCATTTTCACTCTTCAGCTCAGAAATTTGCCCAGTTTTGACTAGTTTTACTTTTTCATGTGATGATTGATCTATCATGATGTAATTTGGTAACCATGATGTAATTTTGGCATATATTTACTTGTTCTAGAGGATTCTTTCACTAAAAAATGAAAATTAAGTGAATGGATCAGTTCCCTAGCATATAGAGGCAAGTTGTTTGAGTGCCTAGATTTTAGTTCCATGTTTAGAATTGTTTGAAACAACTCCTAGAAGGATGAGCTCGACCCCTAGAGGCATGGGAATGGGTTGGGCTGGTCTATATCATGTATTTTTTGAGTCATTTTCAGGGGTGGAACTGGTTGGATACTTGGGAAAAGTTTGGCACCTCATTGTACATTCATTTCAGATGTTTGGCAAAGGAAAGACCAGAGTTTTGCAGCACTTGTTGGGATCCTTGTGGCTTCTGAGTTTTTATGATGTTTTTCTCCATGTTATTGTAAGTTTCATTAATTTTATATGTATGCCATTTCCCTTCTCTTTGCTTCTGAATTAAACAAATGAGTAACTAAGGTAGAATTCATTAGTTTGTTGGTGCTCTGCCTTAAACTTTTGTTTAGTTTTATATGTTTTCGTCGGTTTGAAGAGGATCCTTGCACCTTCTTGCCCTCTTTAGCTCCTCAACAGTCTTTTCTATCCATTCATTGAATCTAAGACATAAAATTCATTGCCTACCCTGCCCCAACTTGAACTCTGCAAGAATTTGGCCTCATCCCCAAGCCCAAAATTGTTTTTCCCTTTTTCCAACAAAAAACCCTAAAAATCAAAATCAAACCCTCCTATTTGTTTATCTAGCCTAAGATCAGTTGTTGTTTTAGTCATCTCAAGCCCCTTTGAAATATTTTCATTGAGATTGACCCGGAGAGAGCCCTCTCTTGTCCTCGTAGGGCTACCTACGAGGCTGAGCGTGGTTTGGTGTTGTCCTTTATCTGCCTTACTTCAGCCTAAGGTGGATTTGGGAACTAACATTTTTCGACCAATGGGTGCTACATATCTCTGTCGCACAGAGAGACAATCACAGGAGGAGGGAGTGGGACTAGTACAGGTTGTTGCGGTGGGACGAGATTCGCTACGAGACCTTGAGGTAGTTGAGATCCTATTAGAGGTAGAATGCCACATAGATGGATTGACACATGGGATTGATGAGACCATGGTCGATCAGCTTCCATTGCGACTTCAATGACACACTATTGGAGTGCCTAGCTGTATTGGTCGATTACTGCGCAAGATAGCCCGTGCAGTCTCGTTTTATCATGAGCACCATTGATTGTCTACTTAGATATTTGCATGTATTTTTTTTGTATGGACGATGTAGCCATATGTGTCTCGGGGCACACATTCTGTAAAACCAAACTTTATATATATATATATATATATATATATATATATATATATATATATATATTATTTTATTTATTTTTTTTTTCCAGTGTTTCTTAGTTCCTATTATGCTTTCAATATGATGTGATGTGAATTGAAAGTTACTTACATCTATTGCAAATGTCTATCTAAAAATAAATTAGCTACGACATATGCTATTGTGTTTATATTTCTAGAAATGTGTTCATATCGCATGAAATCAAAATGTCTTCCAAAATATGCACTCCCAAAACCATGCGAAGGATGGAAGGATTTCTCACTAAATAGATATTAGCGAGTTGTAGTACTATGAGCTATGAGTCAATTCTGATCACTATACGACTAATACTATGTGAAATAGTATCAGATAGTAGCTCAACCACTATGCTATACTCAACGATGTTGTTAGTAGAGTGGCTAATGCAAATCCCTTGCATTCTCACTAGCTTGCCATTTGGAGCAAAGATGGCCCATGCTGCGGAGGATAGGTTCCGAGTACTATGGCTAGCACCATCATATGGTTCGATAGAGGTTGACATCTACAAACCAAAAGTAAAAAGAATCAATAGAAACCATGGAAAACTTTGAAAAACACTGCAAACACACTCAACACACCTATAGATAGTATGCACACAATGTATTATGCATGGGATCAAGCATAGTATTTTTTGAGGTACAACCCATTTCTTAGCAGCAACAGAGGAATTCCATTGAGATATACTAACTCATAAGCTCATTTTACAGGGACACGCTTGACAATGTATGGGCCTAGCGACATAGGCTGGAACTTTCCTAGGCCTAACTTATTGGCCTCCTAGTCATATAAGAGTACCCGTTCTCCTTTTGAGAAGACTCTAGGCTTGAAACTTTTATCATATTACGCTTTGATGCATCTTTTACAAGCTTTGTTGTCTAAATCAGCATCGCGCTGGGTCTCATCCAAATGAGTCAGATGTAAAAGACACTCCCCTTATGTGGAAGTAGCTAGAAGAAGTTCGATATCTAGCTTCAACGATGGAATTTCGCATTCAATGGGAAGGATCGCTTCCAGAACACAAACCAACTAGAAAGGTGTGAATCCATTAAAAATCCTTATTGAGGTTTGGTATGCCCACATGGAAGCATAGATAAGTAAATTCTATCTTTATTTTTGGACTGATATCATGCTTTGAAGCATCTTTTTAATAACTTTGTTGATAGCTTAAACTTGTTTGTTAGCTTGAGGATAATAGGGAATGGAATTTTCATGTGAAAGTCCCAATTTGGTAGTTAATTCGGTAATCATATGATTCCGAAAATGATTCACATGATCCATACATATTTCTTGTGGAACACCAAACCTAGCAATCACATGGTTAAAGAAAAAGTACGCAGTCATTTCTCTAGTGTTGTTGAATGTAGGCATTGCTTCGACCTACTTAGTAAAGTAGTAAAAAATGACAATGATATAACCATTCCCCCCGACCGAGTGAGAGTTACATGACATAAATTAGATACCCCATTGATCCAGGTGGATATGGGGGGCCACCCACCTATTCCATTTGGACCCACACCATCAATTCTTGTAGCTTTTCACATTCAACACAACTTACTATTTTTAGCAGGTTTTCGGGTCCTGCACTCCCAGAGCCATTTTGGGGCCTTAATGATCTAGGTGGTTATTGGTGGCCAACCACCTATTCCATTTGAACCCCCACCATCAGTTTTTTCAGTTTTTAAGTTGCAACACAACTTACTATTTTTAGCATTTTTTTGGGTCTTGAACTTTCGGAGCCGTTTTGAGGCCCTAAACGACGTTTTTTGGGAAAACCGGGAGCTCACACCAAAAGTTGTACTCCTCGGATAGATCTTTCTAACGAGGTCTGATACGCGTTAAAATGATATCGTATGCTGAAGTTACGTCCCCGAAAAGTTGAAACACCAATTTACCCAAACGGGGCCCATAGTTTTGGCGCTTCATCTCCTAGGGTTAGGTTTTTGGACATTTAGAGTTCTCCATTGTTTCTCAATAATAAATAGGCCCTTGAGCCTCATTGTAACACAATTCAGAGGTCTGTAGCCACCACATCTCTTCTCAGAGATGTTGAAGATTGCAACAAGAAATAGTGAAGGAGGCATCCTGAAACATCATCCTTGATCCTAGTTGGAAAATAATCACCTAAACTAGGTGGGGCCCACACAGGTGATTTTTGGCGCAAAGTCTATTTTTAGAATATGTCTATTTTTAGACATGTCGATCATATTCTATGAGTTGCAGGATGCTATTTGTGGATGGTTGGTCAAGTTGGAAAAATAGATGGACTTCTATTTTTAGACATACTGGGCGGAATCTATTTTTAGATTGCCAGTCTAAAAATAGATATGTCGAATATTATTAGCTCTTAATAATATTTGGACTCTAAACATTATCTTATTCTCTTGGAGCACTTCAGTTAAGTGCACAAATGTGGCATAGCAGTTAACAAAAGGAATTACGCTATTCCTGAGGGTTTACTGGAGCTAATGCATGAGGACTTCAGTTAGAACTCATGTGACAGAGTTTGGTGGAGTTATATAAGTAGTTGGTGGAGTTGTATTTAGTTTAACTCAGTTAGACTCGGTTGAGCTAGTTGTATCTAGACTAACTGATTGATACACTAGTGAGAGTGGTGCGAATTAATTAGTTAATTAATTCACTAAATAATAACTCATTAATCAACTAAAGAATACATCAGTTAACTACAGTGCATGGATAGTTTCAGTGGAGACCAGTGGAGAGGTAGGTGAAAGAGCAAGTGTGACTATCAGTTGTGGCTATAGTGATGCATTGATTGCATCCAACACTCAGTGGATATGCACATGAGGATTCGTAGGCAAAGGTTTGGAGAGTAATTTGAAGTTCATTCGAGCCATTCTTCGGCGAAGTTTCGCGATGGGGCAAACAGCGGTGCATGAAAGGTTAGTGCATGGATTTGCAAGATCGGGCTGATTGGTGTGTGGCGATTGTATTATACTTTGAGAGCTTGATATGATCAGATTTGTATGAGGATTGTTACATGATCTCTATGACATATATTATATACATATAGTTAGGGTTTTCAGCTTCGAACTACCGTTAAACAAGCGTGTTAATGTGTGTGAATTTTATTGTTTCATGTGTGCATTGCAATCTTGATTTAATTTCTGCAAATGATCAATGGTGGAATAGATTCTGTATTTTGCATGAAGTTAAAATAGTATGAGATAAGGAGAATCTTGGATATATAACACATAAGTTATATAATTTCTACAAGAGATATGCTACCAGCACCCTAGCTATTTTTATTTCCATTATGTCTGTACGAATATTTCAGTCATTTGATTTATTAATGAAATGAAGCATTATTTCCACTGCATATCTTTGTTTATGGTTATATTTGTATTCTGTTGCGTTCCTGCATAAATTTGGATCAGTGGTATCAGAGCGGTCTGCTCTTTCTCTGTTTTTCTTTGCATGTCCTCAACGCGGTCAGGGTATAAGAAGTTAGGGCTTGATCTGGTTGAACGCTTGCAAGATTAGCCTCGCAAACCCCGACGACCTCCCATGGCAGAAGAAAAGAAAGACGAAGGAGCAGGAGATCCTATCAAAATATTGCTCGAGGAGGCCCTCGAGAAACAAAGGAACGCGATGATGAATAAATTTTCTTAGATCCTTCAACGACTTCTCACCTACGACGCATCTGCATCCAACAACCACTCTGGAGGCGCCACTCCCTTCAAGGTATAGGTAAACTTTGACATTCCTATATTCAAAGGCCAGATAGATGCAAACGTCATAGAAAAATGGTTAAATTTGCTGGAAGGGTATTTCTTGGTCCATGATTTCTCCAATCGAGAAAATATTATTTTTGCACTCCTCAAAGCCGCCCCCATGTCAAAGACTGGTGGGAAACCTACTGTGAGCAAGAGGACGAAGGGGAACCCTCTTTGTTCTCAGCCACACCCACTTGGAATTCATTCTAAGACGACATCAAGGAACAATATTACCCCGTGGGGAGCTATGAGGACAAATACATCCAATGGACCACGCTGCGGCAGCAAAGGGATCAAGATGTGCACGAACTGACGAATTTGTTCCATACCATGCGCACAAAGTTGGGTATTAAAGATTCAGAGAGACATTTGGTGCTCAAGTACCGTGGCTGTTTACACAAACATATTCAGGAGGAAATGGAGTTCCTCGACATTACATCGCTTGGCATGGCATATCGCTATGCTGCCAAGATCAAGCATAAATTTAAGTAGAAGAAGCGAGACTTTGGATCTACAAATCTGAATCCAGGAAAAGGTGCCCCCGAACCAAAGAACAAGGGACAAGGTCAAAGCGGTACGACTCATAAAAATACCACAAAACCAAATAAGGACACGGGGAAGTGGTGTGAATTTCATAACAATCCCTCTCATAGTACAAACGAGTGTCAGGCCAAACAATCGTTGGTGGTCGAACTAAAGGCACCCGAATCAAATGCATTTTCTGATCCTGAGTCAGAACTAGACAAAGGAAATGACAAAGGGAAGTTGATCATTGATGCAGATCCTAGTGCGATTGTTGCCACCACCAAGATCCAGAGGGAGGATCCCGAGGATCTAGCGGAGGGGGAGCGCCTCTTCAATTCATAGATGTGGGTGAAGGGTTATCCACTGAAATTCCTTGTTGATAGCGGAAGCCAAAAGAACCACATTTCAAAAGAGGTCGTGAAGCAGCTCGGCCTACTGACCATAGCACACCCGCAGCTGTATACCATTGGGTGGCTTCACCCAGGGAGAGATATCCGCATCCGCCAACAGTGTCGCCTTCCGTACAGTATCAAACCATTCACAGATGAGGTATTATGTGATGTTGCTTCTCTTGATGTAGCTGATGTATTATTGGGCAAACCATACTTGTGGAGGTGACATGTTGTGTATGAGTCTAGGCCTCGTGCTATTGTTATTACTTTGGGAAATAACTTGTACAGGATACTGGAGGTAGTATTGCCTCTTGTCATCTCTTTGAATACTACAAAACAACGCAGTAAGATTGTTTCCTAAAATAGGAAATTTATTTTCCTTACAACTCGCTCACAGGGAAAGAAGAATATTTTGGCCACAACCTCGAAACACGGCTCCCTTGCACGGCTGCAGCAGATGGACAAAGTCATGGAGGAATACGAGGACATTTTCTCCTCACTCACAGAGGTTCCTCTACACTGTCAAGACAAGCACTCCATTGATTTGACCCCCAATGCACCGCCGCCTGATGTTGCCATCCACCCTGCAAATACACGTACAAAATCCACACATGTACTGTCTGAGGCTGATAAAGAAACCAAATTTACTAAACGCATCCAGCATGTCCACTCGCAGGTCCATGACATCTTCAACAAATCTCATACCTAGTTCAATATAATTTGCCTCATCTCATGGAGGATCTCAATGCAATGGGGACCATTGCTTCCTAAGGAGGGAGGAATGATCCAGGTGGATATCAGGGGCCACCCACCTATTCCATTTGGACCCGCACCATGAATTCTTGCAGCTTTTCACATTCAACGCAACTTACTATTTTTAGTAGGTTTTCGGGTCCTTCACTCCCAGAGCCATTTTGGGGCCTTAATGATCCAAGTGGATATTGGTGGCCACTCACCTATTCCTTTTGAACCCCCACCATTAGTTCTTACAGTTTTTAAGTTGTAGCACAACTTACTATTTTTAGCAATTTTTCGGGTCCTGAACTTCCGGAGCCGTTTTGAGGCTCTAAACGACGTTTTTTTCTGGGAAAACCAAGAGCAACATGTGTCCATGGATTGATGTTGCTCACACCAAAAGTTGTACTCGGATATATATTTCTAACAAGGTATGATATACATCAAACAGAGATCGTATGCCGAAGTTACGTCCCTGGGAAGTTGAAACACCAATTTACCCAAACGGGGCCCATAGTTTTGGTGCTTCATCTCCTTGGGTTAGGTTTTTGGACGTTTAGAGTTCTCCATTGTTTCTCAATAATAAATAGGTTCTCAAGCCTCATTTTAACACAATTCAGAGGTCTGTAGCCACCACATCTCTTCTTAGAGATACACTACCAACACCCTAGCTATTCTTATTTCCATTATGTCTGTAAGCATATTTCAGTCATTTGATTTATTAATGAATTGAAGCATTATTTCCACTGCATATCTTTGTTTATGGTTATATTTGTATTATGTTGCATTCCTGCATAAATCTAGATCACCCATTTCACAAAGGGACCAACAAAGATAACGATATGCAATGGAGCAAGCGGAGCACAGAGTTTACGATCGCAAATTTGGCACACATGACACTTCTTGATTGCGAGGATACAATCACAGAAAATGGTGGACCAAAAGTAACCAGCGCGTAAGTTCTTTTACGCGATAGCGTAGCTAGATAATTTTCCACCACATGCCCCTTAATGGAAATCATTAAGAACTTTCTCGCCCTCCTCAAGAGTGAGGCACATCCATAAAATCATATCGGTACCAAGACGGTAAAGGGTCTCACCGATAATCAGATAATTTCGCGATTGGTACCAGATATGTCGCTGCTCAGAGCGAGAGGTATTAGGTCATAAATTTTGGGTCTAGAGATAAATCAGAAACTCTGAATACCACAGGTCAGATGACAAAATCAGAAATAATGACTCGTATAGGATGGAATCTTTAGATGTAGATTTTGCATCAAGGGAAGGAAGACCACACATTACTTTGACGAAAACTAGGGATTTATTCGACTTGGATTTGATTAATTCTAGGTCGAACTCTTGGAGAATAATGATCCACTTAGAGAACTTCCCCCCCAACAATTAACGTGACAATATATATGCCATATGGTTGCAATTTGAAATGACCATAGTTTGCTGAAGCAAGATGTAATGGCGAAATATCTTGACAGATTGAACGACTGCCAAAGCCAACTTTTCTACATGAGTATACTAAATCTCGATATCGTTGAGGTTTCAAATCAGTTAATAAATGGGATGTTCAGTCCCGATAGTGTCTTCCTGAACCAACACCATGGCTATAGTAGAGATGGCGGCAACGAGATATAGGAAATAGTCGCGTTGATAGTCAGGGGGATATAAGAGAGATGCCCGAACCAATACATCTTTCAAGGCATCAAACACTTTTTGTGGAGCGTCATCCAAATGGAAGGAAATCCCTTTTTCAGTAAGTGAGTAAATCCTTTGGTCAACTCAGCGTAATTAGCGATGAACCTCCTCATGAAGTTAGCTTTCTCTTGGAATCTTTGTAACTGAACAAGGGTAGAAGGCATAGGAAAATCAACGATTGCCTGGAATTTCATAGGATCAATAATAATTCCTTGTTTTGAAATAACAAAACCAAGGAGTCGACCAGAACCGATATAAAACACACATTTGAGAGGGTTAATTCGAATGTTATAATGTTTACAACGGAGAAAAATGGCCTGTAAATGAAGTGGGTGATCAACCCAATGCTTAGAATGAGCAGGGAGATCAAAGAAATCTATAAACTCATGAAAAAGGGCTCGATATATCTCGATTTTAGATGAAGAACAAGATACTTCAATGTTAATATTTTCGACTATTCCTGGTTTGACAAAAATATCGAGAAGAATTTTTTCTTCAATATTTGAGAGGTTCTTTTCAGAGTCGATGTCATGAATGGAAAGGGAATTCGTAGAGGGTTCGACAAAATTAGGTAGGCACACACCATCGAGATTATCTCATATGGAATCGAGTAAGGAGGAACGACGATGATGCTCGTCTCATGACGCATCGTTTGAAATCATGATATCCATGATGCTTTCGTCGATAGAGAATATGTGCTAGAAAGGATCAGAGGGCGTGCCATAATCCAACAATATATCTACCCAATTGATTGAAGAAAACGTATGGGTCACACAAGTCGAGTAGATGGCTTAGTAATCTTTCTCAACGGGGCTAAGCAGTATCCGGTCACCAAAACTTTGGATTTCAGTTTCACCCGGTACAACCTATGGATAAGCCAAGATTGTAGAGGATGAAATCATATTGATATAAGAAATTGAAGGTGGGGAGTTGAAAGGGGGAGGAGGAGGCAGTGAAAAAGTCCCTATAAGAGATGAGTCCTTCGATAATCCAACTCCAACATGCTGATTGGAATGTAGGGCTTCCCCTATAAGAGGTACACTTCCAGTAACATAGGAATCAGAGGCAAAAAAGTTGAGTTGATCTATGGCTATGATCCCGCCTTTATGAGGGAAGGTGATCATTCATAAGTAAGTTGAAACGACTGTACGTCCCAATATAAAATTATAATCAAGAGGTCCGTCAATAACTTCTACTTCAACGGAGACGGTTTTCCCCCCAGTTCTACTTGGAGGGAATTCAAATTCCCGCAAGGTTTATATGTCCTTACATCAAAGGATTTTAATGTGGTGGTCAATTTATTCAATTGGGGTGAACCAACCGACTTCCGAAAATACATGGACATGATGCAAGTCGAGGCTCCCTCGTCCACAATAGAACGATGAATGTTTTTACCATGGACAATGACTTGAATCATAAAATCTAACTAAGCTGGAAGCCATGTTTTTACCATGGACAATGACTTGAATCATAAAATCTAACTAAGCTGGAAGCCAACGGGTATAATTTTCATGGGAGAAAACTTCTAGGTTGGAATCCGATGGGTCCATACATATGATAACTAACAAAAATGCCTTATTTTGGGCAGGGAAGTTTTGCAACACCTCAAGAGTTGACATAGCCGATGGAGACTGAGCCAAGTCTTCAACTACATTTTAATTTTGGCCAGCTCTTGAATGAGCGTTGTAAGTTGACTTATGGATAACACCATTTGGAGGCTTTATAGTTAATTCCGTAGGAACCAGAGGTGGAACAAAATTAGATGAGGTTGGTGTTGAACTGGTAGGTTGATCAATAGGCTGACCATTCGGTGGATTTTCATTCCCATAGTATTTATTCGAAGTGGCCACCATAACATCAGATTTCAGCTTTGAGGAGGAAAACGTCAAAATTGTGTTAGAGGAAGAGGGGTCTCGAGAAACCATGTGAGTCTCCTGACTGGGAAAAGGGTCGGTCAACACAGCGAGAGAAGTGGATGATTTAAGAACCTGATTCATTTAAGTGCGGTGCATAAAATGACGTGTAAAGTGATCCTCGTTGAAAATCAAGCATAGGTATCAAGGTTTTCGTTTCTCATCGGAAGACCAATTTATTTGTTTATCCTGCAATGAGGAATCCTTCTTTTTATTACCTTTACCTTTATTCTTGCTGGGACTTGCATTTATCAGATAAAATGGAATTTATCTCAGAATTAGAAGCTGCGGGAGGGTGGGATTGAGGGCTTTGCACAAGAGCGGTGAGAGAAATACCATATGGTTTACTCGCATGTTGTGAACTGGAATAACCAATAATCCCATCAGCAACAACATGAGATTCTTTACTAGGTGGAAGAGGAACAATGTTTGAAGGCCTCAGATCATTTGTTATCTTATCATAGAGTGTGCTCAATTGGGTATAAACTAGATCTAAATATTGAGCATGAGAAATAACTTACTCTTCGGTCACGAGCCCACCTTTTGCCATATCTTATGTTATGGGAGATAACAGAGATTTGATGAGCAATTATGCTAACAACTTATTACGAAAATAAATCTTTACCAACCGCTGATGGCGCCTCCACTCATGAATGTGATATGAAATATGAGTGGAATTTGATTGTTTGAAGTTAGGCAATAGTTTCGTTCCAGTTTCGTATCTGATGGGTAACTGGCAATGTGTGAGCAAGGCGGTGACCAAAGTGTTGAAATTGTGAAACGACACTCTAGTTAATTCAATATACGATTTAGATGTGGTATCTGTAAACTTTCGTTGGAAAATATGAATTTTAACAGAATCATCATTAAGGGAGTTGGATGAAAACCATAGATGATATGTCATGACATGCATTGACAGGTCTTCTCCAGGATTCCCATTGAATTTTGGGATATCAATAGGAAACTTGGGGGAATAATCGACCACCATGGCGAATGAGAAATGGGGTCGTTAGTAAGTCGAGTTAAGTCAAGTAATTCAAGAGTAGCCATAAAAAGAAACTATCGATTAAAGTCTGGAGGGGGATGACCTGGATAAGAAGGAATATCCTGAGAAATGGGTACTTGGATGCTTGGATAAGGAGGGTTCTGATAATAAGGAACTTGGTTACCAGGATATGGAGGATTTTGATAACCAACATACAAGTGAGTATGTTTCCCAACCCTAGGATGACGATAAATCTATTGGAATGGTTGGGTTTGGATTTGATGGCCTAGAAAATGCGCGTGATGTGGTCGAGATTATTTCCTGATAGGGGTTTGTATTTCCCTCTGGTATGGTGGGTTCGATTGAGACTGCGCTAAATTTTGAATAATTTGACCTATTGAAACTTGAGGAGTACCTTACGTAAGAGATTGAGAAGATGAGGCACCTTGTACAATTTGACTAAGTGGTACCTAGGGAGAACCAGATATCGTTGTAATAAGTTGGCTCACATGTATTTGACCTTTATTGAGGTTTTGATGGATAGATAGGAATTTGCGATGAGGATGGTGCAGTTTGAGGATTCAGTAACCGATCCAAAATGAACCAAGTTGAATGGGTAAAGTAGGTTGCCAAACACTGGCAACCATTCCAGGATAAGGCATAAAATAATTAGGCAGGTTATCATATTGAGGTTTACCAACAACAGGTTTTTCCATGCTGATCTGAAAATGGGTTGGATAACTTGTTATGTTTTTCAAGAACCTCCCACTCAGTTAAAAAAATAAAATATCTAGCTTATACTTGACTTTTGTGGAATTTTATACTTGAAATAGGTGTAATTTTTTTTATTTGTTTAAGTGCTTTAAGCTGATATTAAACATATGCAACAACCATATAATGCAGCAAATAAAAATCAACATATAACAACAAATTTAATATAGGAGTTCACCCAAATATCATGGGCTATGTCTCCTTGAGCTCTTGTCATCTTGACTTGGCTCTTTGGGATTATGGAAAATTTCATTTACAAGTTACAAACTCAACTCCAATGGTTAACTAAACTGAACCAATGGTTTTAGAATACCATTTATATCCCTGTCATGGCTGTCATCATTCTGAAAACAGAACTAGGTTCCCTTAGACTTGACTCCTTCTGTCGGTGCCCTTAAGCTTCCCTGAGCTTCAAAGTGGTACTAAATCCTTTAGAATTATTTTTATGTCCCTAAAACCTCGCCTACTATCTCCAGCACATATCAGACCTCCAAAATGGACTGATCATTTGCTCAAAATAAGCACTAGCTCCCCAATCTAGGCCTCCATCCACTGTTGGTCCTGGGCTGCCAAAAACTCCCCTATGGCTCTTAGACCTTCAGAAGTATTCAAATGGCTCTTCAAATCCTTTCATTGGATTCAAAATTTCCAAAATAGTCAGAATAGACTATTCACTTGTAGAATTTGGCCTCCAGTTGCTCCGGTTTCGCCTCCAACACCTGGTGGCACCCCTAGCTCTGGGGTCACTGAAAACTTTTCTGAAGCATATCGGCTTTAAAAATTCCTCAAAATATTATGAAAACTCCATAAATGGATTCATAAGTATAAAAAAAAATCAGAAATTACTATTGGTTTGCTGAGAATGGATATTGGTTGCTCTAGATAGGCCTCATTCTCCTGTTGGCACTTGATGGCCTTGGAGGCCCCTGGAACTTATCTGAAGCATCTTGGCCTTCAAAAGTCCTCTAAAGGCTCTGAAAACCACACCATTAGTTCCATAATTTCTGAAACATCCAAAATTGACTATTGGATTCCTGAATAAGGCCTCTAGCTCCCCTGGCTAGGCCTCAAACTGCTGCTGGCCCCTAGAACTTCTCTAAAGAAAAAACATGCTCAAAGGTCCTTTGATGGCTCTAAAACTTTCACCAATGAGTCTGGAATGTCTGAGATAGTCGGAATTGACTATTCACACTCCCATAATGGTCGAATCTAGCTCAAGATAAAGCCTAAACAGATTTCTCCCAATGTCCCCTAAATCAACTCCACTAAAAATGGAGCAACTGCACATAACTGTAGTTAAATTCGGAAAACTCCTTAAATTTAGTGGCATGCCAAAAGTTCCGCTAGTCAAATCATTAACATTTATTGTGACCTTTAGGGTGGCCACATGGCCGCAAACCCCGCGGTCTCGTTGGCGGTTAGCGAAATTCAATGCACAAAAACCGTGCGGAGACTCCGTGGTAACTGCTGCATGTGACAGGTTTGATGACAGTTGGCGGTTGGAGTTGCTGTCAGTGGTTAGGGCTAAGCCCTTAGGTCTGGTAACGGGCCAGCGACCACGTGGGGAGGGGCTGGCCCCTCCAGATCCCCAAATGAGTTTTCATAAAACTTTAAATATAAGCCGCTACAACATATGGTTAAGAACCAATTGATAGCCCAACGGTAAGGCATGGGCATGCGTGCTCGAAGGTCTTGAGGTCGACTTAGGTGGAGTATGACCAAATTTACACCATCACTTGAGGACACGTGGCGGCCTCAGGGTTGGTCACCTGTCGCCCTATAATTGGTCCACGTACAAACGAACAATCCATTGTCTAATCCGTTGTTGACACTTGTCAACCTGCTACTGGTCCGGAAGGAATATTCAGGGGAATATTATAGGAATATTCCTTGGAATATTCTAGGAATATTCCTTGGAATATTCTAGGAATATTCCCTAGAATATATATATATATTTTTTAATTTCCAAAAACCAGTCAAACTTGGTCAAAAGTCAGAAATTGCAGTTTACTGGACTTTTCAAATCGCGATAACTTCTTCATACAGTGTCGATTTTTTGAACTGTTCGCGGTGCCAGAATCAAGAAGAAGATATCTATCTGGCTGCTCAAGTTTGGCACACTTCTGAACACTATGAATTTTGAGCTATCACTTAGGTCCATGATCCAAATCTGATTACACCTCCCCATCATGAATCTTTTGGTCCCCAAAACACTGATTACTTGATATGTTCAGTAGATGAGAGTAAAACACCCTCAATTTTCAGCCTCCATACACTTGCCTTGCATGGCTTAGTTCATTTTAACCACAACTCGGAGATAATCGACACTTCCCTTCCTGAATGCTCCTATCCTCCTATCAATAATTGTCTTCCTTGCACTCACAGAAATTTCTAGCGATAAATTTTTAGAAGGTAGCTAAACATCATGTCCTTGATCATCGATCCAAGGTGGCTCAAAAAAAATTAAGTTTCCAACAGAAAACATGCATACATAACTGAAATTTTCATATGTACAAATGAATGTATGTCTTACTGAGTTAAGAAGTCAAACCACTTCTCACCAAGCCACTTCCACGACGACTTTTGCTGCTGAAAATCTTCTTCATGTGAAACATTTGTTCTCACATCAATGATGGAATATTTGTTCCAATTTCAGTAGTCTTTTTATCCTCTTGCCTCATGTGCTTGGGATGATTAGTTGGATGCAATGTCCAACATTGGGAAACAAAATGTACCTTTCTCTGGCAATGTGTGCAAGTCTTATGCACCTTCTTTGCAAGTTTCCTTTGCCTCAACTGTTTCTTGTATGCCTTCATCCTCTTCCAGCATTTTGAAACAACATGGTTACACAAACCATAATATGCACAACAACTCTTTCTTCCTTTCAAGCATGCAGATTTGACATGCTTATCAGAAAAATAATCAAGTTGACTTTGGGAAGAATTATAACTCAAATGCTACTTTGCATGTCCATCTTTTTTACCTTCATGAGGAGATGAACTAGTAGAGGTTCCAACTTTGCCATAAGCTGCGTGTGTACAAACACCTTGTTGCAACATAGGCTTCAAAAAATGGCAATCAACTTGAAAACAAACTTGACATGTTTGTGGTTTAGAACTTGTAACAAAATTTATTTTTGAAGTTGTCTCAAATGCCTTCATGGTTGTAGAGTTTTCGCCATTAGATTGAACATAGCCTAGACCAAACTTCTTAGGTCTTTCCTCAACCAAAATAGGATCAATCATGCCTTGTGCATGTTTGCCTAAACCCTTGCCTTCATAGCCCATTTTAAACATTAACTGGACCCTATACCTCTAGTGTTCTTTTCAAATGAACCTACACATCTATATGAAGAGGAAACTTAAGACAAATTAGAGAGATTTACCTCTGCTTCACACATGTTCTTGGTTAAGGCCTCTTGGGCTTGATGGAGCTGCATCTCCATCTCATGAATTCTTTGAAGAATTTCTTCCTTCTCTTGCTTCATAGCAACCAATTGCTCACGAAGTCTAGTGCTTTCCTTTCTATCTTCAAACAGAATTTGCATTCTATCCTTCAGGATGTAGAAGTCTCGCTTCATCTCTTCATCAAAGAATCTTGTGAAGGAGGAGGATTTTGAAACTTCCCTTGAATAAGTTTTCATAATTATGTAAATTAATAAAATAACTTCAAAAATAATTCCAAAGCTTTCAAAAATAATTGACAAAGCTTTTGAAAAAAATGGCTGTAGAGTCAAGCTCTTCTTCAAGCAGCCTTTTGGAAACAAAACCTCTTGTGCTTCAAGGGTTTCCTTGAGGTCCTTTGGGTAAGGAAGATGCCTTCATCCCTTCTTCCTTCTTGTCCACTTCTGGACTTAGCTATCAGTTTCTCTCCCTCCACCTCTAGCAAACTCAAACTTGTAAGCAACAGTCAGTTTGCAAACAGTCAAATTATTTAACAACGCAAACACCTTTCAAGTCAACAAGCAAGATTATGCTCCGTCAAGAAAGAAACTATGCTCTGATACCAACCTGATTTGAAAATGGGTTGGATAACTTCTTATGCTTTTCAAGAACCTCCCACTCAGTTAAACAAATAAAAGATCTAGGTTATACTTGACTTTTCCGCGGAATTTTATACTTGAAACAGCTGTAATTTATTTTAACTGTTTAATTGATTTAAGACCATTTGTTTTTTCTGATATTAAACATATGCAAAAACCATATAATGCATCAGATAAACAAAAACACATAACAACAAATTTAATATAGGATTTCACCCGAATATTGTTGGCTACGTTTCCTTGAGCTCTTGTCATCTTGACTTGGCTCTTTGGGATTACAGAAAATTTCTTTTACAAGTTACAAAATCAACTCCAATGGTTAACTGAACTGAAAAAATGGGTTTATAATACCATTTATATCCCTGTCATGGTTGTCATCATTCTGAAAATAGAACTAGGTTCACTTAGACTTGACTCCTTCTTTCGGTGCCCTTAAGCTTCCCTGAGCTTCGAAGTGGCACTAACTCCTTCAGAATTATTTTTCTATCCCTAAAACCTCACCTATTGTCTCCAACACATATCAGACCTCCAAAATGGACTGATCATTTGCTCAAAATGAGCACTCGCTCCCCAATCTAGGCCTCCATCCAGTGTTGGCCCTAGGCTACCCAAAACTTACCTGTGGCTCTTCGACCTTCATAAGTCTTCAAATGGCTTTGAAAATCCTTTTATTGGATTCAAAATGTCCAAAATAGTCAGAATAGACTATTCACTTGCAGAAATTGGCCTCCTGTTTATTCGGTTAAGCCTCAAACACCTGGTGGCACCCCCTGGCTCTGGGGTCACTAAAAACTTATCTGAAGAATATAGGCTTGCATAGGTCCTCAAAATATTTTGAAAAATCCATCAATGGATTTAGAATTATCAAAATATTCAGAAATCACTATTGGTTTGCTGAGAATGGATACTGGCTGCTCTAGATAAGCCTCATTCTCCTACTAGCACTTGATGGGCCCTGGAACTTCTCTAAAGTGTCTCGGCCTTAAAAATTCCTCTAAAGGATTTGGAAACCACACCATTAGTTCCATAATATCTGAAACATCCAAAATTGACTATTGGATTCCTCAATAAGGCCTCTAGCTCCCCTAGCTAGGCCTCAAACTACTGGTGGCCCCTAGAACTTATATGAAGCAAAAACCTACTTAAAATTCCTCTTATGGCTCTTCAACCCCAACCAATGAGTCTGTAATGTTTGAGATAGTGGAATTGACTATTCACACTCCCAAAATGGTTGATTCTAGCTCAAGATAGAGCCTAAACTGATTTTGCCCAGTGTCCCCTAAATAAGCTCCACTAAAAATGTAGCAACTACACATAAATGCAGTTAAATTCAGCAAACTCCTTAAATTTAGTGGCGCGCAAAAATTTCCTCCAGTCAAACTGTTAACATTTATTGTGACTGCTGGGGTGGCCACATGGCCGCAAACCCTGCGGTCTCGTTGGCGGTTAGCGAAACTTAATGCATAAAAACCACGTGGAGACTCCGTGGTAACTGCCGAATGTGACAGGTTTTATGACGGTTGGAGTTGCTGTCGGAAGTTAGGTCTAAGCCCTTGGGTCTGGTCACGGGCGGACAACCACATGGGGAGGGGCTGGCCCCTCTAAACCACCAAATGAGTTTTCATAAAACTTTAAATATAAGTCGCTACAACATGTGGTTAAGAACCAATTGATAGCCCAATGGTAAGGCATGGGCGTGCGTGCTCGGAGGTCTCGAGGTCGACTCTGATGGAGTCCGACCAAATTTTACACCACCACTTAGGGGACACATGGCGGCCTCAGGGCTAGCCACATGTCGCCCTATAATTGGTCCATGTACAAACATACAGTCCATTATCCAATCCGTCGCTGACACTTGTCAACCTGCTACTGGTCTGGAAGGAATATTCCCTCGAATACTCTTTTTTTTTTGAATTTCCAAAAATTAGTCAAAGTTGGTCAAAAGCCAGAAATTGCAGTTTACTGGACTTTTCAAATCGTGATAACTTCTTCATATGGTGTCGGTTTTTCGAATCGTTCACGGCGACGGAATCAAGAAGACGATATCTATCTCGTCGCTCAGGTTTGACACACTTCCAAACACTTTGAATTTTGAGCTATCACTTATGTCCATGATCCAAATCTGATCAACTGCGAAAGGAGGAGAGGATGATGGAGGCAATTGTGATCCAGGTGGAATGTACCCAACATAAGGAGAGTTAGGCTGTTGAGGGTAGCTTTTTCCACTAATATAAGGACTAACTTGTTTCTCTATTGTAGGTTTATTCGGAGGAAGAGGAGCTAACTGTGTGGCATTCATAAGAGAATTACCAATTAGTATTCTTGAATTAGATGACATGGGAGAGGTCGAAGGATTATAAGCCGCACTAGAAAAGATACTAGAAAATGACTAATAACCAGGTGAGATGGACGGGCCACCATACAAATGAGTTTCTAGTGATGCCGCGAACATAGATGAGGAGGCGACTCTTGATGGCTCAACCATAGTGGTGGACACAGGCTAGGAGTTCGAATCAGTTCCAGTCATGGTTAAAAATCCCAATGAATATTGTTGCGATAGATCTGCAGATAGGCCCAAAGAATTAGGTAAAGGAGATTGTGTCGAAGGTTGAAGAGGTGGAAGAGGATCGGTTTGATAAAAGTGAAGTCCTTCCCAATGAACATGAGTAGAAGGACGAGGCCTCTTCTTGAGGGATCTCTTCAATACTCACAAGTCTGTATGGAAGAGGTTCTTTGTCGGGTCCAAGATATATTTGTTCTATTTGAGACAAAGGAAGAGAAGAGGAAGGTCTCGAAGGATCAAATGAATATGGCTGAGGCTCCTCAGGTTCAATAATCTCAGGAAATAAAGTGTCTGACTCAGGAAGGTTAGGTTCAATGACCTGAGGTAAAAAAATTTCAGGGGCTTTTGTTTCAATTGTGTCAGTGTCACCAACAGAAGTAGATGTAATTTTGGGTTCAAAACTCAAAGGGACATATGATTCTTGTGGATCAATGTCAGGAGGAGGGCCAGAATTAGTGCTTGAAGTTCCTGATTCGGTAGTTTGTGTTTTCTTATGTTTTTTACGTCGGTTAAGAGTAGCCTCTAGAGGAAGAGGAGGCTTGTTTTGAATTCTACCTGAATGATGGGGAGGGGGTTTTTTTTCTTCCACGTTGGATAATAATTTTTATTAACACAAAAATAAATAAATAAATTAGAGGGTAATCTAGGCATAAAGGATTACCAAGCAACTTCAATATACACCTTGGCGAACCAAGGACTTAACGTATGACAACCAATATCCCCGAATGTTGTTTTCGGTGTATCGTGGTATACAAGGCAGTAGACTCGGTTACCTATGGATGGATAACAACCTATAGGGGACTCCCAAAATATACTTGACGATAAGTGGGAGTGTAGCTTGTAGTAGTGTTGTATAATGCGTAATCGTTTGATGAGAGCATTCCCATATACTTTTCATGCATGGAGCACCATTCGATATACCCGAAGGTACGTGGAGAACGATCCTATACACTTACGTATGTGGAACGAGATTTCACCCCCGGGAGGAAATGGTGGAAAAAAACGACAAATCCTACGTTTAACGATGTCGGAACACATCTCTAGCCTAGAACTCTAATTGTTTGCGTTAATGTTACAAATGCTCCTTAGGTTAATTAAATAAATTTTATTTTATTATTATCTTTGATTAAGTTACAATTTTGGGGCTCACCATGAATGTCACATGAATATCCTAAAATGCAAATTTACCATGAGAAAATATAAATATTTTCTCATTCAAAGAAAATCCAGTTAAGGAAGGGAAGAAACAATCAAGATGCAACACACAATATGCAAAAAACAAGATGCAAGGTGCACTTTCCCTTTCAATGCAACTGTTCCTATACTAATTCACATACAAAACCCTAAATGCAAATGAACAATTTTTCTTTTTAACACACTTAATTTTCAAGAATGAAGAAAACTAATATGAAAATGTTCAATTACTAATTCAATTACATTTTTCAGAATGAGGACTCAAACAATAATTCACCCAAACGATCAATAACCAAACAAAATCAATTTTCAAGTGACAAAATGATAAGAACAAAGAAAAACCAAGACCAATTCTTATAAATAAATAAAAAACACAAATGCAAACCAAGTGGAGGTTTTAGAGAGACCACAAGACACTCAAGGCTCAGGGAAGTTCAGCTGGAAGCAGGCTAGTGAAAGAGATGCTAAAAAACCAAGGAAAATTTTGTGCAAAAACATGGGCCAACGTTGGTGCAAAGGAGGCAATAGTGCTTTGAAACACTGGTATAGAGTGAGCCTGACTGAGGTGAAACACTGTGTCAGAGGCACTGGGGGAGCATTAGGCTTGGGAAAGAGGATTCTGGAACAAGAATTGAAAAAAAGGTTCAATGAAACCAATTCCTAGGTTTGTTCTTGGTTGGATGATACAACAAATGTCTGTCAAGGATGTAATCAAACACAATGGACAAGGAAGACCACCAAGGGAATACTCTGTTACCTAGTGGAGTTGCCAATTTGTTATACAATATTTGCGATTGTGAGCAAAAGTATCTCCCCTAGGTCAGTGGCTAACCTAGAACAACATAAAGACAAGGAAACTAGTGCGTTTCCTTAAAGTAAATAGATAACAAAGTGAGGCCTACCTGGAACTTGTCGCATGCTTCACTGCTTTAGCTTGGAAGATCCAATTCCAGCTCCTATTGCCAAAATTAGAACCTGCAAAGTTAGATAGCACTGTTTTAAGGAAATACAACCCTATGGATAAGTATGCTTTCCCTAAGTGGGTGGTTCACTTAGAACATCAGAAAGAAAGATATTTGAACTTTTCCTTAAAGTGAATAGATAAAGGGAGAGAAACCTACTTGTAATCTGTTCGCTGTCCCTTGCCTCCCTTCGTCACTCTCAATCCAACTTAACTCGCTTGATTGATAACTACCATAGAAAATATAAAACAACATAAAGGCAATACGATATATTCAAGTTAAACAAATTGAATTGATTAAACTCATTAATACACATATAACATCATTGACACGTGCATTAGGAAAGGAACAAATGTCTTTATTATGAAGTAGAAGGAAGAATACAACCAGTTGATCGATTCATCGTCACTCATCCAACTTGAGTCCCATCCTCATCACATCCAGCATCAACAATCCAGCAGCATCACAGTACATGCACAACACCTTAAAGAGTTGATATCTCACCAACATAACTCTACTTAACACAAATTCTTTCTCTCTTGTGCACCATGTTCAATGCTCTATTTATAAATAGATGAAGGTAGTTTGACATAAATGAGTCATTGAATGGTTTTCCTAAAAATGGATGAAGAGGTTTCCTTGTTCATCGGAATAGGAGGATAAGAGGTTTAATGACTTCATGGGTTCCAAATTTGAGGTTATCAGATGAGGTGAAATCTGGAACAACTTCTATAAGTCACTAGAAGTAGGGAAGATTCCCAGAATCCAATGAAAAATTCACTCCGAGTTGACCAACGCAGTCCAAAGTGGGCCTAGATCCTCTGCAACGCAACCTTGCATGGGAGTAGATGCTCTGTAAAGTAGTTGCCACTGTGTAGGGGTGCATTGATGGCTCAATGAGGCACTTTAACTGGCATCTAAGCAGTGGAACTTTCATGAAGGAAGACCATCAATGTGATGACTTGTTTAGGGCATGTAGCAACCAATTTAGAGTATGATAGACCCTAATTAATACTGATTTGTGTTTTGGGATGATGCCCAAATCGACTTGTAAAAAATGCCCCCTAAAGCATGAAGTAAAAAATGATAATGTTGAGTGATTTTCTTTACGATGTGATGAGGAGGTACTGAAGCGGATGGCAACCTACATCAATTACAATACGTTACATCATGATATATGTTCATCATGTACATGAATTGCTGAGGGAGGCATATCCCATAATTATCACATAAACTATCATAACATCAGAAATTCGTTTATAGATATAGAATGTAAGGTTGTCTACATATATAGACCCATGATAGGATGATCATATGAATAATGACCATCATATGGATGATTTGGTACTTCTCCTGAAATCATAGCCCAGATGGATGAAACTGGATCAGGGGTCTTTTATCTCGTTCACTCGATCGCCTAAAGTATGAGTCTAACCATGTGACTGTGTGATCTAAAGTCGAACATGGGAAGACACCATTTCATTACCAGCCAATGATGTAAGCCGTAAACAAATGCGAGAGAAACAACCATTGGTGATAATTGCTCTCACGGTACTGCAGTAAATTCTGCATGGTGTGAATAGATGATTTGATGTCGAACGCCATACAAAGTATTTCGGTCGAAGGCTTGTGATGTGAATCTGTCACCGAAAGCGAGAAACCTGTTGTTGATGTAAGCAAGCTCCAAGGTACTGAAAGGTTGTTTCTAAGTCAACTTTCTAGATGATGAGTTGATGTCGACAGGAAGCAACTCATCGCAGGAGGGCATTGATACTTCCCTCATCAACGACATGAAACATGAGTAATGATTTTGGAGGCAAAATGTGACTGATGAAGCAATGTCAGGGATAACTGTCATGAAATGAAGGTTTATGAGTATTGCAAAGGACGACGAATAACTAAGTGACTTCTCTTGAACATATCGGCGACACTAAATGAATTGGTAGCATTTTACCCAAAACCGAAGTGATGGATGGTATGATAGACCGTCAAGCAGATTACCCAACCTAAAAATCACAGAGATGAAGTGAATAAGTGTCATGTTCAAGAGCGACTTGCTACCATAAAGTGTTTTATCCCTTTACAATTTTCCCCAGTCACTGTTGACCAATACCTCTTTATTTTTTAGCAAGCTTGAGGAGGATAACATATGCTTGATGTATAATTCCACCCTTCGGGTGAATCCATATTTGATGCTTTAACGAGTCTAGCGAAGGTGAAATTCGATTTGGTCATGATGGAAAAGTCCATCGCTATTTTATGCTTTAACAAGTATAATGACAATGAAAACTCGGTCCTTTTTCATGTTTAGAGAGTTTGAAAAAGGGACTAAAAGAAAACTCCATAAGTTCTTTTTTGTATAATAGTCCCTCAGATCCGAAAAGGCGTAAAAAAATACCTGAGAGAACCTCCTAGCCATGTTCGACTAGGGTTTTCCTTTTTCATAATCATAATCTATCTCAGCTTGGAAAAGGGTTAAACTTATACTGAGTAGATGTTGTTTAAATTCCTTTAACGAGCTTGAAAGGACAAGCGCTCGACAATATTTTCATATTATGAGAGTCTAAAAAGAGCTGAAAGAGAACTCTAGGGGGGTTCCTTTTTCACATTTAACAAAGCTCGAAAAAGAGATAAAAGTACGCTTTGAATTCCTTTTTCTTGTTTAACAAAACTTGAAAAAATAGGATAAAAGTATGCTTTGAATTCCTTTTTCATGTTTAACAAAGTTTTAAAAGACATAAAACTATGCTTTGTGGTCAATATCGCATTTCGTGATCATGCACGACTAACTGACTATAATCAGCTGCAAACCCGCTCAAAGAAACATCAAATGGATTAACAATGCTTGTTTAAAATATTAAAAATGGGTAAAAACCATAGTCGTTTCATTAAATATGCATAAATTAATCAAAAAGTCTATTAAATTAAAAAAATTACTAGGTCATTTTTACTATTTCACCTTTACCATTTGAATATTAGTGCTTTGAGCCTGTTTTACCCTCGAACTTCAGCAGCTAATTGGGAAAAATTCTGTGGATAATTTCTCATGCCGTCCAGACCAAGTAGAAGATCTTACCCTCCTCTTTCTATTGAATGCATTCGTTTTTAGTTTCATGCACATTTTTTAGGTTTTTGGGGCCCCTAGAGTAAATATACAACGCCCTAGGGCCAGCGCACCCTTGAATGTCGAAAAGTGCGATGTAGTGAGGCTGGAAAGAGGGCCAGTTCCTCTGCAACACTCTGTCTCTCACTCAGGGGTGCGTTGGGCACAATTAAAAAATTTGCATCTTTGTTTATGCCCAAAATTTTCCCAATTTTTTGCATGGAATGCGTTATCACCAAATTGGTACTGATGGGCTACTTCAACATTAAACTTGGAGTAACTATTTCAAACCACTTGTAGCTGGAAATTAGGCTTTCCAGCCTGAGAGGGATATCTCAAAAGGATAAAGGATATTCAATGAATACATTGAAAGCAGATGGCTAACTATGAATTGCATTGAACGCGTTTGTATGCAGGTGAAAAATGTATAGGGTTTACTACCATGGGGGTTATGGAGTCAGTGCTAGAGAATTCAGTGACAATTTCTTTCCTTGTGGAAGCTAAGGCTTGTAGATGTTTCAATGAAAGGAAAACACGCACAAAAAATATTCAGTAACTTAATGTTCAAAGGAAGTCAGAGCATGAGAAACACGATTACTGAGTAATGAGACATCAAGATATTGAAAGAAAAATATTAAGAGCGATATACCATAGCTTAATGCTTAAAGGAAGTCATAGCATGATGTACATGAATTCTGAGTAATCAAGCAACAAGACATTGGAGGAAAAACATTAAGCAAGATAGAACAATAATAAGAATCTCAGGTGAATAAAATTTGTACGGTCATTGTATATTGCTGAAATCCCAAATCTTTACAAAGTTGTCTTCTGAAATAACATTTTCCAACCCTCTTTCCTTCAAAATCCTGCATATTAATAGGCCTTTCAATTTTACATAGGGTCTACACAGTTGGCAAGACCATAAAACCCTTCACTTGGACAAATCATCTAACTAAAAACTAAATATCTGGAAACAAAACAAAGATTTGCTAAGTTTAGGAGTTAGAATCTTGATAGAACTCAACTTCCTATTAATTACATTTTCAATGGAAATGAGTGCATCTTTACAACAGAGAAGATGATGTTCTTATGTGGAAACGACCATGATCAAGCCATAAAAAAATCCACTAGATTTAGAAACAGATCTTCTTGTGTTTAAGGAAAAAATCATAATGACCATGAAGTCCCATCTTTAGGCTGATTTGTAGCATAAGACAACCTCATTTAAGGAGATAAGCTTGCTGGCATATTCCACTACTATCCTTTTTTCTTCGCATTTGCTTGGTTGGCCTTAAGCTTCCCTCTAAAATTAAAAAATTTCATCAAAACTGTGCGCTGCAAAAACAAAGTGCTTCAGGCAATTCCGTGGCAACTTTTGGTAGTGCCTCTATTTTAAACACTTTTGCAAGTCATTTTGAAATTCTACTTCTAGGAGTCTTTAAAATAGTTTAGGACGGCTAATACAAAATTTTCCCAAAATTTAATTTCAAGTCTACCACCCTTTTTAGCAAAAATACATCTACAGAAATTTCGTAGTGCTTTTTGGGCTTCAAGCCTGGCGGGCGCTACGACAATGCCTAATCTGTCAAAGACGCAGGAAAGAGCCCCTTTTTTCAAAAATTTCACCTATTTATGAGTAGAAACTAATGGGTGACATCTTCAAAACTGACAAAAATTTACCCTACTCCTCAAACCTTGCTATTTTTATCCTTCTTTGTCATTTGAAGCTTGAATGTCTTTAGGCTCATTAATGACTGTAATTTACCATATCCTCTTGAAGGTCCTTTACTTGATTCTTCAATGATATTTTTTCAGCTTGTAAGTGCATATTCCTCTTTTTGGTATGTTTGGCCAAAAGTCTTAGGGGCTGGGTTCTTTTCAACAGTGTTTTAGCATCACTTATGGATCCTTTAAAAATTTAAAGTTCATTGTTCCATTTCTCTATCATCTGATCAAACTTAATCTTTTCAGTCTTGTGTTTCTCTACATCCAATTTTAACTCAAATATTTCTTCCCTTTCTTCTCTTAGTTGTTCTGTGAGGAGCTCCATTTCTGATTTTTCAACCACCTTCTCCTTTCCTTTTCTTTGCACAGTGATAACTTCCTTTACTGGAGAGAGATCAATACTTTCTTGTATCAAAGGTTGCTTTCATTTATCAATAGCTTGAGACATAAAATTTTTGGCCAGCTGTGATCTAGTCAATGGATATCTTGGCTGGAAGGCAAACTCTGCCTCTTTTCCAGTGAAGTCAAGCTTTTTGGCAATGATAACTTTCTTTTGCTTTCTGCTCCCTCCAACATCAACAACCTGGACTACTGGGGATTCTTCTATATCTATAGCTTAAAGGATGACTTCCAAATAACCTTTCTCAATTAATTGACCTTTTGTTTTACTTCTTGTCATCCTTCCTTGTTCATTATTGCTACTGAATTTTTATTTTTTTTCTTGTAGGTGTTGACAGTGGAACTCGTGCTTCTTGTGCTGGTCATGTACCAATCTCCATTGGTTCTTCTTCAACATTCATAGGATGTACAATATGGCCTAGTTCTGTATTCTCCACCTCTGTTTCATAACAGGTTGTTCATTTTGAATTGAGGGAGTGCTCTTAGATTTAGGATTCTTCTTAGGAGTCAGTACATCAACTTCATATCCACTAAGAAAGAGAAAAGAAGACCAATCTCTGTTTATTTTCCCTAATTCCTCCAATACTAATAACTTAATAATCCCATGATGAAACCCAAATGTATCACTGTTTTGTGGCCTAAGCTGCACGTTATCTACCATCTTGTTCAAGCTTCTAAACAGGTAAAAAGGAAGATCAATGGCTTGCTTACCAGTGAAATGCAACAGAAGCTTGAAGTGATATTGGTACACCATGTGGAACCTCCCTTTGCAAGTGAAATACTTCTGAATGATCATTAGAAGTTTAGAGTAGTATTATTTCAAACATGTTCTTGGAATCCCAATAGCTATGTCAGTTCCAACCTATTCATCCTTCATGAATTCATCACAATTCTGTAGCTTGAATTTTTTGGACTTAAACCACTCTTCACCTTGTCTTGGGATCTCTGTAGCTTGGGCTATTGTCTCTGGGGAGACAAAAAAGTTCAACATTCCTACTTTAGATGCTGTGCTAGTGAAATTTTTTGCAAAATCCTTTGATTTCTAAATATGAAAACCCTGCAACTTCTGGAAGAATCTCATACAACCTACGTTTCTGAAGGCTTTAGAAAAATTGGCTCCTCGTTCAAGAACTTCAGGTCCATTGGTTTGAACCTCATACAAGAACCTCCCTTATTTACCTACTTGGTTTCGACATGTATTTAAAATGCATAGCTCCCTCACTGTTGTGACACCTACAAGTAGAAGAATAGACAGAGAGTTGCTTGGGATGGAGATGAAACTGCTTTGGTGACAGGAGAATGTAGCATGCAAGATTTAAAACTAGTTGTGACAGGTAGGAGTTGAATAGGCTTATGACAAGGCAGGAATGAGTGGAGATTTATTTAAATCAGGGTTAACGGAGGAAAAGATAAATAATGAAGTGGAAAGCGGGAATAAGAGCCTAAAAATCATTATTTCAAATGATGATAACCACCGTAATCTGACTAAATAACTCTACTTCCACCTAAACTAATGAAAGGTAACCCTTCATATGATTCAACAAGCATACCCATCTGATTGTCTAAAATTTTATTTTCAAAATTTTCTTCATTTGATGTAAGCTAATGCAAGGAATGACATGAAGAATAAATTTCTTCCTTCACTTGAGGATTATAGCAATTATCTTCCAGTATTTCCTCCCGTTGTTTGAAATGATTCTCATATTCCCGATGATTAAAAAAATGACAAGTTTGCAACAAGTTTTCGTTAAACTCAGAGCATGGAATATGACTGTCATAAATAAACTCCTGCTGGGGTTCGTTTTCATCCAAGAGAGAGGTTACCCTTTCTTCTTGGTGATGAAAAATATTTTCATGAAGGGCCTCTAAGATTTCCTCATTCATAAACTCATCATATTCGTAACAATTCTCCAAATATTCGATAAAACTCACAAAATGTTTACAGCATTCTTTGACCAACAACAAGGAAGAATGAGATTCTTTATACATCTCATAAACAACAACATGGAAATCAACAAGAGAATACAAGGAACCATTTGGTAGGATTTTGTACCAAGACCATGCTTTTCCCTCTAAAGTGACCATAAACATCTTCATGAGACAATCCTTAGGAAACTGAACCTTAAGTTTGCGTACATGCATATGGAATCTTACCAAATGAAGGGCATCATTGTCTTCCTTTTCATCTTTAAATATTGGAAGACAAGTTAACCAATTGGCCTTTGGAATGGGATTTGGAAAACCAGGGATGTGAGACCGATTCATAGGGGCATACCTGGAATTATTTCTTGCAATAAAACTCTTCTTGGAAATTCATCAAGATATTGATCTTTAAGCAGTGGAGTCACATTCAAATTAATTATTTGATGTGTGGAGTCACCAAAGCAGAAATACAGCCAATATGTGCCTAAGTGTCTGCTACTCTCAGATCTTAGAACTGAAACTTTGTCGTTCTTCCCAGGGAAAATTTACGCCTTAGTTCCTCGGCAACGATGCCAAAATGTTATCACCAAATTGGTATCGATGGGCTTCTTCAACAGTTAGCTTGGAGTAACTATTTAAAACCACTTGTAGCTAGAAATTATCCTTTCTAGCCTGAGAGGGCTCTCTCAAAAGGATAAAGGATATTCAATGAATAAAATGAAAGCATATGGCTAACTCTGAATTGGATTGAATGTGTTTGTATGCAGGTGAAAACTGTATAGGGTTTACTACCATTGGGCTTATGGAGTCAGTGCTAGAGAATTCGGTGACAATGGATTTCCTTGTGGAAGCTGAGGCTTGTAGATGTTTCAATGATAGGAAAACACACACAGAAAATATTCAATAACTTAATGTTCAAAGGAATTCAGAGCATGAGAAACACGAATTCTGAGTAATGAGACATCAAGATATTGAAAGAAAATTATTAAGAGAGATATACCATAGCTTAATGCTTAAAGGAAGTCAGAGCATGATGTACATGAATTATGAGTAATCAAGCATTAATACATTGGAGGAAAAACATTAAGCAAGATAGAACAGTAACTCATTGAAACATAATAAGAATCTCAGGTGAAGAAAAGTTGTACTACCACTGTATATTTCTTAAATCCCAAATATTTACAAAGTATTATTCTGAAATAACATTTTCCAACCCTCTTTCCTTCGAAATCAAGCCTATTAATAGGCCTTTCACTTTTACATAGGGTCTCCACAATTGGCAAGACCATCGAACCCTTCAATTTGACACATCATCTAACTAAAAACTAAATATCTAGAAACAAAACATACATTTGCTAAGTTTAGGAGTTAGAGTCCTAATAGAACTCAACTTCCTATTAATTACATTTTCAACTGAAATGAGTGCATCTTTACAACAGAGAAGATGATGTGCTTATATGGCAATGACCATGATCGAGCCATAAAAACATCCACTAGATTTAGAAACAGATATTACTATGTTAAAGGAAAAAATCACACTGACCATGAAGCCCTGTCTTTAGGTTGATCTGTAGCATAAGACAACCTCATTTAAGGAGATAACCTTGCTGGCATATTCCACTACTATCCTTTTTTATTCCCACGTGCTTGGCTGGCCTTCAGCTTCCCTCTAAAATTAAAAAATTTCATCAAAACTATGCGCTGCAAAAACAAATTGATGTAGGCAATTCTGCAACAGATTTTTGTAGCCCCTCTGTTTTAAACACTTTTGCAAGTCATTTTGACTTTCTGCTGCCATGAGTCTTTAAAATAGGTTAGCATGGAAAATACAAAATTTTCCCAAAATTTAATTTCAATTCTAACCACCCTTTTTATCAAAAATAAATCTACAGAAATTTCGTAGCGCTTTTTGGGCTTCAAGCCTGGCAGGCACTACGAAAATGCCTAATCTATCAGAAACGCAGGAAAGAGTCCCTTTTTAAAAAAATTTCACCTTTGATGAGTAGAAACTGATGGGTGACATCTTCAAAACTGACAAAATACTACCCTACTCCTCAAACCTTGGTAGTTTTATCCTTCTTTGTCATTTGAAGCTTGAATGTCTTTAGGCTCATTAATGAATGTAATTTTCAGGCCTCTCTTTTATAATTCGGTTTGTATCATTTCCATCTGCTCTTGAAGGTATTTTACTTGATTCTTCAATTATCTTGCTTCATCTTGCAAGTGCATATTCCTCTTTTTGGTATGTTTGGCCAAAAGTCTTAGGGACTGTGTTCTTTTCAAAACTCTTTTAGCATCACTTATGGATCCTTTAAAAATTGAAAGTTCACTGTTCCGTTTCTCCATCATCTGATCAAACTTAATATTTTCAGTCTTGTGTTTCTCTGCATCCAATTTTAACTCAATTATTTCTTCCCTTGCTTCTCTTAATTATTCTGTGAGGAGCTCCATTTCTGATTCTTCAACCACCTTCTCCTTTCCTTTTCTTTGCATAGTGATAACTTCCTTTACTTGAGAGAGATCAATAATTTCTTGTATCAAAGGCTGCTTTCTTTTATCAATAGCTTGAGACATAAAAATTTTGGCCAGATGTGATCTAGTCATTGTTTTTCTTGGCTGGAAGACAAACTCTGCCTCTTTTCCAGTGAAGTCAAGCTTTTTGGCAGTGATAACTTTCTTTTGCTTTATGCTCCCTCCAACATCAACAACCTGGACTACTGGGGATTCTTCTATATCTATAGCTTGAAGGATGGATTCCAAATGACATTTCTCAATTAATTGACCTTTTGTTTTACTTCTTGTCATCCTTCCTTGTTCATTCTTGCTACTGACTTTTGGTTTTTTGCTTGCAGGTGTTGAAAATGGGACTGGTGTTTCTTGTGCTGGTCCTATATCAATATCCATTGGTTCTTCTTCAACATTCATAGGCTGTATAATATTCTGTAGTTCTGTATTCTCCACCTCTGTTTCATTAACAGGCTGTTCATTCTAAATTGAGGGAGTTCTCTTAGGTTTAGGATTCTTCTTAGGAGCCACTATATCAACTTCATATCCACTAAGAAAGAGAAAAGAAGACCAATCTTTGTTTATTTTCCCTAATTCCGCCAGTAATAATAGCTTAATAAGCCCACGATGAAACAAATATGTATCATTGTTTTGTGGCCTAGCCTCCACCTTATCCTCCATCTTTTTCAAGCTTCTAAACAGGTAAAAAGGAAGATCAATGGTTTTCTTACCAGTGAAATGCAGAAAAAGATTGAGGTGATATTGGTACACCATTTGGAACCTCCCTTCGCAAGTGAAATACTTCTGAATGATCATTAGTAGTTTAGAGTAGTCTTCTTTCAAACATGTTCTTGGAATCCCAACAACTATGTCAGTTCCAACATATTCAGCTTTCATGAATTCATCACAATTTTGTAGCTTGAATTTGGTGGACTTAAACCACTCTTCACCTTGTCTTGGGATCTTTGTAGCTTGGGATATTGTCTTAGGGGAGAAAAAAAAGTTCAACATTCCTACTTTAGATGTTGTGCTAGTGAAATTTGTTACAAAATACTTTGATATATGAATATGAAAACCTGTAACTTCTGGCAGAATCTCATACAACCTACATTTCTGAAGGCTTCAACGAAATTGGGCTCCTCGTTCAATAGCTTCAGGTCCATTGGTTTGAACCTCATACAAGAACCTCCCTTATGTACCTACTTCTTAGTTTCCACATGTATTTAAACTGCATAGCTCCCTCACCGTTGTGACACCTGCAAGTAGAAGAATAGATAGAGAGCTGCTTGGGATGGAGATGAAACTACTTTGGTGACAGGAGAACGTAGCATGCAAGATTTAAAACTAGTTGTGACAAGTAGGAGTTGAACAGGCTTATGACAAGGCAGGAATGAGTGGATATTTATTTAAATAAGGGTTAACGGTGGAAAAAGACAAATAATAAAGTGGAAAGCTGGAATAAGAGCCCAATAATCATGATTTCAAATGATGCTAACCGCCATAATCTCACTAAATAACTCCACTTCCACCTAAACCAATGAGAAAATGCCATGTAATTCCAAACTCGGTTTTTCCACAGAAAAACCTGTTTCCACAACACTGACAGTGTAAATTCCAACAGATTCGATACGGAAATTTTAGGTTTTTCCGTAGCGCAATCTGACATTTTGTAGTTATGTGCACTACGAAAACTGGTAAAAATGAACAGGTTGGCAGTTAAGTGAGAAGGTGAACTTTATGATGATATTAAATGCCAACTAATTGACAATACATAGTTCATGATGATTTTAAGCCTTAGGATAGACATGATTTTCACCCCTCTTCATCAATTACATGATCTAATTTGACATAACATAACAACTACGGTGACCCTATCAACACAAAATTTTTGCAAATTTGAGTGTGATAACAGAATGGATCCTAACTAAGCCTATGGTGTGAGTTCAGACTTTTATTGGGTCAGAATGTTGATTACATGGCGAGAAAGAGAACATGAAGAACATGATATGGTTGCCCTAAATGATCCTAGCACTGTGATATCCCTCAGAGACTGTGTTGCTTAAGTACTTCCGATTGTCAAGGATGAGGCAACACATGGAACTATTGGAGTTCTTGATCCATCCATGGGACCCAGAAATACAGGCATTTCACATTGGGGACAAAGTGCTCCCAATATTGGTTGATGATATTTAATTTCACACAGGTTTGTCGAGACGTGGTGCCCCCATTTCCCTTGCGGGCTCCACGTGTGGAGGTGAAAGATTTAAGGACTACATTCGATAGTTTTGTCGACCGGGAACAGAGCCTAGTAAATATGGAAAGATAAATATCAAAGATGTACGTGATATGCCTTTGCACACTCTCCTATTCACTATTGTAAAGCTAGCTGGCAGTGTGACACTACATGTCACGAATAGATCATACATGCACTTGAGTGTCTCGAGCCAACCGTGGTCAACTGGGCTGAATTAGTACTCCTTCTAATGAAAGAATAACTAACCAAGGTAAAAAGTGGTTGGACAAAAAATTTCAGTTATGGGTTGATTTTGATCAGTATTATTTTGGAGCGAGTTTCATTGATGCAGCCACAACATGTGACGCCTGGATTAGATGGTCCTAGAGATCCATGGATGCAGCGGTGGGTCAAGCTGATGGCTAGACATGCTAGTCAGTCATCGATCTCATTTACACTGCATTCTTCAGTTGGCTCCGAAGACAGAATATCTTCATCGAGGAGCATCCATATGCAGGGGTGGATTTTCGTGGAGATCTAGATTTGATTTTACAAGTTGGCACTCAATGGGGTGCTATAGTTAAAATATTGACCATATTTTTTATTTTGGGGGTTTTTTTACATATTTTTGTGTTTTTTTAATGTTTCCAAGACTAAACTAAAGATGTTTAATGTATGCAGATGTAGGTACCGTTCGACCAGTGGTTCGTGCACAGTAGGCGGGAGAACCAGCAGAGAGGGCTTTCGGAAGAGCAGTCGTATAGGATTTGGATTTAGCCGAGACTCTTGCTGAGTTGCAACATCATGTGGAGGGATTGAGTCTTGGGATATCAAAATTTCAAATCGAGGAGTTACCTATGAGGCTGCAATGCCATACCATTGGTGTGCCCAGTCGTTGGGTGAGGCTGTTGCGCATGATAGCCAAAGCAGTGACTTTATATCATGAGAATCACCAGGTTTACTTAGATTATGCTATGTTTGTATACATTTTGAGGTCAGATGACCAATGTGTCTTGGAAACAATTTTGTAAAAAACTCAATATTAATCTATTTTACTTTCAATGTTTTCTTATGATTATGTGCAATCTTATTGAATTGTATGACGTGAATTGAAAATCTATATTTACATATGTTGTAAATGTTTGTTTAACACATAATTCACCAGTGAATCAACCAAAGTGTTAAAAATTCTGGAAATATGTTGATATTGAATGTAATAAAAATGTCTTTCTAAAAGATGAACTCTAAGGAACATGCGATGAATTGCTGGATTTCAGACATTATAGACACCAGTAAGCTGTAGTACGACAAGTTTTGAGTCCAACTTGATGATGATGCGACGAATGCCAAGTGAAATGGCATCAGAGAGTAGTTCAATCAACCCTCTATACTCAACGATATTATTGGTTGATCGACCGATACAAATCCCTTGGAAGCTCACTAACTCGCCAGTTGGAGCAAAGATGGCCTATGATGCAGAGGTTAAATTATGAGTACCACGACTAGCACCATCGGCATATCCAAAAAATGGTTCCGAAGATTCTGATATCTACAAAAAATGCAAAATGGATTACTAACCTCATGAAAAACTCTAAAAGACACACTGCTACACACACACACAATCAAAGCATATAATACAATGTTTACTATGCAAAATCAAACATAGTAACATTTAAGATACAACCCATTTCGAGGCTGCGACAATGGAATCCCATCATAATATACCAACTAGTAGGCACCCTTAGCCAGAATGCGCTTGAAAATGTAGGGGCCATGCCATAATGGTTCAAATTTCCCTGTTCCTATCTTATCAGATTCTTGATCATAAAGCAAGACCAGGTCTCCTTTCGAGAAGGTGCGAGGCTTGACATTGCGGTAATATTACACCTTGATTCATCTCTTATGCGCTTCGTTGGCCAATGTGGCTTCACGACATGTTTCATTTAGATGGATGAGATCTAAAAGATGTGCCTCTTCTTTAGAAGTGTCAGGTAGCAGGTCAAACGCAAGTTTCAACAATGGTATTTCAAATTGTATCAGTAAGATAGCTTCCAGACCATAAACCAGCTGAAAAGGAGTGAATCCGGTTGCATTTCTCATCTAGGTTCAATATGCCCACAAAGCCAAGTATAGGATCAAATTCCAGTTTTGTTTATGAACCCTAATAATGCGTTGAAGCATACGCTTAAGAATCTTGTTGATAGCTTCAACTTGTCCATTAGCTTGCGAATAATAGGGGGTAGAAATATCATGTGATAGTTTGAAATTTGCAGTCAACTCATCCGTCATGTGATTGTGAAAATGTTGTCCATGATCCGTGACTATAGCTTGCGGTACACCAAACCGTGAAACCACATGGTTAAAAAAGTACAATGCAACTGTCTATCACGTGTTGTTGAATGTAGGCATCGCCATGCCCCCCAACCTAGCGGGCGTTACATGTCATGAATTTAATGCCCCAGTTTTCAAATGGTCCAACAACGATGATAGGATGCATTGGTGTTGGTGGCAAGCGGGTTTTATGATCAAAGATATGGAAAGCATGAAAACTTATAACCGCGATAATGAAATCGCGAAATATGGTAGGTCGGAAGTAACCAGCGCAAAGAATCTTCTACGCGGTAGCATAGCCAAACAAAATGTCCACCACATGCACCAGAATGGCAATCATTTAGAACTTTTTGGCTTCCTCATTCATGAGGCACCTACGTAAAATCGTATCATTACCATGACGATAAAGTGAATTGTCGACGATCAGATAATGTTTGGCTTGGTATCGAATACGTCGTTGTTGCGAGCGAGAGGTATTAGGCTGAAAAGTTTGGGTTTGGAGATAGATGATGAAATCTCCATACCACAGGTTAGATGACTCGATTAGAAACAAACACTTGTCGGGAATTGGTGGTTTCATAGTAGGATCGGTACTACTTGAAGGAAGGTCACAAATAAGCTCAACAAACACCAAATACTTCTTTGACTTGGATTTGATGAATTCGAAATCAAATTCCTACAAAATGACGATCCATTTTGAATTCCCCCCCCCAGCAATTGACAGGACAAAATGTATGTCATAGGGTGTCAATATGAAATGACAATGGTATTTCGGAGCAGGATATAAAGGCGAAATATTTGTACAGCTTGAACAGCTGCCAAAGCGAGCTTCTCAATGTATGTGTATTTAACTTCCACATCGTTGAGATTATGACTCAAATAATATATCGGATGTTCAATCCCATCTTCTTATTTGACTAAAACCATAGCGATGGTTGTATCTGTAGCGGCGAGATACAGGAAATAATCACTCTGATAATTTGGGGGATAGATTAATGATGCTCGGATCAGGGAATCTTTAAGAGCACCAAAGGAAGCTTTCACAACCTCATCCCAATTGAAGGGTACCCTCTTTTTCAAGATTCAAGTAAATCCTTTATCCATTTCAGCGTAGTTAGGAATGAACCTCCTTAGAAAGTTAGCCTTCCCTTGGAGTCTTTGTAACTAAAGCATATTGGAAGGAGCGGGAAAATAAAGAATAGCCTAGACCTTCAATGGATGAAGCTGAATTCCGTCTTTCGACACGATGAATCCAAGAAAATGAACAAAACCAACACCAAACACACATTTGTGTGGATTAAGGCATATTTTATAGTGATGGCATCGTAAAAAGATCGCTCTCATATGTAGCAGGTGGTCAACCCGTTTTCGTGAATGTACAGGTAAGTCATCTAGATATGGTTGAAATATGTGCTTGATGTTGTGAAAAGCATAATTCATTGCCCTGTGGAATGTGGCCCCAATGTTATTTAAACCAAAAGGGAGCTTACAATAAGCGAATGTGCCCTAGGGATAGATAAAAGTCATTTTATTTTGGTCCTTTGGGCGAATATTAATATGATTGTAACCGGAGAATCCATCCATGAAAGAAAATATTTCACATCCGGCACATTCATCAATAATCTGGTTGATAAAGGGAGTTGGATAGTTGTCTTTCAGACAAACATGATTAACATCTCGATAATCGATGCACACTCTAATTGTCCCACGTTTCTTCATGACAAGAACAATGTTATATACCTAATCGGTAAGCGTAACAGGGTAAATGAATTCAGCACGCAAAAGTTTTTCAACCTCTGCTTTAATGGAAACAACTTTATTATGGTGAACAGGACAAAGGTGTTGTTGCACTGGCTTAACATCAGGATAAATTTTAATCTCATGTTCAACAATGTTGGAGTTGATACCTGGCATCTCCTCATATGACCAAGAGAATACATCTTGGAATTCACAAAAAAGAGCGTGGTAAGTGTCAATTTCATATGGAGAACAAGACACATTGACATGAATGTTTTCTACAAAACTGGGTTTGGTCGAAATATCGATAGAAATCGCTTCTTCGATATTTGATGGGTTTTGTTTAGAATCAATGGCGTGGATAGGAGTAGAATTCGTCAAGAAATCAATGACAGTAGGGTGATATAGTTAATATGGATTATCTTCACTGTAATATGGAAGATGGGATCGTTGATGTGATGATTCCCATGGTTCTTCTTCCAGCATCATGGATTCCATAATGCTCTCATCAGTCAATAATACGCATGAAAATGGATCAGAAGAAGTAACAAAATCCGAAGAACAATCAACCCAAACCGTCGACGACAATAGATTTGGATTGACCGCATAAGAAAAAAAAAATTGATTGCTATGCTAGCTCAATTGGACTTAGCGGATTTATGTCGCCCAACCTAACTACTTTAGAATCATTGGGTATCTTCCTTAAGTCAGATGAAGTGGAATATATCATGTTGCAGGTCTCTATATGTGTGATTTCCACCGATGTCGAAGGCGACGGTAATAAAAAGGTGCCCATTATGGAAGGATCCTTAAAGAGTCCTACACCAATGTTCTAAAGAGAAGGTGGGGGTCCATGAACTAACATAATGCTTCTAGTTATTTGGGAACCAGAGGTGAAGAACGAGAGCCGATCAATGGTTGTGATACTTCTTTTATGGGGGAAGATGATCATACGAAAATAAGTAGATACTACTACAGCCATAGCGTAAACCCATGGTATTCCAAGTAATACGTTGTAGTCGAGGGGTCCGTCAATGACCTCAGCTTCAACAGTAATTTATTTTCGCCCTAGTTCTACTTGCAGGTTACTAATAATTCCATAAGGCTTATATGTAATACCGTCAAAAGCTTTCAACGTCGTAGGTGATTGTGAGAAAGTCGGCGGCCAAGTGGTTTCCAGCAACTCATTGACATGATACAAGTAGACGAGCCTTCATCAATAATAGTGCGATGAATGAGGTGATTCAGGACATGTACTTGAATCAAGAATGCTAACTCTGCTGGTAATTTTGGCACGTAGCACGCATGATTAAAGACTAGAAGTTTTGAATCCGTAGGATCAATTCCACAAATCGCGGACAACAAAGCCTGCTTTTGGGAGGGAAATTTTTGAAGAACCTCAAGCGTTGACATAGAAGAAGGTGACTGAGTCAGGTCTTCTACTACATTATAATTTTGAGCTGCACGAGCTCAAGGGTTAAATTTCGATTTGTGAACTACTCCCTTCGATAGTTTAATTGTTAACTCTGGAAGGATAGGCAGTAGAGCCGAATCATATGAGGTCGAAGTCGAAATGGTAGGTTGATCTATAACCTAAAAATTGAATGACAACAACAGATTACTATAATATTTACTTCGTGTCGACACTAAAACATCAGTTTTGGGCTTCATGGCAGATAGCATAAGCACTTGCGAACTAGAAGAAGGATCTGTGGCAACCTTATGTGTTTCTGGGTTCGAAAAAGGATTTTCAACACTACAGATGCGACAGAAGTCTTAAGAAGCTTTGGGACTTCCGAGCGGTGAGGAAAATATCACGTAAAATGCTCCTCATTACATATCAAACAAGGGTAATTAGGTTTCTGAAAAAACCAGATGAATCAGATGATTTTTCCCGCAGGGGTGAATTTGATTTCTTCTTGTCTTTCCCCTTTTCCTATTTCCTGGTTGCTTATCACTTTTGCCTTTGTTAGATTACAGGACATGGATTTCAGAAGAAGATGTAAGATGATATGCAGTAGGGTTTTGATTTGAAACAGTAAGTGTAGGACCATATAGTTGACTTGATGCCGAAGCGCTACAGAACCAATCACACCATCGCTGACATGAATGTCCTGACCAGATGGAGCGGGAGGAACAATAAAATTTGGTTGCGACACGTTTGGAATATTTTTGTAGAGCATGCTAGACTGAGTGTAAATCAAATCCAAATATTGGGCATGAGCAATGAATTGATCTTCAGTGACAACACTGCCTTTGGCCACATCCTCGGTGATATATGGAAACAAGGACTTAATAAACCACTCAGCTAAAAGTTGATCATTAATAAATGTTTTTCTTTGACGACGATGCCACTCATGTATGATCCGATATATGAGTAGCAGTGGTTTGTTTAAAGTTGGTCAAAAGTTCCGTTCCAGTTTCATATCTGATGGGTCACTGGAAGTGGGTTAAAAAGGTAGTGGATAAAGCTGTAAAGTTATCAAATGAAGCTTGTGGTAATTCAATGTACCACTTCGCAGCCGGACCAATAAGTGTTCGCTGGAAAATATGAAATCTAACTGAATCATCATTTAAGGAGTTTGATGAACACCATAAATGATAAGTCATGACATGCATAGAGGGGTCTTCTTTAGAATTTCCACTAAATTTGGGAATGTCCGAGGGTAATTGATTTGGAATCACCGACCACCAAGGTAAATAATGAATGGGATCATTGGTGAGCCAATTTAAATCTGGTAATTCTAATGTTGCAACAAAAGGCAACTATAGATTAAGGTCAGGCTGAGCGTAACCAGGGTAAGATGGAATCGCATGAGCAATAGTCCTTTGCATACCAACAAATGGATTATGTTATTGGTCACCCAGATAGGGGTAGGTTTGTTGACCAGGTCCTAGATAAGCTTGATACTGTGGGAATGGTTCTGTGGCTGCTATGGTATCTAATAAAATGGTTGCCCGCCAGGATAATTTAGACCCGATTCTGAATATACAAGGCCAACAGAAGCCTGTGACAAAGGTAAACGGGCATGCGGTTGCGAAATTCCCAATACAGATGGTTGTTGAACAGCAGCATGGGAAGATTGAGTCTGTATACCCGAAACTTGAGGATTAGGGGTGGAAGGACCCACTTGTGCAGACTGAACAACAACAATAGAAGAAATGACAAGCGTAGCAGGCACATATGCGATAGGTTGAACTGGATGATATTGATACACAACCGTTTTTGGCTGAACAAGAAAAGTAGGCTGCCATTGAAAAAAATGCATTCTAGCATATGATGGACCTAAATATGACGAAGTACTGCGATATGGACCGAATATCTATGGCCCCCCAGCATATGGAGTAGAGGGATATTGCACATATTGACTTTCATATGAAGCGTATCTAGCAGATACTGGATAAGATGGATGGTAATTAGACGGACTAGCCTGATATTGAGGGTTAGGCCATTCATTACTCGTGATATATGAACCACATATAATTCCAGATGATGACATGGGTGAAGTCCATGGACTACAGGAGACACCAAAGTAGGTTCCATTTAAAGCCTGGTAACCCAGTGGGACGGACTAACCACCGTAAATATGTTCCTCGGGTGTCAACGAAAACATTGAAGACAAAGTGACAGTAGATGATACCGCAGCCGTAACAGACGATATATTCTGGGATGATGTCTCTGCTATGGTTAAATAACCCAGAAAATATTGTAACGAATCTATGGGAACTTGAGAGTCAAAAGGATAAAAAAAGCAGAGTAGGTCAAATGAGGAAAAGACTGACATAAATAAAACCCCGACCCAAAATTAGTGGGGGCTGAAGGGGTTGTCTCTTCCTGAAGTTCTTCCTCTATCGAAATCAGACCAGGTGGAAGCACTTCACCATCCCGCACAAGATAAATTTCAGGCGGTAAAATCTGCGGTAAAGAGGAAGGCTCGACGGTCACGAATGGCTGAGGATCAGACAGTTGCACTGGAACAACTTCTTATTGTTCGACTTCGGGATAAACTACTGGATCGACTTCCAGTTGAACAAGCTCGGTTTTAGGATTCACCATTTCACTAGATTGAATTTCAGTGTCCTCATGTAAGTCTGAGATTTTCGTCTCGACAATAGCAGATAAACTGGGATCATTCGAAACGACTCGAGACTAGGTACTCAAAGGATCATATGTCTCTAGTATATTAGATGATGTAGAACCAAGAGTTCCAGAGGTAGGTAGGGTGAGTGTGCCTTCATTTAATAGGAGTAGCTTCTGGTGGTAACAAAGGTTTATTCGCTGTCCTACGCGAACAACGAGGAAGGGGTTGATCTTCTTCCATGATTGATGATTGATTTTGTTATCACCAAATTGATCTTGATTGGATGCTAATCAATCAACTCAATGTAACTCTATCAAACCAATTCTAACTAAAGATTAGTCTCTTCACTTTGAGAGGGCTCTCTTAAAGGGGATTTATGATTTGAATAAATATAACAGTAGATGGCTAACTCTATGAATTGTAAAATGGTTTTTGTATGATTGTAGGTTGAAAAATGAAGGCTTGCTACCATTGGGCTATGGAGTCAACATTAGTACTCTTAATGATAGTCTTTCTTCACATGGAAGCTGAGGCAAATAGAGGTCTTTAATCAAGATAATTCACACACACAATATAAGGAAAACACAGTTATTTCACCCCTAAAGGAAGTCATAGCATAATAGTACAAATTCTGAGTAATTATAGATAAAATCCAATGTAAGTGATTATACATAAAGATACATAGTAACAACACATTAAACACCTCATTATAATCTCAGGACTGGAAGTAGAATGTCACTGTATATTACTGATAATGGAAAAAAACATACAAGCATCAATTTGGTGCAATATTCTCCAACCCTTTGCTCTTCGATGTTTAGTCTATAAATAGACATTCTTTATAATGTAGATGATCTACCCAGCTGGCTAGATCTTCGAATTCTACTCTGACACCTATCATAACTGAAACTACTAACTTGAAACAGAAAAATGACAACTATCCTTTAAAGAAAACAAACTCCTAATAGGACTCTATCTCCTATTTATTACATTCGGTTCTCCCATCAGTGAAACAATTACATAATGAATATCACATGCTAGAAGGATGAATCACCATCACTTTACATATTTAAAGCATCCCTAGATCTATGGAACACAATCCTACTTTTTAGGAGTGGATAACCCTTCACTTTAATCTTTGTTTTGCCTGATGAGTTGGCTGTGTGACACTCCCTTTAAGCAATGAGTCTCTGCTGATATGTCCCATTGACATGCTGGAGGTATCCAGCTAGCTAATGTGTTGTTGGGATTCTCAAAACTCTTGAAAAATCTCCTCGCTACAAAACATACCATTTTAAGAAGTTTCATAGCGAGTTTTGGTAGCGTATGTAAACTTGCTTTTCCACCCATTTCCTTAACACCTTTGCTGTTCAAACACATTTACTATGCAAAGACACCTTACAATCAATCAATCTCTCTCCATAATACTTGAAAAAACTGGATTCCAAAGCAAAAATGCACCTACAGAACTTTTCATAGCATTTTTCTGGCCTCAAGCCTGAGGTACGCTACGAAACTGTCCAAAAAACCAAAAATTGTTGTTTTTATAATTGTCTTGAAAAATTGTTCTCCAACTACAAAATTTAGGTTCTCTGCATGTTATGAACCTCATCAAACATATTCGATCTCAATTTTTCATTCGTTTGGTATTTCTTCTTCATTCACAATCAGTTGGCTGATGGGCTCTTCTACCACTGTCATCTTCAACCCTTTCTTTTTTAACTCATTTTGAATCAAATCAGTTGCTCCTGAAGATATTCCACTTGATATTTTAATGCTCTGTTTTTGGATTGTAAGTGCAATTTTATCCTTTTAATTTGTTTGACCTCTCCTCTTAGTGGCTGAGTCCATTTCATCAACCTTTCTGTATTGTCCAAAGTTTTTGAAACACTTGTGACATGTTCTTCCCATATTTACCTCATTTGTTCAAATTGAACCTTCTCATCTCTGTATTTCATTACCTCTAGCTTTAAAACTGATATCTCTTTACCTGCTTCCTTCATTTTCTCTTTTAGGGTTTCTATTTCTGATTTTTCAATTGTTTTCTCTTTGCCCTTTCTTTGCATGATAACCAGTTCCTCCTTTGCTGATGGAGACAAATCTATGATGCTTGTTGGTTGGGTAGCTTCATTGATTTTCTCAGTCTCTTTTCTTTCCATGACCTTCCTTGCATGTCTGGTCATTGGCTTCCTTGGATGAAATATGAAAACAACATCATCACCTGCAAAATTTAGATTTTTAGCAGTCTTTCCTTTCTTCAACTTTCTTCCTCCATCTTCAATGTCTTCATCTTGCACAATAGGTGAATCTTCAATGTCAATTGCATTGAGGATATCCTCTAAATTGCCTTTAGCCAATGTCTGGCTTCTAGTGACTCTCTTGCTGCCTTGTTTACTGACTGTATGCTTCTGTTTTGCAGGTGCTGCTCAAGGTGTGTCAGTATCTTGCAAAGGTTCTGTTTCCATGTTCACTGGTTCTACATGAGATGATATATTTTCTTCTTCAACTTCTTTTTCCACAGCTGGTGATGAAGTGGTTCTACGTTTGGAGGATTTCTTTGGAGTGACCACATCAATTTCATAGCCACTCATGAACAAGAAGGAAATCCAATCTCTGTCTAACCTTCTCAATTCTTCCAACACTAACAGCTTAATTAAACCATGATGAAAAAGAGATGTCTCACTGCCCTCAGTCTTAATTTGAACCTTATCTGACATTTTCCTTAGAATTTTGTATATATAGAAAGGCAAATCAAGTGACCTCTTACCTACAAAATGCAGAAGAAGTCTGAGATGATAGGAATAGACCACGTGAAACCTTCCTTCACAGGTAAAATTCTTTTGAATGACCATCAACAACTTTGCATTTTTCTCCTTCATGAAACTCCTAGGGATAGCATTTGTCAAATCAACTTCACTGTGTTCTTGCTTGATGAACTCTTTAGAATCCTGCATTATGAATTTGATACCTTTAAACCATTGTTCACCACCTTTCGGGATTCCTGTAGCTGAGGATATGCTCTCTAGTGTCAATGCAAGGTTTAAAATTCCAACCTTTGATGCTATTCCTATGCAGCTGGTGGCAAACCTCCATGGAAGTAGGGTCTTCATTGAGTAATTTCATGTCCATGGGCTCATACCTGTGACAATGGCCACCCTTATTTGTTTTTCTTTTTGCAGCTATGGATGATTTATAGTCTTCACTGCCTCGCTTGCTGATGACACCTGCAAAGTTCAAATTTTCCAGCAACCTGCTTGGCTCGATGAAGAAGCTCTCCAGGGATCAACTCACAAGCAAAGATAAAACACAATATGACAAAAGGTTAATTGAGGTAAGGTTTTATGGTTTAACTAACAACTCAAGCTTCAATCATGACACATACAAGCCCAAAAAAGTAATGATGACATCAAACACGACTATGTACATTTGAATTTACCATAACAACCTTGAATGACCTCTACCCTTACTGCTCTAATCATAAAATGACACCTCATACAACTTTGACAAGATAGGTTAAAAAACGGATTTTCGTAGCGAAATTAGTTAAGCCTCTGGAAGATTTGCTACGAAACTATTAGGTAGTTTTGTAGCGAAATCTGTTGTTTTCCTGTGTAAAATGCTACGAAAATCTGAAAAACTGACAGAATAGACCTTTTGATTTTGAATGCATGGGGAATGAAAACTGACAAAATATGTGATTGATTTGACTAAAATAGGATAAATGAAGGTGATCCTAAAACTTAGGATAGGATTAAAAAATGCAAAAAAATTCCTATACCATATTAAAATGGCTTAAGAGACCTTATCCATTTGGTGAGTGACCTGTATGACCCTATCAAGAAATGTTTCACAACTTAATGAGTGATAACAAATTTTATACAAAAAAAATAAACAAAAATATCGCGATACTAGGGAAAAAGTTTACCAAGCAACTGTGAACTGCAATATACTGCCTTAGTAAACCAAGGAATTATTATACGTGCAAGCAATCTCCCCGAATGTTGTGTTTGGTGTATCACAAGTACAAGGCATCTGAATCGGTTACCTATGGATGGTAAGTAACCTAAATTTGTCCTCCCAAATATACGCGAAGGTACGTGGAGGCCCAATTTGTATTAGCGTTGTCTAATGTGAAACCGCATAGTGAGAGCATCCCCTTATAATTTTCATACTAGAACACTGTCCGATATACTCGAAAGTACGTAGACGAGCTCCAATATACTTAAGTACGTGGAATGAGGTATCACACTCGGAATGTATCGCAGACAATTAACAATAGCTACTAACTTTGACCTCTAAATGTTATCATTAATGTTACAATGCTTCCTTAGATAAATTCAGATAAATTTTATGTTGATCTTGATTATCAGTTTGTCTTTCAGGTTCATAGCGAGATGTATTGAACATTCCTAGAATGCAATTATAATGATAAGCATTTGTTTCGAATTGATTTTCGACAATGAAAAACTAGCTAGTAGGGATAGAGCAATCAGATAATTTGCAATCATCAATGAGCGCATCTAATTGCAAATTTTGCCTAAACTCTTCCTCAAGTAGCACTAACAATCCCTAAATGCAAATGCATGTTTTTCTTTTGAGTTTCCTTTAATTTTAGATGAACGAAAAAGAAACTAATGAACAAACAATCACTCAAAACTTTCAAGAGAAATGAAGACTGAAACGACAATTCCTCTTTTCAAAAATAATGAATTGATTAAATGTAAAATTTAACTTTGGAACTATTAAAAAATGATAACGAAAACACAAAGAAACATTGATAAAACAAATCGAAAGTGAGGCAAGAAGAGTAAAGGAAAACTAGTCTCTGGAGGTATTAAGTCACTCAAAAATTTAGAAAGCAAACACTGACATGAATTAGCAAAATACAAAACAAATAGATTTTGGTTGGTCACAGGGGCAATGCACCCCTGAGTGGGAGAGAGTGCATTGTAGAGCACTGTCCCTAAGCCAACAGTGCTATGCAGAGCACTGTGTCAAGACCAACAATGCGTTGGTGCCAGAGGACTCTCTGAAAAAGAAAGAAATCACACTACTTTTTCTAAGACACATTCAAATGACTGAAAATAAGCAGGTAAAGTCTACTAGATGTTTATGGACAAGGACAAAAACACCAGGGACGATCCGTCGATCCCAAGTATGGTCGCCAATTTGTTTTACATAAATACAAACCTACGGATAAGTATGCTTTCCCTAAGTGGGTGGTTCACTTAGAACAATAGAAAGAAAGATATTTGACCTTTTCCTTAAAGTGAATAGATAAAGGGAGAGAAACCTACTTGTAGTATATTCGCTTTCCCTCACCTCCCTTCATCGCTTTCTTCGCTCTCAATCCAAATTAACTCGTTTGATTGATACATGCCATAGCAAACTAAAGATAGAAAACAACATAAAGGCAATACGATCTATTCAAGTTAAACAAATTGAATCGATTAAACTCATTAATACACATATAACACAATTGACACGTGCATTAGGAAATGAACAAATGTCTTTATTATGAGTAGAAGGAAGAGTGCAACCAGTTGATCGATTCGCTGTCACTCATCCAGTTTGAGTCCCATCCTCATCACATCCAACATCAACAATCCAACAACATCACATTACATGCACACCTGCAAGAGTTGATATCTCACCAGCATAACTCTACTTAACACAAATTATTGCTCTCTTGTGCAATATGTTCATTGTTTTATTTATAGGTAGATGAAGGTAGTTTGACATAAATGAATCATTGAATGGTTTTTGTTGGGCCTTGAAATTGTCATTCACTTCCATTACATTTTCACTTATATTTCCATATTATCACCTTCACTCCACCTCCATTTTATTACATTTACCTTACCATTACCACTATTTGGTTACATTTATGTTTTTCCAAACTTTATTAATTCTTAGCATTTTAAGTGAATTTTTGGTTAAAAATTAGAAAATAATGTGCATATGCTTATACCTAACAAGTGGGATGAGATTGTTGCCATGTGTAGGTCAAAAGGAAGCTTCTAAAATACCTTTATGTGGCCTCCCAAAACCAAATTCGAATTTGAGTGGAGAAGATCATGGGATCACGAGGATATGTGTCTCATTTCCTATTTGTATTGAAACTCTAAGAAGACATGTGTCTTATCATTTCCTATTTTGATTGCAACTATAGAGATATAGAGAGAAATTCATGGACTCTCATTAATGAGATAACTTCTCATATTTTTGTATAAATAGGGGAATATTTCTCCTATCAAAGCATGTGAAAATTTGGAGAAATGCTCATGTTGTGAATAAAGAAGAGGGCTTGCATTTGGAGCTTCTCAACTTTCCATCCTTATGCTTTTGGATTGGCCATCTACAATGTGTGAGATTTATTTGCTTTCATAGATTAGGATTTATTTGCTTTCTTAGATTAAATTCCCAATTACTGTGTAATATTATGATTGTCAAATCATCTCAAGAAAGTGGATCTGCCATTTTCCAATTGAATTAGTTTGAAACAATAAGAATTCACAGTTGTCTAGTTTTCTTACTATTTTGTCATTTATTTTCTTACAATAGAATTATCAATTAACTATGTCAATGGATGTTATCAAAAGTCATTTCAAGATTATGATCCTGAACTAAATTATTGAATGTCTAATTCATACAGTTATTGAGTTTATTCTACACATTTTACTTGCTTTCTAGGAATTTAGAAACTAAGGTATAATTGAATTATTACACAGCATCTCAAGAGGGTAATATTTCACATTGAATGTTGGGGAAAATCAAATATACATTAGTTTTTTACAGTTAGCTTTGCATGCTTTCACATTTTGCTTCTAGATCCTCACTTAGTTGCATCACTGATATTCCTAAAGGTCATTCCAAGGAGATTGATTTAATCATATTTCAAGACTAAATGATTGAATGTTAAATGAATGCAATTTCTGAGTTACCTTCTGCATACTTCACTTGCTTTTCTAGATCATTAGGTATAATTGGTTACTTAACACCATCTCAAGAAGGTAACACTTCATCATTGAATGTTGGAGTAGCTAAATATACATTAGATGTTTTCCTTTGCACACTTAAAAGTTAAAGTATAGATAGTTGCTTACACATCATCTCAAGAAGGTCACACTTCATAATTGAATGCTGGAGTAACTAGAAGTACATTAGTTGTTTTCATTTTCTTCTCTTCCTTAAGATAAGCACTTCAATTTTAATCTCAATTTTAAGAAGATCCATGGAATATGACTAATGATAAGATAGATAGATGCTCTATTTTCTAGATTAGATTATAACTAGCCAACATTCTTTGATTTATTTTTATGTAGATTAGATTAACTTAGGAACACTTCATTTTCTTCCTTCTTAAAATTCATTAGATTCATTTAAATCTTTTCATAATTTTAGATTAAACATTCTTAGACATCAAAGAACAAAAACCCCCAAAACAACATAAAATACGAACAACGAAGGAAGAAGGTTAACTAAGCACATACAATGCACCACACTTCATCAAATTACTAACCCTGGTCGATAATTTATGTTAGCAATTTAAGACGTTAAATTGACTAAAAATTTTGGCACCGTTGTCGGGGAAGTGTAATTAGGAGACCTTATTTCTCACATCTAAAAAAATAAATTCAATTAATAATTTCTCGAGTATGCTCTCCTCCTGCTCTTTATGTGATTTGGAGGATCAGAAAAAAGAGATTTTTTATGTCAAAAATAAAAAATAAAAAATAATGTTTTCATCATTTCATTTGATTTAATTTTACAATAAACTTCAAAATAAAAATAAAAAAAAGGAAAAATTTTAATTTCAATAAATTGTTTTGTTTAATGAAATATATATGTATATTTTTAAATTTTTTAAAATATAACATATATAATTTTATTAACAAAAAAAAAAAAGAACTTGAAATAAACCAGTGATGACCCATGGCCTTTGAACATAAAACAAAATCAAACGGAAATTATGCGTGGCAGCGTAAAGACTCCTACAACACATAAGAGATTTCATAAGAAATACAAAAATATGCAATTTGTGAGGGCTTTCAATTTCAAATAACGATGCTAAGGGAATATGAAACTTCGATCCAATACTAGAATCTAATGTCATGCTCTGTTCAACAAAAACTGTGGAAATTATGGAATAAACAACAGCTGCTATCATAGCCATTATCAATATAAAGAGACCAATACCCATTCGTTACAACTCTATAATGCCCCATTCTCTCTTAGTGTACTTGCTAACAATTGGCACAATCAGATGATCATAAAATCGAACCTATCATTGCTTCTTTTGTTTATGAAGCGGATCCAACTCCTCAAGTTCAAGAAGCAATAGTAAAATCAACAAAAGAAAAATTAAAGTTCGATTCATGGAGATGTGCGATGTTTCTCAGCTGTTGGACTTCTGCACCGCCTTTGAAATTGCTAACAAGTTTCCTCTCAACAAACACACTAGCCGAAACTCGTCTAATTCACCTCTGCTGTTTGTGTTCATATCTATCAGCAAATTATTTCAAATCAAAGCACAGTAATTGATTTTTGTTGCCGGAGCTTCACAAAAAACGTAGCAGTCTAAACACGTTAGTTTTAAAACGCAGTTTCTGAGCAAACCAATGCAAATTAGAAAAAAACTGAGACATGGGTTTTTCTCAGAACAAGGGAAATTAGATAACCCGAAAATGTTTTGTGGATTTCACAATCGATTGGGAGAATTTATGGGTTCTTTGAAGCCTTGATTTGCAGACTGCGTGAAGAAAACAAAAACGGTTTGTGAATTTAATTGATGGAAATCAGTTGAGAGAATTACGGCACATTCCAGGTAGAAGAATTCAAATCAAATTCTGCTTGATCTACATAATTTTTCCTGTCTATGTGTCAAACATTCATTGAAATTGCTTGTCCCTACTGCATGCGTTATTTTAGAGACCGAGTCGTTTCTAATTGAGGTCATACTGGTCGAAAAATGGATTGAAATCGTGACTATGCACGGGTGGTGTCAAGCAGGATGTAATGAACTTGATGTGAATTTGGTTAATATGACAACCTTACTGTGCAATGACGGGAGTACAGCTCTGCGTTGAAGTTTTTTTTTTGGATGTATTGAATAACATTTTTTTTGAACGATGTACGGATATGAAGACCCGTCTTGTTTTGATTTAGATGCACATTTATTTCACCTTCCAGTCTTATGTGTTTCACGCAATCTGATCTTACCAAGAATGCTTTGAAATATTTGGGCCAAAGGAATCTGGATTCTAGACAGCTTTATACTTTGATTTTAAATGTCCATTTTTCACCTTCCAGTCATTACTGAAAATCATTTTTTGGACGAATATTTGTGTCTTCATCATGGAGAGTAGTTGGTTTTCAAAGTAACCGACAACCAAAAATTAATAAATAAAATTAATTAAAAAAAATTATTTATTTTTTTCTTTATTAATAATTTCTTTTTAATAAAGAAAAAATTTAAAATAAAAAATCACTAAAAAAAAATCATTTTCTTTATTAATAATTTTTTT
>CM076580.1:1132805854-1133187087 GCA_034641835.2 Pinus albicaulis
GACATACCTTCTATCATACCATTTCTATGCAGTATCCGAAGGCCCTTCTCTCCAATATGTCCAAGCCTTTGATGCCATAACATGGTCTTTTCTCTAGAGACAACTAGGCTTTCCACTCCACTTTCAGGAACCACAGAACTGTTACACCCATCAATAACAGTGCTACCTTGTAGCTTGTACAGAGTTCCAGTTCGAACTCCCCGCATTAATACTTGTTCTCCCCAAACCATCTTGTAGGAATATTTCTCGAACACTGTTTTACACCTACATCATCCATTTTGCTTATAGAAATCAGATTTCTGGCCAATGCAGGAATATGTAGAACACCAGGAAGTGTTCTAATCCTTCCACCTTGTATATTTAGCTTGACCTTTCCACGTATGACGATTTTGGCCTTCCTATCATCCCCTAGGAAGACATCACCATCATATTTTTCATACTCGCAGAACCACTCCCTATGGGGAGTGAAGTGAAAGGATGCACCTGATTCAATCAACCATGACTCATGATCTACATGTGTATTTGAAGAAGAAGCCAAATACACATCCCCACCTTCATCCAAGGTGGTTTTTGCCTCTGCGGAAGGAGCATCATCAGATCCCTTTCCTTTCTCAGGAGCTTTAGATCTACAGTCCTTTTTGTAGTGCCCTTCCTTTCCGCATTTCCAGCACACCTTTACAAACTTTCCAGGAGATTTAGATCTCCCTCTAGATTTGGATCTCCCACTCGAAACCTTATTCTTGTTTTTTTTCTGGGACCTTCCTCGTACAGATAAGGCATCTCCATTATGACCCTCCATATTTCTCCGTCTCATTTCCTCCGACAGCAAGGCTGAGACGATGTCATCAAAATTCAAGGTAGTTGTATTGCTACCTATTGCAATAACCAGACTGTCCCACGAGTCTGGTAGAGAGCACAACAAACTGATGCACTTATCTTCATCTGAGATTTTAATATCAACATATGACAGCTGACTTACCACAGTATTGAAGGCATTCAGATGCTCTGTCACTGAGTCTCCATCCTTCATCCTCAGGTTATATAGCTTTTTCCATAGGAACAACTTATTCACCAAAGACTTAGATTGGTACAAAGTCCCAAGTTCTTCCCACAAATTCTTAGTTGTAGCTTCCCCAGATACATTCAATAATATTGAATCTAAGACACACAACCGTATTGTGCTCTTAGCCTTCCGATCCAGTTTCTTCCAGTCTTCATCTGACATTGTTGTTGGTTTAGTACCCGGATCTACCGCGATCCACTGATCTTTATCCACCAGCAGATCCTCCATCTTGAGCTTCCATAACTCAAAACTCTGACCATTAAATTTCTCGATCTCTATCTTTCCGCCGCTCGCCATCTTCTTTCACCTCAAGAATCGATCCCGCAGATCTCCCACTGAACAGGGTCTACCACAGGCCCGAGCAAAAAACCCTCAACAACAAAGGTGTCCCCTTGAAGCCGAAACAGCTCCGATACCAAATGTAGGTTTTAACCCTGAACAGAAATTATCTACACACGAATCTTATAACAGAAAATAAACAATAGCGAGAGCATAAAACATAAAACAGATAAACACAGAGATTTTCCCCTGGATCCTAAATGGGGATGACCAGCTTGATTTTTCGTTATGTTCCTTTTAGTGTTACAACAAATATATATACATGTCGAAGCATACATAAACCCCAATCCATTAACGCTAGATTAGAGCATAACCGTAGTTCCCTTGACCGGATCTACAAAATACCAGGGGCTGAAAACCATCGTACCCCAAAACCATGTGCAAAATCATGCACAAAACATGGGTGGGTCCGCACACCAAACAAATTTTCGTCGGGGCGCTGCGAGCATGAAAAAGTAAAAATTTTTGAGTATGCAGTAAATACTGATTCACCCCCCCCCTCTCAGTATTTTTTCCCAACAATCCCTTCAAGGTTGAGGCAATAATTCAGTTTCTTCCCATGTCTTCAATCTGTTAACTTCAAATTCTACAAGGCAAAACCAATTTATTTAAGAGATTGACGTGAATTATGCCAAGATTACAAAGGGATTTAGGAGGTTGCTAAAGAAAAGAGTTCCATTTTTCTAGGATGACTTTGGTCAACGCTCATTCGATGCTTTGAAAAAAGCATTGACCTTTGCTCCATCACTGAGTCCACCTTATTATAGTATGGATTTCCTCTTGTATCTCGTTGTAGTAGAATCTACCACTGGTATGGTTCTGGTTCAAGAATATTATGCTCTTTGCGAGCATTTTGTGCACTACCTTAGTTGAGGCTTGGTGGGTACTGAACTCTGGGATTCTCCAATTGAGAAACTAGGTTCGGAAACTCTCCATCCTGTCCAGTGGTTCATGCATTGTATCCTTCTTTGCAAAACTTATGTTTGGCAGCAGTTAATCCATTTCAATTTTTTCTCAGTAGCCGAGTGCTTGGGGGAAAATACAATTGATGGATTTTCATTTTGCAAGAGTTTGATCTCGAATTCCTGTCTACCAAATCCAGGAAGTCATTAGTATTTGCAGAGTTGATTTCTGAGTTCCCCTATGGAGAAGAGATTGTTTATGAAGAATCATTCCCTAATGAACATCTTTTTCTCATTTATTCACAGGATCCTTGGTATTTAGATCTTATTATTTATCTCCAGGTTGCGAATTTTCCCTTAGCTTTTTCGAAAGATGACCGTCGAAAGTTGCGTCACTTGGATAAAAATTATCTCATTATCGGTGACACTCTATATTGTCGTGGGGTTAATTCGATCCTTAAAAGCTGCTTAACTCTTGAAGAATCTGAGGTTGTGTTGAATGATTGCCACAGTGGAGGTTTTGGTGGTCATTTATGTGGGCTTGCTACATCTAAAAAAAAATTGCGTGCAGGATACTTTTGGCACTCAATTTTCAAATATTGTGTTGAGGCAGTCAAAAAGTGTCATCCTTTTCAAGTCTATACTTGGAAGATGCGAAATCATCCAGCTCCACTATTTCCTGTCATCACTGTCGGACCATTCACAAAGTAGGGTATTGATTATAGCATTTGTAACCCGCCTTCGACTAAGGTTCATAAGTACATTATTGTAGCAATAGACTACTTTACGAAATGGTTTGAGGCTATGCCTACTTTTTCGAACAATGGTGAGACAACAACCCCGTTTCTATTTAACCAAGTCATTTCTTGCTTTGGTATCCCCAAAGAGATTGTCACTCACCATGGCAGTCATTTTCAGAAGAGTATGATGGTTGAACTGGCTCTCAAATTGGGTTTTCTGTAGGAGCATTCATCTCCTTATTATCCTCGGGACAATGGGAAAATTGAAGGCGTTAATAAGTCCTTGAAGAATATTCTTCAACGGACCATTGATAAAGCCAGATCCAATTGGCATGTCATGTTGTACCTTGCACTTTGGGCATAATGGATGTCTGTGAAGAATGCAACTAGTTTCACTATGTTTCAAATAGTTTATGGGTTGGAATCTATATTTCCTATTGAGTTTGAAATTCCTTCCCTTAAGTTGGTCGTTGAGCTTCTTCCTAACACTTCTAGTCTTGACGAACGCCTTTTCCATATAGAATATCTCGATGAGAAGCGCTGAGATGTAGTGACGATGAACGAAGCGCATAATAAATGAGTGAAGGTTCAGTATGATAAGGCGGTCAAGCCTAGGGTTTTCTCTGAAGGTGACCTTGTCTTGGTTTATGACCAAGAGAAGGATTCCTTGGGGGCAGGCAAGTTAAAATCCATGTGGTATGGCCCCTTTATTGTTAAGAAGGTCGTGAAAAAGGAAGCTTATGCCTTGGTTGATTTTAATGGAAACGGGCTGGAGGAGCCCAGAAATGGACTGTATTTGAAGAAGTATTATGCCTAGGCTTCGGCCTATCATTTTCTTTGTTGTATATATTGTATTTCTTGTACATATCTGTTTATTGATTTTTGGTGTGACTTTGATGATTTTGATCTGCTTTGGCAGGTATTGTTAGATGAGATGAGTCATTTTGGCTTTGTCAATGGTGTTAGTAGACATAACTGGAACCTGGCTTTCGCGACTTGGGTTATTCACTATCCATATGGTAATTTGTTAGTCTCAAGGGGTATATGCTTTGGTCATGCTTCGAACAATGTGGCAAAATACACTGCATTGGTCAACCTACTTTCGTAGGCAATATCTCTTGGTGTTGATTCGTTAGTAGTTTACTTGGATTCACAACTGGTGGTTTCGAAATTAAACAATACCTCTCATGTCAGAGACCCATTTTTGAATTGATTAATTTTTAGAGTACATTTCTTACAATGTTCAATTCAATTTATTACGTTCATTCACATTCCTTGATCCGATAATTGGTTAGCAGACTCATTATCTAATCAAGCACTGGATTGGCACATTAATCATTCAATATTTAAAAAATATACATATCAGAAAAATCATTCATCATTGTACATTTGGGATAATCACATCATATGGCCAGAATAAAGATAGCGAAGAAGACGAAGAATGAAGCTTCAACACATAAGTCATGAGGGACTAAAGATGACTCCCAAGCCTACATATATTGCAGCATGGGCGACAAATGTTAGCGAGGAACTAAGTAGGAAGCCCATGACCATCATTTCGAGTGAAATTGGTTAAATAGTCATAACATGATGGGGTCGACCCTATGGAAAGCAATAAGAATGGAGGCTAGCATGCAGAAGTGCAACGGAAAGTTAATTCCCAAACCTATATGCCAGTTCAGAATCAAATACATGCCATGACAGATTAGTGGTCATGGATCCGAAGAAAATTGGAAATATCTCATAATCACCAGAATGTACCTGAAAATTACTTTTCCCAACACTTACAAGCCAAAAGGTTAAACAACATTTAACAAATTCAAAAAAAATAGACACAAACTAAATTTGCAAAAAAAATTGAAATTTTGGGCATAAATATGCATTTTTTACTCACATTTGGTCATTTGTGCGATGTAGAAGTGGAGAAAGAGCTCTGGAGAAAAAAAATCCCCTTCTTACAAATGGAGCAACCGACCACTGAATCGATCCAAAATAGTCAGGTAAGCCTCAAACTCAGCTTCTTTGTCAATTTCTTTACCATTTCAAGCAATTTTTGGTATTTTTTACCATAGGAAATATATTTTTCTTGAAACCCTCTATGTATATGGAAGTTCTTAATGAGAAACTCGCGTACATACGCGACTATGTCTGAATGAAGTCACGTATGTGCAGATCAGAATTAAAAAAATGATATCTAATAATTCAATGGATGAAATTGTTCAGGATGACTATTAGCTTGAGGGAAAGAGAGCACAGTGCAATAGAAAATGAAGTCATGCAGGACCAACAATCGTTGGATATCCTTTGGAGTTACAGTTTGTTAAATTTTTTCTAAATGCAAAATATGAAAACCAATACTCGATTACTCGATATGTTAGTCAATTATTGTGAACCAGATGAAGACTGCTTCATGATAGATCAGATGCCATTGAGGATTGAACTGGAAGACATCTATTTTATAACTGGACTTTCTCATAGAGGAGAACCAATTAATTTGCATGGTAAACCCACAGGAGGGCTTAATGTAGATGATTGTGTCCAGGTATATTGTGTAGATGGTGCAAAGAAGGGGGGATACATTTCCCAATCAAAGATGTACGAGACTTGTACATGAAAATCCTTCTTTTCACTATTGGTAGAGTGGAAAGGTCAACATCCCTTCACTAGGCCTCATGCATTCACATGAGTCTATTAGTGTATTTCTTGACCAACCTCTATGACTGGTGCCCAGTCTTATAGGAAAATATGAAGAAACAACTAACTTCTATCCGGCATGCAAAAACAAAACATTTTGGATATGGTACTATTCCACTGACATTATTCTTTGAGAGAGTCCCAGGGCTTTGGCCCAAGATCATCTCAACCATCAATAGCCCATGAGATTCGAGGATAGCCAGATGGGTAGACTTGATGAAGAGACTAGGGGAAAGTGAGGTTCCCGCGCTACATGGGATGATGAGTTCTTCCATTGGTGGGGAGAATAGGTCATCTCTGTAGAGGACTATCGTTATGCTAGGATGGACTTTAGAGAAAATCCTAATTTGGTTCTTCCACCCAGAGCAACATGGGGTGCAATTGGTAAGATTGCACAATGATTTTTTGATTATGTGATTTTTTTTTTCAAATTATATGAAAAATGAAAAAAAAAAAAAAAAAAATTTGATAGGGAAATATGACTTACAAACTTTTAATTATCATGATACATACATGGGACCGGTTAGGCCTGAGAGCTACCCTAGAAATAAGCATTACAGAGAAGAGGTGGATGACGTTGAAGACCTTTGAAGAACCCTCCATGCCAACCAGAGAAACTTGGATATTTTAAGTCGCCAACGAGTGTCGATATGTTTGCTCTTTTGATGAAAGACATTGTTCTTTGACAAGGAAATAGCAGAAGTGTTGCCACACAAGATTGGAATAAATTAATTTTTTCTATATCCAAAGTCAAAGAGAAGTCTCTTTAGCCACACTGCTTGACATGATGTTGAATTTTCTGCAATGTACTCAACCTCTATTGAAGATAGCGCAACTATGGGCTGCTTTTTGGATGACCACGAGATCAAGTTTCTGCCAAATATAAAAGCATAGCCAAAAGTTCTTTTTCGATCATCAATACATCCTGCATAATCACTATCTATATAACCAACAAGCTTACTGTCTGCAAAGGCTACATACGATAAACCATAAGTAGATGTACCTGCAATGTATCTTAACACCCTTTTTCCAGCTTTCCAATGACAGTCTTTAGGAGATTCCATAAACCTAGAAATATAACTAGTTTCAAATGCTATATCAGGTCTAGTAGTAGTAAGATACATAATACTACTAGAAAGTTGCTTATACAAAGTCACATTAATAATAGTACCTACATCATCTTTACTTAACTTTGTACCAACTTCAATTGGAGTATCTACTGGTTTGAACTTGTCCATCTTAAACTTTTTCAAAATGTCAGTAGCATACTTCTGTTGACTCATAAACATACCATCGTGTGTTTGTTTCACTTCGATACCTAAGAAGTATCTCATTAATAAAAGATCTGTCATTTCAAATTCATTTTTCATCGTATCTTTAAATTCATCTAACTGCATGCTACCTGTATAATATGTCATCAACATAAAGACACGGTATCAAAATATTACCTTGATGATCATTCTTGATAGACAAAGTGGGCTCATGGCCGTTCCTTCTAAAACCATTATTCAACGAGTAATGGTCTATTCGGCTGTACCAAGCTCTTGGAGCTTGTTTCAAGCCATACAATTATTTCTTCAACCTGTACACCTTATGGTTTTGATTCTTGATTTCGAAACCAGGTGGCTGATAAACATACACTTCTTCATTCAATACACCATTCAAAAAAGAATACTTTACATCCATTTGGTAAATCGGCCACTTGTTTTGTGCTGCAATAGCTAATACAAATCGAATAGTGTCCATTCTTACTACAGGTGAAAATGTTTCACCATAATCTATGCCAGGTTGCTGTGGAAAACCTTTGGCAACTAATATTTCTTTGTGCTTATCAACTTCACGTCTCTCATTTAACTTTGTTTTAAAAACCCATTTTACACCTATAGAGTTTTTATCATCAGGTAGATCAACCAAATCCCAAGTTTTATTTCTTTCAATAGCATTGATTTCATTATTCATTGCATATACCCATTCTTTTTATTTTATGGCCTCTTCAAAACAAGTAGGTTGAAATGAAATAAATGAAAAATTTACAATATCATCAACATCGTCTTGTGCATAAATATCACTTAAGTTTCACATTTTAGGATTATCAGAATCAGACTCAAAATATGATGAACTACTACTACTACTTGATGAACTACTACCGGTTTTGTCTTGAACCTGTAATATTGGAGTGCTTGATGTAGGTGCTTGACGTTCGTCTAACAGAATAAAAATATTAGGACAAGTATTGTTCTCCATTTCATTACAAGGCTTGTCTTCCAGAAATTTCACATCTCGACTTACGACAAAATTCCTAGTTATAGGATTAAACAATATGTATGCCTTAGATTGATCACTATATCCTATAAAAATATACTTTTCACTCCTATCATCAAGCTTCTTTCTTAATTTTTCTAGAACATGAGTGAAAGAAATACAACCAAATACTTGAAAGTGTGAAACAACTGCGTTTTGTCCACTCCATGCTTCTTCAGGTACAAGACTTTGAACACTGGAAGTTGGAAATCTATTCAAAATATATACCAAACATGCAACTGCTTCAGCCCATAAATCTTTAGACAAATTTCATGTTTTAATAAAACTTCGAGTCATATTCATAATTGTTTGATTCTTTCTTTCCGCAACTCCATTCTATTGCGGAGTGTAACTGGTTGTCGTTTGTTTTGTAATACCATGTTGTTTGGAAAAATAAATTAATTCGTTAGATTCATAATCACCTCCTTTATCAGACCTCATAACTTTATTAAACTTCCCATTCTGTTTTTCAGCCTTAGCTTTGAACTCCTTAAACTTGGAAAATGTTTCAGATTTGTATTTGATGAAATACACCCAAATTTTCCTGCTAAAATCATCAATGAAAGTAATAAAATAGAGACTGTCGGCAACTGATTTTTCTTGCTTTGGACTGTAAAAATATGTATGCACTAATTCTAATTGTTCTTTGGCTTTATTGGAGGCTAAAGAAAAACTATCTTGCTTATGTTTACCCATTATACAACTTGTACATGAAGAGATATGATCAGACAAAGTAGGCAAACCTTTCACCATAGAATGTCTTTGTAAAAAACTCATACTTTTGATAGGTAAATGACTATATCGCAAATGCCATAGGTCAGAGTTAGTTAGTGTTGAAACATTATGTGCATACAGCTTCTCACTTTTCAATTTTAATTGATACAACTTGTTCTTTGTCATAGGAATCTTTGTAGCAAGAGACTTATGTTTATCAGAAATCGTGCAAGTAGTGTTGTGAAAGCTAACATCATAACCATGTGCATCTAACTGACCAACACTCAACAAATTATGCTTGAAATTGGGTACATAATAAACGTCATAGATATACTTCACAACATTTTTTTTGGTTAAGAGAGGTACAACACCTTTTCCTAAAGCTTTAACGTGGCGATCATCACCCAAACCAATAGAAGAACTGAAAGATGTATCCAGATGTGAAAATAAATCACTATGACCAGTCATATGATTACTACATCTATTGTCTACCAACCAAACATATTTATTAGGTACTTGCACAGTGACTTGGCATGCCAAAAATAAAGCATCTGATGTTTCACATTCAGTGTTTGTTACATTGGCTTTGTTTTTACTTAAATCATACTGTAATTTTCGACATTTAGACCTATAATGGCCATATTTTTTGGAGTAGTGACATCAAATTTTTTATTTATCTATCCACCTACAACCATGATCATTTTGAGATTTCTCTGAATATGGTTGAGTTACCTATGATCTATCATCAGAATGAGACTGTCCTCTACCTTTTCCTCTCCTGCCACGAAAACCTCAGCCTCTACCTCTATCCATAGAAGCTTTAGATTTGAAAGCATGCTCTAAATTACTGACATATAAATTAATTCTTGCTTCATGGGCCAACAAATAACCAGTTAATTCTTCCACGAATAATTTTGTTAATTCTCTCGATTCAAAAACAGTAACAATCATGTCAAATTTTTTAGGAAAACATCTAAGAACTTTTTCAACAATTCTTTGGTCTTATATTTCTTCACCATTCATCTGAAGCTGATTAAAACACCCATAACTTTAGTCATAAACTGATCAATGGTTTTTGATTCAGTCATTTTAATTTTTTCAAATTGTGTTCTGAGAGTTGTAATCTTACCATTTTTACTTTATCATTTCCTTGATAGCAACCTTAAGTATATCCCATATTGATTTATAAGTCTCAGCAGTATTAATTTCAGGAAAAATAGAATCATCTAAGGAATTTAAAATGCATGACTTCTCTCTACCTTCTTTCTGTTTAAGTTCATCAAATTGTTTTCTTTGAGCATCAGTCATACCAGTCATTGTATTTGTGTCATGGTCTGTGAAACCCAACTCTACTAATTCCTAACAACCTAAGCCTTGTAAGCATGCTTTCATTTTAAGGCTCCAAAAATCATAATTTTTTCCACTAAATACAGGTGTAAGATTGCAAACTGACTTGTTGATGCCATGTTTGAAGTAACTATCAAAAAACTGAAAACAACTCTTTTTAAAACACTTCCAAATAGATAGCACAAATAGACTTTTGATGAAGGTGATTAAAAACTATATTGTTTTTAACTCTTTTTAATTTAAACACTTTAATTTTATAAATCCCATAATTGAAGATTCACACCAACATCGAAGACATATTTCCTTTCCTTTCAACATCCTCATACCCTTCCTTTCAACATCCTCATTTCCTTTCTTTCAAAAACCTCATTAATAGGCTAAAAAGCCAAACCAATCAACTTAAAAACCGTGGCAGTCGATTACAAATTTATTTATTTTTTTTAAATTGTGAATAAAAACTAAAAACGTGGAAGCCTTCCTCAAACGTTGATTAGATAAACTATTAAAACCAATCAAGTAAAACACTTGCCATCCTTTCTCTAACACTGATTACACAACTATTAAAACTGTGAATCATGCACCTTCGATGGCTCAATTTAATTCACGGCTTACAAATTCCTCACTAGAAGCTCCTTTGTTCAATGACCTGGCAAATTCAAATAACAAAGACAGAACTTCAATGAAAAATCAGGGATAAAATCAAGCAACAACAACTTATGTGCTTCAAAAAGCTTCAAATGGCAACTTGAAACAACTAGCGCAAGTCTTCAACAGTAATCTGCTTCAAAAGCTTCAAACGGCAGCTTCAAACAATTACTGCAAGTCTTCAGCAAAAAATCTCCAGCAGTTCACCTTTGCCCAAGAAGAACCCCAATGCTCTGATACCATGACAGAATTACAGAAGAAGAAACAAATAAAAAATATTGCTGGAAAGCACAAGTTGTGAAATATTTTATTATGAGCAATCTATATATACAGGCATATTGACAGTTACATAGAAACAGTTTGAACCAACTAAAAACTAATTTCTAAACTAACACTTAACGGAAAGATTAAATCTTTTAACAGATGTGACGACACCATCTCCGTGTCCCACAATGGAAGCAGGTGCTGCTTCAATTCCCTTAGTTCCCTCCCTCTTCGCCACTGTTTTTCTGTCATTCATCCCATTCTTGGCCTTGGCCTTTCAATTTTATTGAGATGTACTGCGGTAGCTATTTTGTTTCGATGTTAACCATCTGCTGGGAGAGGGGATTACTATTTTCTATTTCAATGTATTGTGATTTATCATATTCTTTAGATGTATGACACTCTCGGTATGGTTTTGGTGGAAATATTATCTACTCGATGAGTGACAGATTTTGTATCCGACACATGGATTCCTAACTCTTTGTTTAGCAATCTAGTAAATAAAGGGATTTTTCAGGTTAGTAGTTATTGTATTTTCTTTGTCTGTTTCAGTTTTGGATTTTGATGATATTGTGAGTATAATGTGAGACAACAATTGAAATATGAAATCTAAGTTAAGTATTGGATAGTCATCTTTATCTGGTGACTTATAATGAGTAGTTAATATCTGGTAAATTATATTACAGGACGGTTCTTTGTTTTATTTTCGTGCACACTGTCCAAAATTTATTCTGGAATCGTATATGGGTAAGGTGTTCAAAACATAACTGAGATGTGATGTGTTTACTGTATCTATTAAATTCAATAATGTTTTAATTAAGTTGATGGAGATGATGAAACTTCTGTAATTTTGGTTGTTTGCATCCATTGATTCAAATCCATCATTTTTTTTAAGGAAGTGACAGCTATGTATACTGAGTTACATATTAATTAACTTTGATGACTATAGATGTTTTTTAGGTATTTCGATGCTAAGATTAATAAAAAACAACAAACGAGGAATTCTAAATAATAATTTTATGTTCACACTTTGAAAGGATATGACTTGTTTAATGAACTTGGTGCCTTATTCTTTAGATAAAAGAACTGAACGTTGTAGTTTGAAAATAATAGGAAAGAGAAAAATGAAAATTGGGTTTAGTATTTGCGTAATTATCATATTTAAAATAATCTTAACTATTGATTTATGTAATAAAGTTCATTGCCAAATTTAAGGGGAAGAGTGAAACCCTAAAAACCCTAGTGCAATCAAAAGCCTTGCAGAATATCTACCAAGTTCAGATGTGGTGAAATTTTGTATTGGGGTCTTTGGGGTCTTACCGTTCTTATTTTTTATGACTCTTCATTTTTTTTGAGTGCAGCAATGGCTGCCTAGTCTAAAATTGTTGAGTGTTTGGTTGAGCATTTTTGTAGACATACACCATCTTCTTCAACTAGAAGATCTATTATGGTTACAGGTTAAAGCCATATTTTTAGCTGAAATTAAAGACAGATTTAATCTCCAAAAATAATGCCTAGTGTGAAACATGTACAAATAAAAGATAGGAGACTTCAACTTCATTCTCTATGATAAACTTAAGATTTTACTGAAATTTTCTTGTCTAGGTTTTGCGCAGTAATAGTTTGTAACACAATATATTTTTTACTTGTCCACTAAATTTTCCTTGATAATTCTCTATCTACCTCTCAAGATGTCACTTGCAAAAAGACTCACTGATTACAACTATGTAACACAAAAACTAGAACTAAAATATACATTAATTTAATTTTATGCAAAGACTAAAATTAGACATGGCATCTGCACATAGACATAGCAATTGTCAAAAATTAAAGTATTGTAGGTGTGATTAATTCCAACACTCCCCCTTAATCACAACTACCACCATTGACAATTCCCAAACAATTTTTTAGGTGGACAAAGTGCTATTTCCGATGCATTTGTGAGGATGACAATGAATTGTTCTTGTGACCTACAATGCTACAAACTAATTTCTCCATTGTTAATCAACTCTCTAGTGAAAAGATACTTACTGTCAATGTGCTTACTCCTTTTGTAAAAAATAGTATTTTTTGGACTTGCATAATTGTTGTCATTCCTCCTTGCTCATGTCATAAATCTCTCAATATTATTTTCATCCAAATTTCTTGACATGTTGTTCTCGTTGTGACATGTTCAACTTCATCTCACGATAGTGACAATATTGGTTGTTTCTTGGAAGCCCATAAAATGGTTCCAAAACCCATATGTAAAACATCGATTCATGTGCTCTTTCTGTCATCAACAATACCTTTTGAATCACTATCAGTGTAGCAAACTAACCTAAAATCATTTGTTGCAGTGTACAAAATGCCATATCATTTAGTTCCATTGACATACCTTAAAAAAAAATTGGTTGCCTCCCAATGTGTTATCTTTTGATGTCTCCATGAGTCTTGACACAAAACTCACTCCATACAATATATCAAGCCCCATTGCCATCAAATACATCAAACTAAAAACCATACTTTTATAGTGTTAAATTGACATTGTTGCTACGATTTTCTTTGTTTAATTTCAACACAATGATAGTTGGAGTTGGCACAAGATTGTTGTTATGCATATTAAACCTATGAAAATTTTCTACAACATACGTTGCTTAAGAAATAAAAATTTCATTTTATGTTTTCTTCACTCTTATGCCTAAAAAATACCATAATAACCCCAAATTTTTCATTTTAAACTAAGTTTTCAAGACTTCTCAGAAATCAACAATGAAGATGTCATAAATCCCTATGAAAATCAAATCATCTACATATAAAACAACAATTAATAGCATATTGTCACTCTCTTTGACATAGAGAGTGAGGTCACCATCATATTTGTCAAATCTATTGTCCAACATGTAATTGTCCATCCTATTGTACCATACGCATATTTCTTTCTTTAGCCCATAAAGAGATTTCTTCAATGTACACACTTTGTCTTCTTGGCCTTAACTTCATAACTAGGTGGTTTTTCCACATACGCTTCCGCTTTTAGCACTCCATTCAAAATTATAACTTCACGTCCACTGATATGCCATCCCTATATGTTACACAAATATTTCCAGCATTGGCCACATTGTCTCGATTCTTGTGATTGTTGTATATATCTTTGCATAATTTCCTCCACATTGTTGCTTGTATCTTTTGACAACCAACCTTTACTTATGTCTTTCTATATTTCCTTCAACATTTCTATTGGTCTTATAGACCCACTTGACACCTATGGTTTATTTTCCTTCTAAAATATCTACCAACTCCCATCTAGAATTATTTTATATTTCCTCTATTTCTTCATCCATTGTTGCTACCCATTTTTCTTTCTTGACAACATCTTCTGAAAATGAATTTGATAATCTACATGAAAAAATAAAGAAAATAATGAATTCGGACCTATGGTGATGTCACCTTCATTCTTCTCATAGATTTCACTGAAATTTCTAAATTTGTCTTCTTACGCTCATTGAAGATGGAATTGACATGTCAAATGATGTTACACTTGGAGAATATGATATATGTGGTGCACTTGGAGGAGTCACGGTGGCTACAGTTAATGAACCTATGACATATCATGTGCGTTCATGGCATACTAAACAATACCATTAATTTGACTACATAATTAAAAATTCCTCTAAAAATCACATTATTTAATCCCCTACCAGTATGACCCCAATACACCTTCCCAATTTAAAAAACCCTTACTTTCACTAGATATTGTAGGTGTCCATTCTTTCTTTAGCATATTTTATACCCCTTTATATTTTTTCATTAACTTTGAGCTATATTTCTTATAACTTCCAATATAAAAACCCTTTACCCCCTATTATATGATCAATATGTTATGTAATTTTTTGGTCAATATTTACCCCCCAATATGTATGCACGTGATATGGTATTTCTCCCCCAGTGAAGCCCCTGTGGGAGGTTTATTTTCTTGATTGTGTGACACCGGCCTATTACTTGCTCACGGTGTCACTTGATGAATTTTATGTTGAGCTTGAATAGGTTTAGGAGGAGTCAATTCCTCTTTTTCTTCTTGTGGAATACTTGCTTTTACATTAATTTTATTCTCCAAAATTCCATCCCATGCTTCCTTTTTTGTGAACTACAAATCTTTTTTGATAATGACCTTCTTGATTAATAGATTATAGAGCTTTTATCCCTTGGATTCATCACTATATATGAAAAATATTAATTTCTCCCCCTTACTGTCCAACTTCTTTCTTATGTCATCTAGACATGTGGATATCCCACACATCCAAACACTGTCATATGAGTGAAATTGTGTTTTCTTCCACTCCATGCTTACCATGTGCTTCACACTTTTGGTTGGACACCTATTTATAATGTATATTTTTCAAACAATAACTTCAACCCAATAATGTATCTTGTTGTAAATTTATTTTGAATTCCACACTCCTTGCATAAACATAGGATTTTATTTGAGATATATTCACCACCTTTATGAGTTCGGAAAACTTTCATGTACTTTCCACTTTACTTCTCAACATGAGCTTTGCCAATAAAAGTGATAAAACACTCCACTTTTTTGTTTTAAGAAGTACACCCATATATTCCTTGTGTAATACTATATGAATGTCAAGATGTACTACTTGCCACCAACTGATGTTGTCTACATTAGTCCAAAATTTTGAATGGAAAATTTCCAATGGTGTCTTTTCCCATACTGAATTTCTTGCTCGAAATGATTCTCCATGTTGTTTACCCAAGATGCATCCTTCATACAGTTTGTTCGGTTCGTCTATTAGTGGAAATATGTTTACAATGCCTTTCATATGTAGCAAATTTAAACCTCCAAAGCTAAGATGTCAAAATATTAGATGCCATAACCAATTTTCATCTTTAATATTTTCTTGAAAGTTTTTTTTGTGTGAAAACAATAATGTTTCTTCCATCTTATTGTGAGTTCATTGATAGTTGTGTTTGTGACACCTTCTTCCATAAAAAAAAAATTATCTTAAGGCGAAACATCATGTGTTTTGTTATTGGAACCTTTGTTATTGGCTAATTGCTTGGAAACTTATCCAAATTTGTGCATTCTTCATTTTTGAAAAATAATTTATAGCCCTTTTCCATGAGTTTTCTAATGCTTATGAAATTGTGGTTTAAACCAGGAACAAAATATACATATGAAATATAGTTGTTCTCCCCCTTCTTGGTTAGAATATTAACTCTTCCTTTTCCCATCAATCACACTTTGTTTTCAGTCCCTAATTTCACTTTAGATTTCATACTTTCATCTAAATTAGAAAGTGTTTCTATGTTTCTTGTCATGTGGTTGCTATAAATTGAATCTAGAAACCATACATATTTTTTCTTCTCTTCTGCTACATTACATGGTAAAAACATATTGTCTTGGATCTGATTTTCTTTTGTGAAATTTGTATTTGTTTTCTTACTAAGATCATGTTTCTTATTTCTACATGTCCATTTGCACAATGCCCATACTTCTTACAATAATCACAGTGGACTAGAGATTTATCATACCTTTGACCTTGTTCTTGATTTTTTCTTTCATTTTTCACTTGGATTTTTATTTCTACACCTTCCACTTGAGCTTGAAGGGTTGCTTCCTCAACCTTTATGTGGAATTCTTCCTCTTCCTCTAGAATTTGACCTTCCTCTGCCTCTACCTTCACCAAATGAGACTTGTGTCATGAAGGCATGCTCCATTGAGGAGTTTTTTATTCTATTCAACCTATTTTCATGAGAAATTAGTGATGCATGAAGGTCATCCACTGAAAATTGTGAGTGATACTTCGTCTCTTATACGGCCACAACAATAGAGTCAAATATTGATGGTAAACTTCTTAAAATTTTCTCAACAACTCTCCTTTATTCAAGTGTCTCACCATGGGATCTGATTTGAGTAAAATATACAATAACTTATGTGAAAAATTAATCTATAGTATTAGACTCTTTCATGCATATAGTTTCAAAATATCTTCTAAATATTTTTCTAGTTTATTGTATTCACCATTTCCATACCTTGATAAGTTATCTAGATAATATCCAATGCTTTGTTGGACTTTTTTGTCATGGAAATCCTTGAAAATATGCTCTCACCCACTTCTTTAAAAATGTAGAAGAGCGTAATTTTTTTGTTAACATATCAGATGGATAGTCCTCTATGTGTATTTTCTCCAACTTTAATAGCCAATCATCTAACACTTGGTAAATCCAATGGTTTCTAGCATGAATATGCTTTGTCTTGTAAGTAAAAGCAATATTTTTGGCAAGATGGACTACACTTTTTTTATCACAATTCAATACATACTTTTATTCTTACTAGTTCCTCTAGGGAGCTTATTGCCACCACCTTTTGCAATCGAGATACCCATAATATTGCAGACCCTGTAAATGTATAGATGTAACATGTTATGGATATTCTAAAATCCAAGTCACATGCAAAATTAGCATTTGGAAATCCTTCCAACAAGGTGTTAGTGCCTCAAAAGCACAAAAAAATCAATGATGCCTTTAATATATTTTAAAATCTATGTAACTGCATTCTAATGTTCCTTTCCTTTGTTTGGAAGATATCTACTTACTACTCCCATTGAATGTGTAATGTTAAAGCGTGTGAATACTATCGCATACATAAGGCTTCCTACAACAAAAGCATATGGAAACTTGGACATTTCCTTTTTCTCTTCAACAGTAGTGGGGCATTGTTTAGACACTAATTTGAAATGAGAATCAAGTGGTGTACCTATAGCTTTTACATCAACCATATTGAATTTTTCCAATACTTTTCCAAGGTATTATTTTTGTGACAACCATAATTCTTTTCTTTTCTATCATGTATAATTTTCATGCCAAAAATATTCCTTGTTGGTCCTAAATTATTCCTTGTAAATACCTTGTTTAATTTTTCTTTTAACATATTAATCATGATATTATATTTACAAACAATCAACATGTCATCAACATATACTAATAATATAAGGAAATTTCCTCTTTCATCTCTTTTGATGTATACATAATGATAAGAATTTAGCTTTTGTAAATTATGATCAAACATAAAATAATCAAATTTATGATACCATTGATGAGGGGCTTGTTTTAGCCCATATAGAATCTTCTTCAACCTACAGACCAAGTTTTCTTTAGATTTTGCAATGAATCCTTTTTTCAACTCTATATATATCTCTTCTTATAAATATCCATGTAGGAAGGTTGTCTTGACGTCTAATTTCTCCAATTTTACATCTGGAGTAGTTATACAACCAATTAATACTCATATTGATGACATTTTAACAACTGGAGACAAATGGTTTATCAAATCAATTCTTTGTAAAATAAACATTAATCACGAACAAAAATAGAATCAATCACACACATAAAGAATGTCATGAAATACCACAGGAAACCCCAACTATAAGGAAAAACGCATCTTAACAAAATTCCATTAGTATTGACCAAAACCCTAGCCAAACATATCAGGGAAACCTACTCAACCCTTGGTCCCTTATAATGACGAAGGATTCTTTCTCAAACCCTTTCCCTTCATACTAGTCAGGAACTCCTTCTCAACCCTAGAGACAAATAAGTGTATTTATAGGATTCTATCCAACCAAATACAATTGGCATAATACCACTATCCAAAAAATGATGCGACTAAAACAATTAGTTGTAGACTATCATTTAAGATTCAAGATTAATCATAACATTCAAAGTGGAACCCTTCATTTGGTTTTCATCAGTAGGAAAAGATATCGGGGTTGTTAGGATGCACAATGGATAGAGTCATGGAATAAAATGTAACATCCAATGCGCATTAAAAGGATAATTAACCATAGCACCAATAATTGATGGATCATAAGAATCATAAATCAAGGACAAATAGAGAAAACATGATGCATAAATAGAATGTGAGAGATTTAATGGGGTAGGAAAAATAATGGTATATGTATAACAGGCTTTGGAAACAACCAAGTGTGGTTTGGTTGTTGTGATACCACTATTGGAATGTGAAACAATAATGGAAAAATGAGCATGAATTTCCATTTCATTAAGATAATAAAATAAATATAGTATTACTGACCTTTAGGTTCATACGTAACACCTCCGAGTTTAGGAATTTTTTTTAAAAGCAAAAACGGGTTTCCCACATGTTATCAAATATTGATTGAAATACAAGGTTCGAATTCTAGCACTTCCACATGATATAATCCTTTAGCATTTCCCTCTTCATACAATATTTAATTTCTACTTTATCATACCATATATATATATATACATATATATATCCAACTATAATATTTAGAGATGGGACCCTTTTTTTTCCATAATATAACCATAAGTTATATGGATAAATATACCTTTCTTCTAACCTCCCTAACCCTTTTGGTATTCAATCCATATATTTTTTGAATTTCCTTTATACTACACACATATATCTATGTATCCACCTATATATGGAACTAATACCCTTAATGCCTATATGTATGAGTAGAGGTCATTATATAGATATATATATCTATCTCATATACTACTTGTATATAGTCTTTTGCACTATTACTTTAAGGAACATATGTATAACACTTATAGATATATATAAAATATATAGGTTCAAACCTTTTGTATAACCTATCTTGCATACATATTTCCTTGACAATATTAACTCAAAGATCATATATCTATATTTCGCATCTATATTAATACATATATCATATATACGTCCAATACTTAGTTATAACGTAGTGGAAGCGACATTATATATTACATGTTATTAAAATACCCCCCTTATTGTTTTGTATGGGGATCTTACGCAGGTGTATAACCTATTTATAATTGCATATTTATGTCTACTTTGGCGAAAATTCTTTTGGCGGCCATAGGTAATACTCATTACCTACATCGGTATATTTCTTACCACGCACTTTCCTCCTACCAGACTTCGCCATAGAGTAATTAAGCTGGAGCTATGTTAATTCATCATGGTAGCATGCGATACATCCCGTATAATCAATTCGACAGACCCGTGGGAATTGACCGCCATGTGGTTCTATTGTTTTCACTATTGAATTTATTTGTTAATGCGTGACTAACCCTAACAGGATTTTGGTATTATTATTCACTCTTCATTATTTCGTAGATTTTTCACGGTTCAGCGCGTATTACCCCGATACGAATTGCAACAGACTGCTCGACGGCGTCCGGAACATGCTACCGAACGATGGAATGATACTATTGTTTCGTCTTTGAACCCAGCACAACGCATCGTTTTTCCATATGTAAGTACACCGTGGTAGTACTGGTTATGTTTGCATATAAGCCGCCTAACACCAGGCTCTAGTCGACGGGTTTGGCATGTAACGTCGGTTGTTAACACTTCCTTGTTCTTGGTTGCAGGAATCGTATTCCTCCCTGGAGCGAGAGAATAGCCAGCGGCGGCGTACGCTGTCCCATGTCCCTTAAAAACTTGACATGTGGCTTTTGAATATACATTTCTGACGATTCCAGGTCCTGAGAACGTCGAGCTCCCGTGCTGGCCGTTGTTAACTTTAGGGTTACTCAACACCCCCGTGCCTACGACTTCATAACTTCCAGGCACCGATTGATATCACCTGGTACTATTCTATTGACACGCTGCCTCTGCTCAATCACCCTCGGGATTTGCTGAGGTTATTGGGCAGAGGGATAGGGTTTCGAGTGCGTATTAACCTATAATCTCTTTTATCAGGCTATTCACTGTCTACATTCTCTAGGAATTCGTTGTGAGCATGATGCAGGGAGGTTTCAGGTTCTATCTTGCTGAAGAGCTTCAAATCTAACGGTTCCTGGAATCTTTGCGCCTTATATTGCTTGTGAAAATTTTCCCATTGCTTTCTACTGTTCTAGTTTTCGTTTTCTTTTGTGTTTGATACTACAGTACCAACTCTGCTATTGTAGGTTACGCAGAGAGGCTGTAGATCGGCATAGTAGCCGGTTTAGTTCGAAACAGAGCTCTAGCCGGTCCTCTTTGGCCGCGCTCTAATTATCTCTGCATTCAGTTCAGTTCCTTTTGGGCTCATTAAGTTACCCTCTCAGCGTTTAATACATTTCTATGTGGCCACTGTCAGTGCGCCTTCAGAGGGGGTAACTCTACCCACAATCCTCTGTTGGGTTTCAGACATTTGGGCGTCAATTTCCCTATTACGGTCTTTTTTCTTTTTCGTTCTGCTATTCTTCAGATTTCTCAGATAAATGTCACACTCATTCTAGGTTTAGGAATGTATATTTATGTTAAATGGCTCGGTCGAGCTGACTCGTCGATATCTAACAACATCAGTAGCTTCCCTCTCTATCTTGGTGTTATTAATGTTACCACGAGGGTAGTCTGGGTGTCTTATATCAGCCCACCTCTCTAGAACAACATCTATTTTTCTTATATGATTTCTTGGCCTAATATTTTACGAGGATGTATACCCTCATGCTTAGTTATGATAAGCTGAATTTGGAAGGTTTAACATACACCAGGCATTAGAAAAATTAGTTATGATTTTAAGCGTTCCAACCTAATGAAATCATATTGTCGACGATCAGGTGGATGCTGTTGTTTCATAGTTTGATTTCTATATAACCTAATTCAAGGGCACCAGCGGTCTTATTTGTATAGACTAGTAAAAATTTATTTGATATCCTTTAGGTATTGCCGAAATGACAATAAATCGACCTATACGATGGGCCAGTAGGTATGAAATCCTTTGGGATGTATGATTTCCCCAGACGATATTGACTTGAGCTACTATCCTTCCTATTTTAATTATATATATGTATGGCAATGCAGGGTTATAACGAGCTGGGGTTAGCTCTCGGCATTAAGTTGCGTGGTAAACATCTAACCGCACTAACGTAGGTTGGACTATATGTGTTTTTTTTTTATTTCAGATGGCGATAGGGATCATGTATATACTTTTCATGTTAGCATAAGTAATTCGGGTCGACATCTCTTTGTTTTATTTCCATACGTGGTTCACATATATATAATCCGCATTTATAACTCTTATTGACCTTTGCTTTACTTATATACATTCATATATTGAAAATAAGGTCGAACGAACTACTGTCTAGCGCTCGGCGCCTTCATGTTTTATTGACAGTCCAATATATTTATCATGTCCCTACGTGGGGTTTTGCCTTCACTTTTAAATTAGTTATATTGCTATGGTTTTTATTTTAGAGATTAAAAGTAGAAGCAGATAAGATGTGCATTCAAGATGTTTTAATATCTATTACACTCTTATATATGTTTTGTGTTATGCCTATAAAATATTCAATAGTACTTGAATGAAGTTCCTTGGCTATAAATGAAGTTTGGTGTATTGTAATTGATTCAAAGGCTCAAGATAGACTTAGAAGTAAAATCTACCCACTTCTGAATATTATAAAAATTCTATAGAGTAAGGTTACTCATTTTCTAGCATAAGTTCGAATGTCATAATTCATTGTATTTACTTTCAGCTGGTCGTATTTATACCAAGTCACTTTAGTGCTGCTATAATGTTTCTCTAGCATACACGTAAGCAGACAACATCACATTTGTGCTGACAGGGAACAAACAATAATTAATCATCCATAGAGGTTAAGTAATTTCAGATTTAAACCGACCTTGGTTTAGAGATTCTGGAGTTTCTACTCTATGGATTTTCTGGTCTACAACTAAACAGAATCTGGAAGGTGATTACCTTAAGATGGACTCTGTTAAATGTAGTACTAACATCAATCACACCATTTAATTAATTTTTCTATATGTAGCCAATTCATACCATCAGAGAATAGAATAACAAAATTTCAGAACATACCACAATCTGCAAATGACCAACCTCCCAACCTTAGAGTCCTCTTTGTCTCCCAGGACTCACCCCCGAGCTGAGATCACCTCCTAGAACAGATCAACCTCTGATCTGCCTAGGAGCAACTTATTTAAGCTCATATTTCCCCAAAGCATGTTTCTAATTCTGCGTCCAGAATAGCAGGATGCTTTCTTTCCTGTTTAGCCTAGGCTTCCCATTTTGGGATTCTTTAAAGCTGCTTTAAGCTTTTCCTCAGCTTTTCCAGCTTTTTCTCACCTCTTCCCAACTACTCCTCTTCATTGGGGAAATTTAGATTCCTCAAATCTAAATTAATTTCTTTCAAGGATTTTTGAAAGATTTTTGGGGATTTGTTGCCTTATCCATCCTCATGGATTTGGCAAGTGATCTCAAATTCTCTTTTTGGTCAAAATGCACAATCATTTTATTTATTTCCTCAAATAAAATATGCAATTACATTCACACCATACTTATCCCTTGGGGTCCACCCCCTTAGGATTTAAGTTCAAATGTCTAACTTTAAAAATTCAACACACAAATTGGGGGTGTTACATATTCCCCCTCTGAAAATAAACACCGTCCTCAGTGTTGTTATTCAACTACTAGAGTTCATTTAAACAAAAATGGATATTTCTCCATCATTTCAGCTTCCCTTTCCCAGGTGGCTTCTTCAGCAGTAAAGTGCTTCCACTGCACTTTTACTCTGGCCACTGTTCTGTTTCTCAACTCAATTTCTTCCCGCTCCAATATTTGAAGCGGTTCTGGCAGAAACTCCCCTTCTGGTTCCACCTATACAACATTCCAATCAACTATGTGAGAAGCGTCATGCACATATCTTTTTAATAATGAAACATGAAACACATTATGCACTTTAACATGGGGTGGTAAGGCCAGCTTGTAAGCCACTGGTCCCACCCTTTCTAAAACTTCAAAAGGCCCACAATATCTAGGTGCAAGTTTTGCACAACTTCCAGCATAAAGTGTGCTCTTTTTGGGTTTGATGTGTAAATTCACATGATCCCCCACTTTGAATTCTCGGTGCACTCTTTTCTTATCAGCATAGCTTTTCTGGCGATCTTGTGCTGTTCTGATATTCCTTTGTATCTGTTTAATAATTCTTTCCATCTCTTGTAGTGCATCTGGTCCCAACACCAGTTTATCCTCTGGTTGACTCCAGCTCAAAGGAGTACGACACTTTCTCCCATAAAGTGCCTCAAACAGACTCATCTTAATAGAGGATTGGTAGCTATTATTATAGGCAAACTCAGCTAAATGCAGATACTCTTCCCATTTTGATGGTCTATCCATCACGTACATTCTCAGCATATCCTCCAAAATTTGATTTGTTCTTTCTGTTTGCCCATCAGTTTGAGGGTGATAAGCAGTACTAAAATTCAGCTTAGTACCCATTCCTGCAAACAACCCCTTCCAAAATGCTGCTATAAACTTAGCATCTCGATCTGATACAATCACCTTGGGAACTCCATGAAGCCTTACTATCTCCTTTAGGAAAACATTTGCTACTTGAGATGTTCCAAAGGTAGACTTGACTGGTATAAAGTGAGCAGCTTTTGTGAGAGTGTCTACTACTACCATTACAGAATCATGTTGATATTTAGTCTTGGGTAATCTTGTCATAAAATCTAGGGAAACTGTGTCCCATTTCCATTCTGCAATTGGAAAAGGGTTTAAAAGCCCTGCTGGGTGTTGATGCTCAACTTTGACTAGTTGACACTCCATACATTTACTTAGATACTCTGCCACATCTCTCTTCATTCCTGGCCAGAACAGCTTCTTTTTCAAGGCTGTTAACATCTTCTGGTATCCTGGATGTCCTGCATAAGGTTGTTTGTGATATTCATCTAGAATTTATCTTTTCAATGACTCTATATTTGGAATATACAACCTGTTTTTATAATAGAGCAGCCCTTTCTGGTTTTTAGTGAAATCAGTTTTATCCCTTTTCTGTAGTTTCACCAAGAGGGCTTCATAGTTGGGATCTTGATTTGCTGCTTCTCCCACCCTTTCCTCTATCTCCATCCGGGCACTACTCCCAATGTTGTTTAAATGGTGCCAAGCATTTCTACTTAATGCATCAGCAACTTTATTTTCTTTTCCCTTGATATGTTTTATGTCCATATCAAATTCGCTTAAAAAGGACAGCCATCTGGCTTGCCTTGCATTCAGATCAGTTTGGGAAAAGAAGTATTTAAGACTAATATGATCAGTCATCAATGTGAATTTCTTCCCCAGTAGATAGTGCCTCCACATTTTTAATGCATGGATAACAGCTGCAAATTCTAAATCATATGCACTATAATTCTGTTCATGTATTTTCAATTTTCTAGATTCATAGGCAATGACTGAATTTTCCTGCAATAGGACTCCTCCTAGCCCTTCTCTGCAGGCATCTGTACATACAACAAACTCTTTATCAGGATCAGCAATTTTTAATATAGGGGCTGAAATAAGTTTTTGTTTTAACTGCTCGAAACTGTTTTGACATTTTTCAGTCCACACAAACTTGACACCCTTTCTTTGCAATGAAGTGATGGGATGTGCTATGGCGGAAAATCTTTCCACAAATCTACGATAGTAGCCTGTTATTCCCATAAATGATCTTACTGCTGAGACATCAGTGGGAAATGGCCATTCTTTAATGGCTCTTACCTTTTCAGGATCAACCGAAAGCCCTTTTTCAGAAACAATATGACCCAAATATTGAATTTTATCTTTATAAAATTCACATTTACTGAACTTGGCATATAGCTGATTTTCCTTCAAAGTTTGCAACACTATTCTCAGGTGTTCCTTATGTTCTTCCTCATTTTTGGAGTAAACTAAGATATCATCTATGAACACCAGAAAAAATTTGTCCAAATACTTATTCAACACACTGTTCATCAGGCACATAAATGTGGCAGGGGCATTCGTCAAACCAAAAGGTAGGACTACAAATTTGTAATGCCCATACCTGGTTCGAAATGATGTTTTGCTGATGTCTTCTTCTTTAATTCTAAGCTGGTGATAACCAGTCCTTAGGTCTATCTTGGAAAAGACTGAAGCTCCTCTCACTTGATCAAAAAGATCATCAATTCTAGGAAGTGGATATCTATTCTTAATGGTCAATTTGTTCAGTTGACGATAGTCAATGCACATCCTAAAAGTTCCATCCTTCTTTTTCACAAATAAAACCGGGGCTCCCCAAGGAGACACACTGGGTCTGATGTACCCTTTATCTAACAACTCCTGTAATTGCATCTTCAGTTCCATTAGTTCAGGAGGGCTCATTCGATAAGGTGCTCGGGAAACAGGTGTTGCTCCTGGTACCAGATCGATTGAAAAATCAATCTCTCTTTTGGGGGGGAGATGAGGGATTTCCTTGGGAAAGACTTCCTTAAATTCTCTTATGACTGGTATAGCATCCAATAACTCTTCTTCAGTTTGTTGTTCTATTTCTTCTACATGCACTGCATATACTTGGTATCCTTTTCTAGCTGTTCTTTTCAATTGTAAGGCTGATATTTGTCTTATTGAAATGGATTTTGGTTTCCCTTTTAGTGTAAAAGGTTTTCCTTCCTCATCCACACAATGCAGGGTTTTATCCCAGCAGTTCATCAGAGCTTTCTTCTTTTCCAGCCAATCCATTCCTATCAGCAGGTCATAGGATCCTAATGGCAATATGTTAAAATTTACTTCTGTTGCAAAGCCATTTAATTGTATTGCTGTTTTAGGCAATTTATGTGTGACCTTTCTTTTATTTCCCGTGGCCAGCTGTACCAACCATGACTGCTGATACTTTTCAGGTTTAATTTTACATTTTTCTACAATTCCAGGACTAATGTAACTCAAAGAAGCACCCAGATCAATCAAAACAGTAACAGGTAGGTCAGAAATCTTACCCTCCATTTCCACCATGGTTGCTTGATGCTCTGCTTGTCGATTTTCCAGGGCTGCACTTATAGTTGGTATATTTCTGGCTATGTCATTTACTGTTGTTGCCTCTCGCTCTCTGCTGATCATGTGTATATTTCGATGGGGGCAGTCCCTCATCATATGGGGTTCTCCACAGCCCCAACATTTCAAAGGTTCCTTCATTCTGACTGTCCCTTCCTTTTTATTCCCTTCTACTGGTTTTGAGGCCACTTGGGACTGAGCAGTTTGACTTTCTCTTGGTTTGTTGAATTTTTTTCGCTGATGATCTCTACCAAAATTTCTTAGATATGCTGGTTTTGGTCTTTTACCTTTAAACTCACCCTTGTTCAGCCAGCTCTTCCCTTGTTCAGCTTTACCTTTAAACTGCTGATAGCATAATCTTGCTTTTCTAACAGCTTCATCCATTGTTTTTGGGTTGTCAAACTCAATTTTCTCCTTGTAGACAGTAGGTAAGCAATTCAAAAATATTTGAACCTTTGCTTTTTCTTCCCTAATGTAAGGAACATATCTCAGTAAATTGGTAAACTTAGTGACAAACTCATCAATAGTGAGCTGTCCTAGTCTAAGTTCATGGAATTCTTTTGCTTTATCGTCATAGTACCTCTCATTCAAGTAGCGATTTTTGAACTTTACCTGGAAATCTTCCCAAGTAACTGTCTTTTCATCCATGGCATGCACCATTTTCGTCTCTTCCCACCACAGTGTAGCTTTTCCTTGTAACTGGTACACAGCTAATCTAGCCTTCAGATTGCTCTCATATTCATATACTTGGAAATACTTGATCATGTTCAACAACCAAGCTTCAGCATCCTCTTCCTTCTCCCCATCATAGGAGGGAGGTTTGATCTTTCTAAATTCTCCCTGCAATTCTCTTTTCTGTTTATGTTGCTGTCTAGCAGCATCATCATCATCAGACTCATCCATCTTTCTCTTTCTGGAACCTTCGCCTTCCTGGCTGTTCCGGGAAGTTAGTTCTCTGATGAGCTTTTCCTGCTCCTTACTGGCTGATGACAATATGTCATTCTGACTTCTCAGTTCAGCCAATTCTCGTTGCATCCTGTGCAACATGGCCATTACCGGGGCATTGGGATCTGGAGTCGCAAACTCATCCCGTAGATCCACATAAATCCCTTCACCTTCAGCCATTTCAACTGTACACACTTACAACCCAAATTAGCAAAATTTTACAAAAATTTCAGAAAAACAAAATATGTAATAATCAGTGAGCACAAAATTGACAGCCCAATTTGTTGTAACTGGGGCTCCGATACCATTTGTAACACCTCCAGTATAAGGAATTTTTTTTTTTTTTTTTTTTTTTTTTAATACACTGGGGTTTCCCTTCTATTCACATAGTGATTGAAATAATGATTTCAGAATTCTAACTTTACTTCCCATTTGATATACTCTCCTCCAGCATTTCCATCTTCATACAATATTGAACACCTATATGCCTTTCCACCGTGTATATATATATGTATAGACATATACATCCCTTTATAATATTAAGAGATGGGGTTTTTGTTTTCTTTTCCATAATATAACCCAAAGGCTATATGGATATACATACCTTTTCACTAACCTCTCCTAACCCTTTAGGCATTCAATTCATATATTTTGGAATTCCCTATATACTACACACATATATGTGTATCCACATATATATATGAACTAATGCCCTAACTACACCTATATATGTATGAGTAGAGGTCATTACATAGATAAATATATCTATTACATATACTAATTGTATATAGTTTTTGGCACTATTATTTTAAGGAACATGTGTATAGCACTTATAGGTATATATATAATATATGGGTTCAAAACCCTTTGCATAACCAATCTTGCATATATATATTTCCCTTGGCAATTGTTAACTCCAGAACCCTTATCCATATCTCGCATCTATATTCATATATAAATCATATACATATCCCACCCCTTTTATATAATTTCTTGGCAGCGACATTATATATTGCGCGTAAATAAAGTACCCCTCTTATTGTATTGTATTGGGCTATTACGCCGGTGCATAAGCTGTTTATATATACATGATTATACCTACTTTGGCGAAACCTCTTTCGGCGGCCGTAGGTGATATTCATTACCTATGTCATTATATTTCCTACCGCGTGTTTTTTTTTCTCCTACCAGACTTCGCCATATGGAAAGTTAAAGTGGATCTATGTTAATTTATCGCGTGAGTATGCGATACCTCTCATATATTCAATTTGACAGACTCGTGTGAATTTGACCTCTATATGGTTCTATGGTTTGCACCATTGAATTTATTTGTTAATCCATGACTAACCCTACAGGATTTGGTTTGAATTTGAATCTATACGCAGACTGCTCACGCTTCGGCACGTAATACACCGACACGAATTGCAATAGGCTGCTTGGCGGCGTATTACCTCCGGTCATGCTACCGGACAATGGGATGATACTATTCTTTCGTCTATGCACTCAGCACCAATGCGTCGTGTTTCCATAGGTAATTACACAGTGGTTGTACTGATTATGTTTGCGTATAAGCCGCCTAGCACCAGACGCTGGTCGACGGGTTTGGCGTGTAACGCCGGTTGTTAATACTTCCTTGTTCGTGGTTGCAGGTGTAATATTTCTCCCCGGAGCGAGAGAGTAGACATTGGTGGCGTAGGTTGTACCCAATCCCTTACAAACCCGACATGTGGCTTTTGATTTTACATTTCTGACGGGTCCAGGTTCTGAGAACGCCGAGCTCCCGTTCTGGCCGTCGTTAGCTTTAGGGTTACTCAACACCCACGTGCCTACGGCTTCAGAACTTCCCGGCGCTGATTGATATCGACTGGTACTATTCTATTGACACGTTGCATCTGCTCAATCACCCTCGGGATTTGCTGAGGTTATTGGGCAGAGGAATATGGTTTCGGGTGCGTATTAACCTACAGTCTCCGCTAACAGGCTATTCACCGTTTACATTCTCTAGGAGTTCGTTGTGAGCATGTTCTATCTTGCTGAAGAGTTTCAAATCTCACGTTTCCTGGGATCTTTGCGCATTATATTGCTTGTGAAAAGTTTCCCATTGCTTCCTATTGTTCTGGTTTTCGTTTTCTTTTGTGTTTGATATTACAGTACCAACTCTGCGATGGTAGGCTACGCAGAGAGGCTGTAGATCGGCATAGCAGCCGGTTTAATTCGAGACAGAGCTCTAGCCGGTCCTCTTTGGCCGCGCTCTAATTATCTCTGCGTCTCGTTCCATTCATCTGGCTCATAAAGTTTCCATCTCAGCAGTTAATACATTTCTATGTGGCCATTGTCAGTATGCCTTCAGAGGGGGTAACTCTACCCACAATCCTCTGTTTGGTTTCAGCAAACTGGCCATCGGTTTTCCTATTACGATCTTTTATTTTTCGTTCGGCTATTCTTCAGATACATGTCACACTCATTCTAGGTTTAAGAAAGTGTATTTATGGTAAAGGGCTCGGGCGTGCTGACTCGTCGGTATCCAACGACATCAGTAGCTTCCCTCTCTATCTAGTGGCAGTATTATTAATGTTTCCTACGAGGGTAGGGTTCCGATTTTATTATATCGGTCATCCACCTCTCGGAAAAACATCTCAACGCCTTTCTTTCTATGATTTTTTTTTTTCTGAGGATGGCATACCCTCCGTGCGTGGATTATGATACGCTGCCCTTGGAGGGTTTAACACACACCTCAGACGTAGAAAGCTAGGTTACGTCGGTTTCAGGCAGTTCAACCCTAGTCGATATCATATTGTCGACCAGTATTGTGGATGTATTGTTTCATAGTTTGATTTCTATATAACCTAATTAGAAGCTGCAGCGGTCTTATTTGCGCAGACTTGACCGAGAAGTTTTACTTTGATATCCTTTAGATATTGCCGAAATGACAATAACTCGACCCTAACACCATCGAATCAATACAATTGGCATGGAAATCATTTCAGCTAACGTTTTCTCTGAACCGATGTTGACTTGAGCTAATAACCTCCCTGTTTTATTTATATATATATATATATATATGCGTATAGCAACACAGGGTTACAACGAGCTGAGGTTAGCTCGCGGCATTTCGTCGCGCGGTAAACATCTGACCGCACTAACGTAGGTTGATCTATATGTTCTTTGTTTATTTCAAATGGCGATAGGGATTATATATGTAATTTTCATGTTAACCTAATTGATTCGATCGACATCTCTGTGTTTTCTTTCCATGCGGGGTTCACATGTATATATAGACCGCATTTATAACTCGTTTTGTCCTTTGCTCTACTTATATACACTCCTATATTGAAATTAAGATCGAACGAACTAATGTCTATCGCTCGGCGCCTTCATGTTTTATTGGCTGGCCAATATACTTCTCATGTCCCTACGTGGGGTTTTGCATTTACTTTGAAATTAGTTATATTGCAATGGTTTTCATTTTAAAGATTAGAAATAGAAGTAAATAATATGTGCATTCAAAATGTTTTAATATCTATTACATTCTTATATATATATTTTATGTTATGCCCATAAACTATTAAATAGGGCTTGTATGAAGTTCCTTGGCTATAAATGAAATTTTTGGTGTATGGTAATTGATTCAATACTCAAGATAGACTTAGAAGTGAAATCTAACCACTTCTGAATATTATAAAAATTCAATAGAGTAATGTTACTCATTATCTAGCATAAGTTCGGAGGTCATAATTCATTGTATTTACTTTCAGCTAGTTGTATTTATACCAAGTCACTTTATTACTACTGTAACGTTCCTCTAACATACATGAAATCATACACATCACATTTATGCCGACCGGGAACAAAACAATAATTAATCATCCGTAGAGGTTAAGTAACTTCAGATTTAAACCGACTTTGGTTTAGAGATTCTGGAGTTTCTACTCTATGGATTTTTCTAGTCTACAACTAAACAGAATCTGGAAGGTGATTACCTTAAGATGGACTCTGTTAAATGTAGTACTAACATCAATCACACCATTTAATTATTTTTTTTCTATATGTAGCCAATTCATACCATCAGAAAATAAAAAAATTTCAGAACATACCACAATCTGCAAATGACCAACCTCCCAACCTTAGAGTCCTCTTTGTCTCCGAGGACTCACCCCCGAGCTGATATCACCTCCTAGAACAGATCAACCTCTGATCTGCCTAGGAGCAGCTTATTTAAGCTCATATTTCCCCAAAGCATGTTTCTAATTCTGCGTCCAGAATAGCAGGATGCTTTCTTTTCTGTTTAGCCTAGGCTTCCCATTTTGGGACTCTTTAAAGATGCTTTAAGCTTTTCCTCAGCTTTTCCAGCTTTTTCTCACCTCTTCCCAACTACTCCTCTTCATTGGGGAAATTTAGATTCCTCCTCAAATCTAAATTAATTTCTTTCAAGGATTTTTGAAAGAATTTTGGGGATTTGTTGCCTTACCCATCCTCATGGATTTGGCAAGTGATCTCTCATACTCATCTTGGTCAAAATGCACAATCATTTTATTTATTTCCTCAAATAAAATATGAACTTACATTCACACCACACTTATCCCTTGGGGTCCACCCCCTTAGGATTTAAGTTCAAATGTCTAACTTTAAAAATTCAACACACAAATTGGGGGTGTTACATTTTAACACTCCCCCTTAATTACGACTGCTTAAACTAAAACATAACTCATGAAAAATCAAACATGCCTGCTGGTATATGTCTCAGCTAGGCTTACAACACCCAAGTTTATTTTGTGAAACTCAAACAAATATATTGCTAATGGCTTTGTAAATATATCAGCTAATTGATCACTTGTTCTACAAGGCTTCAAGTGAACTTCTCCATTGCTCACAAGTTCTCGAATAAAGTGATATCTAGTATCAATATGCTTGATCTTTTGATGAAACACACTATTCTTGGATAGTGCAATCGTTGATGTGTTGTCACAGTATATCGTTGTTGATCCTTGTTGTTTCTGCTTGATTCCATCTAATACTCTTCTTAACCATACTGCTTGACATGTTGCTGAAGTTGCTGCAACATATTCTACTTCTGCTAATGATAGTGTAACAATATGCTGCTTCTTAGATGCCCATGCTATCACTCCTGAACTGAGATGAAACACATAACCGGATGTGCTCTTCCGATCATCCAAACTTCCTGCAAAATCACTGTCCATGTAGCCAACCAATTCTTTCTTTTCTGTACTTGAATACATTATGCCATAATCTTTGGTTCCTGCTATGTATCTCAGAATTATTTTTCCAACACTCCAATGTGTGTCTTTTGGAGTCTCCATAAATCTGGAAATCAAACTTACTCCTTGCATAATATCTGGTCTTATCGCTATGAAATACATGAGGCTACCAACGAATCTTTTGAATAGATTTGGATTTACATCTGCTCCTTCATCATCCTTGCTTAACTTTGTACCTGTTGCAACTGGTGTAGGTAAAAGTTTGCAATTTTCCATCCTGAATCGTTTCATCAAACCTCTAGCATACTTATTTTGACAAATAAAAATTCCTTTTTCAGATTTCTCAACTTCAATGCCAAGAAAATATTTCATGAGTCCTAGATCTATCATCTCAAATTCTTTCATCATGGCTGCTTTAAATTCATCTATATCAAGATCACCTGTAAAAATCATATCATCAACATATAAGCAAACTATCAAAATCTTTCCATGCTCATTTATCTTTGTGTGTAAGGTAGGCTCAATGTTGTTTCTGCAAAATCCATTCTTGATCATGTAACTACCGATTCTGCTATACCATGCTCTAGGTGTTTGCTTAAGTCCATAGAGTGCTTTCTTCAATCTATAAACTTTATCCTCTTTACCTTCAACTTCATAACCTGGAGGCTGCTGCACATAAATTTATTCTTCTAAAATTCCATTCAAGAAGGCTGATTTGACATCCATCTGATATACTTTCCACTTGTTCTAAGCTGTTGTTGCTAGAACTTCTCTTACAGTATCCAATCTGGCTACCGAAGAAAATGTTTCTCCAAATTCTATTCCCAATTGCTGCGAGAATCCTTTGGCTACAAGTCTTGTGTTAAATCTGTCATTCTCACCTTTCTCATTCACTTTATTCTTGTACACCCACTTCACACCAATGAGATTTTTATCGTTTGGTAAGTCAACCAAATCCCATGTATCATTCTTTTCAATTGAATTCATCTCTTCATCCATGGCTTGCACCCAATTATCATCTCAGATTGCTTCTTCAAACGAAGAAGGTTGGAATGCCAACAATGTAAAATTTGAACTAACATCCAAATCATCATAAATATCTTTCAGAATTCTCATATTTTTCTTACCATTTCTTGATTCATTACCTGATTTGCTGCTTGGAGAATTATGGTCTGTTGATCTGCTTGAAGATCCATTCTGTATGAAAATCTTGGAGTACTTGTTGGTGTGACTATGTTTGGCATCTGCTCTCTTGGTTCTTGCTTCTCCTCTTCTTCTACATCATCATCCTCCATCAATGGTGTTTGAGCATTGGTTAGTGTGTCTACAGTCCCATTCCATGAATCTTATTCTTTGAATACAACATCTCTGCTAATGATTGTCTTCTTGGTGACAGGGTTATACAGTTTGTAAGCTTTTGATTGCTCACTATAACAAGTAAATATGCATTTTTCACTTTGATCATATAATTTGCCTCTTATTTTCTTAGGCACATGTGCATAGGCTACACATCCAAAAACTCTGAAGTGAGATACACTGCGTGACATACCTAACCATGCTTCTTCTGGAACTCTGTTCATCACGCTCTTTGTAGGAGATCTGTTTATCACATAAACAGCACATGCAACTACTTCTGCCCAATACTCATTAGACAAGTGTCTTGCTTTCAACATGCTCCTTGTCATGTTCATGATTTTTAAGTTCTTTCTCTCTGCTACACCATTCTGCTGCGGTGTGTATCTGGTTGTAAACTGTCTTCAGATTCCATGTTGTTTGCAGTATTCATGGAATGCCTTTGAATCGTATTTACCACCACGATCAGATCTTTATACCTTGATCTGTCGATCACTTTGGTTCTCCACTAATTCTTTGAACTCTTTGAACTTTGCAAAAGTTTCAGACTTCTTCTTCAAAATGTAAACCCAAGTCTTCCTGTTATAGTCATCAATAAAGGTGAGGAAATAACATCTTCCATCAATCGACTGTGTCCTCATAGGTCCACACAAGTCGGTATGCACCAATTCAAGTGGTTTCTTTTCTCTATAAGAAACTCCTTTCGGAAAACTTTCACGGTGTTGATTTGCCAAGATGCAACACTCACAAGTGCTTGCAGGTTCTTTGATGGGAGGTAAACCTCTGACCATCTGCTTATGCTGCAACAATTTTAAACCAGAAAAATGCAAGTGTCCAAATCGAAAGTGTTATAACCAGTAATCATCAGAACATGAAGCTGTAAAAGAACTAACCTGATCATTGTATTTCATAATTAGAGGAAAGAGTTTGTTCCTCGTCATCTGCACCTTTGCAATCAGCTGCTTTCTTGGGGATTTGTCGTAAATAACACATTGTTGCCCCTGAAAGATGACTTTGTATCCTTTCTGCGTCAATTGACCAACACTTATCAAATTGTGTTTGAGTCCAGGGACATAATATACCTCTGATATGGTCTTTGGCTCCCCTTGCTTGGTCACAATGTTGACCACTCCTTTTCCATCTACATCCACAGTCTTATTAGTCCCCAACTTTACCTCTGTCTTCACTGAGGCATCCAAATTAGCAACCAAATTCTTGTTGCCTATCATGTGGTTACTGCAACCACTGTCTAATAACCAGACCTTATTAGATGGTTCATGCATGGTGTTGCATGCTATAAACATGGAGTCGGTATTCTCTGTAGTAACATTAGCTCTCTGATTTCCTTGATCAGCAATCTTCTTCCTACAATCACAAGCATAATGACCAAATCTATTGCAATAATAGCACTTTACCTTTGATTTGTCAGACCTTTGATTGTTATGAAAGCTTTTGTTGTTGTTGCTTCCACTTTTATGCTCATGATCGTCTCGGCCATCTCTCTGACCACCATAGCTACTGCCTTGTCCTCTACCTCTCGATTGACCTCTGCCTCGACCTCTTGAAATATAAACTTGACTTTTGAAGGTGGTTTCTAGAGTGGAATCCTTATTTATGTATATCTTTGATTCATGCAATAGAAGGGATCCCATCAACTCATCAACTTTCAGTTTTTCCAAATACTTCGCTTCTTCTATGGCTGCTACCACAACATCAAACTTGGTAGACAAAGATCGAAGAACCTTCTCAATCATTGTTCGATCTTTAACATCTTCACCATAGATTTTTAACTGATTGACGACAGACATGACCCTATTCATGAAGGAATCAATTTCTTTTGTCTTCTTCATCTGCAGACTTTCAAAGTCTCTCCTAGTATTATGAAATTTAACAATATTAACTTTTGCCATACCTTGATAGCTTTTCGCCAAAGTTTCCCATGCCTCCTTTGCTGACAAGGTTATCATGATCTTCTGGAACACTGCTTGGTCCACTCCCTGCTGGATAAGAAGCAATGCTTGTGCATTCTTCTGCTTTTCTTTCTTCCATTGTTCTCTCTCTACATTATTGAGGGCTCGTTCCTCTACATGATCTTGAGGTTCTGAAAACCCAAACTTGACATAATCCCATACATCATGTGCTTTTAGAATAGTCTCCATTTTAATAGCCCACAAATCGTAATCTTTCCTAGTGAAAGAAGGAAGTTGTGGTTGAAAACTTGATGTAGCCATCTTGCCTCAAAAAATAAATATTCTCTGACAAAAATCCTAAATTTCTCCTCTTTTTGTCTTTTAGAAATTTTGCAAAGCTCCTTTAAAAAAAATCCCTTTCAATAAAACCCTAGGTTTTATAAAAAAAATCTTTTTTTCTTATTTTTATAAAAGTTTATAAAAAAATTTATAAAAACCCTTTGATTTTTTTTGTTTTATATATATAAAGAATCTTTATAAAAAAAAAATTATATAAAAAAAAAATCTTAAAAAAAAACTTATGATTAAAGCCCTTGCATGCAAACTATATAGAACTTGTTAATCAATCAAAAAGGGCTCTCATCCCAATCCACGTACTTGTTGTTGGATTCCCCAAAAAACAAATAATCCATACCCACATGAATTCGAAATTTAATAAAGGTATGTACCTATTCAAAACGGCTCACGCACCAAAAGGAAACTCGTTTGTTGACTTTTGTTTTTCTTGAAATTTGCTCACGGTCGTCAACTTCACTGTCGGCATTTTAATTTTTCTAAACTAGGTTCTGCACCCTCGATGAAGGTACCTGCGGACTAAACCCGAAATTTTTTGAATTGTAAGGTTGTCGAAATCTCTGCGGGTTTTTTTTGGGAGAAGTTGCGGACCTCCACAGGTTCTGCACTGGAAACGTGCAGACCTCCGCGGATGATTCTTTTTTTCTTTTTTTTTGGCCTTTTTCACTGGATCTGCTCGCCCACCGATCTTCTGATCCTACCTCAGCTCTAATACCAATTTTTTGGATAGCTAGAGGATTCAATCACACAATAACACAATATTTCACACACGAAACAAGGAGCTGCGGCTCTTCAATTAATCTCAATCACTCTAAATCATAATTTGAATACAATGAACCCGTGAAGGGTATTTAACCAAATTGACATGCACACACCCTCTCACATAACTGAAATTGATCAACTCGCTTAACTCACTCTATAACTCACTCACCAAATCTATCTATAACTCAACTCCACTGATTCACTTAACTATTTGTCTAACTCTACATGCGGGAAGTAATTATATATTTTAACAAGTATTATGTTAAAAAAATTAGATATTTTTTCTAAATAAAATTTTGTCATGCCATACATGATATTTTTTCTAAATAGGATGTTTTCATGCCATACATGGCTACTGTGTTTACAAATGATGTTTTTTTGCATAAACCTACTATGATGCACTGACTCCGACTCTGAAAATTTCTTGTACAGAACAGTGGATATAAAACTTTTGGGCCCCCACAGCCTTGCATTTGTGTGTATTTATGACCACACCATTTGAGTTGTTCCCCAACTCCCAGGTAATGTGCTATATTTTTTAATTGTTTGTTTTGTTTATTTCTGAACAATATTAATGTAGAGTCTTCCCAATGTTTAATATATTCAAATCAATTTTACATTTTCCAATATATTTTGTCCAAATTTTGAGAAACCTACTTATGGGGTGTGATTGTTCTCTCCGATTCATGTTGGATGAATTTAGACAGCCTGTGTTGAATGAATATCCCATGATGGGCATTATTTTCAACAAAATAGATGGATTGACTTCGCACCCATTGTATTTGCACCGTGCAAAGGTGTTTTCACTTTTGAGTGGAAATGTCCCATGAAAATGTTGCAAATTCATAGCATTTGTATACTTTCGTTTGCAGAATAAAAAATGGCCACTTTAAAACATATATTTTCCCATCTGGTAATAACATCATCTTATGATTTTTTGATCTGTATGGAGGATCTCTTTGGATCGCATAGTGTTTCTTCATGGATGTGTTTTTGTGTATTTGTATCCATTGTGGAATGTTAGCAACCAAAAATAAGATATCATGTCAATAATATCCCTTTTACTCTAGCCCCAGTAGAATAGGAGGTATCTGAACTTTCTGTGCTACTCAGAAGTTGCTACTGCTATATGTTGAAGATTCATTGGCCACAAATGAAAATGCACCAATTCTACAGAGAATTTCCACTTCTTGCAAGCAAGAATACCCATATATTAAGAGAAAATAAAAAAATATTTGTCTTGGGATAAGGGGCAATGAAAATATAGAAACCCTGTCATTTGAGCAGCACCATGAGAGCATAGGCCTCTAGTTGGAAAAAAAATTGTTATTACCTTTTTTTAATGGTTGGGAATTATGCTCCCAACAAATTTCCTCTTCCTTGTGGTATCAATAAGATCCTTTCCACTGCATTTATTTCCGATTTATATCTGCAACAAGGATTTTCTATCTAATATGACAATGAAAATTTGTCTTTACCAGTTGGCCACCCCTTGGGAGCACGGCTAGAGCTTCTCTATTGATAATAAATTAAGAAAATAAAATATTCCAACCTTTCTCGTGTAACATTATTTGCAATTTACTGATGCCAGTTTTCAAAATACATTGACTATTGAGTGCCTTTGTCTAAATTGCAAAACATCTATTATATGGACTTTTCCAATATGCCTATGCAGGCCTCACAAGCCATGGAAGGAACACAGGTTCCTAATAAGTGTATAATTACTTTGAAAGCCAGTTTTTGTAGCTCAAATCAAAAGATTTTTTTTTTTTAAATAACAAAATTTAGCATGTTTCCAATGTAAGGAGTATCTAAACAAATTATGTACAGAGATGACAACCTGTCTGTAGCACTTGATCTCCTCTACGAACACAACTAAAGATCTTCCAAGAATCTAATGTACATCAATTAAGTGCATGGATAAAGATCATGGATAAACAACACTCAAGGCACTGTGTGTTAAAAATATGACAACAAATTGTAAATAATGTAATTTTGGGCAAATTACTTATTGACCATTATTTGGTTGAGTAACGAAATGAAGTTAGAATAACGAAATAGGCTCAAGATAAATTGGATGGATCGAGAGGCTTGTATGTACAGAGAATGATTTTCCTTAATAAGAGTTTCCAATCCCTTGCCCCGTGGATGTTTCCTTGACACCTTGTCAAGGTTTTACCATGTAAATTTTGTGTGTTTCTTTATGTGAATTTGTTTCTCTTGTTTTTCATTCAGTTATGATGTGTTTCTTTCTCATTTAATATTTCCCCTCAATAATTGGTATCAGAGCCTAAAACAAAGTTGAGATTTCTTTACAGTGTGAGAACCGCATTTGTGTTGTTACCACCATGAGAGAGGGAGGGCGAGAGCTGTTTGGAATCTACATCCATCCACCAGAGAAAGGAGACTTGCACCGTTTTCCATCCCACTACTGCCTTTTTTTGGAGAAAGAAGGCTGTGGAGGGTTGCCGACAGAAGAAATCCTGTAAAAGGAAGAGAGTCTGTGTCTCGAGAAAGGAGGGGGACGTTGCCGAGGGTTTTCATGTCTCGAGAAAGGAGGGACGTTGCCATCCACAACAAGAAGAGAATCTGGAATTCAAGGAGTCATGCATCCGCGAGGGTTTGATCGAGGGCACTGCAGAGAGATCCCACTGCTGTCGAGAGAGCATTCGCAGCCTGAAGAGGAGCTCTAGCATTGAATCTGCTTCAATAAAAGAATTGAGGTCATCGTGGGAATAGAAGCTTCTGTGCCCATCTAAAGCAAACGAACCTGTCTTCGTTGAAAGAAGTCTCATTGAAACTAACCAAAGAAGTCTCATCGAAACTGCGACTACCAGAAAGGTATTTTTCTTGAAGGGTTTTGTGACCTTAAAGAAAAATAAAAAATTAAGACAAAACAGATTGATAAGAGGGAAAACTACATTGAGAAAAAGGGTTTGAATAGAAATTGTTTATTTTTAAAAGGGCTCAGTTATTTAAGAATAGAGAGAAAGGGTTTGAACAGTAAATATCTTAAAAGGGTTTGAAATTTTTTCTGGAAATTTTTAGAATAAGAAGGGAAGTCGATTTTTGAAAGGAATTCTGAAGATTATAAAACCCTAGCTCAAAAAAAGGGGAAACAATAAAATTTGTTTGAAACCCTAGCTGAAATTTTAAGAGAGAAAGAAAAAACTGAAACCCTTGAAACCTTGAAACCCTAGCAAAAGAGGAGAAAAGTTTTTAATTTGTAGAAGAAGGGAAATCTAAAACCCTAGGAGGGAGAAATGGAAAAAATTACAAATGCAAAGTTTGAGGTGGATAAATTCACCAGGAAAAACAATTTTTCTTTGTGGAAACTGAAGGTTAGGGATTTGTTGGTGCAACAAGGGTTGCACAAAGCATTAGACGGGGTAAATAAAAAACTGGCAAGCATGAAAGATTTGGACTGGGAGGACTTGGATGCCCGAGCTCTTAGTACCATTCAGTTATGTTTGGCAGATGAATTTCTCTTCAATATTGTTGGAGAGAGTACAGTTGAAGGGTTGTGGAAAAAATTAAAAACCTTGCATATGACAAAATCTTTGAGAAATAGAATCTATTTAAAAATATAATTGTACAGTCGTCGGATGAAGGAGGGTACAAAAATTGCAGAACACTTAAATGTTTTTAATACGCTTATTTTCCAGTTGTCAGATATGGAAGTAAAAATGCAGGAAGAAGACAAGGCAACAACCTTGTTGTGTTCCCTGCCCGAGTCATGGGATCACTTCATAACCTCAATCAGTTTGAGCACTGCCGATCCATTAAAACTTGAATCTGTCATGGGTGCTCTCTTATCTGAAGAGGTATGAAGGAAATATAGCATTGAGACTTCTACACCAGAAGCCATGGTAGCAATATTTTGGTCAAAGGAAAGGGGGAAGAAAATAAGAGGTTCTTCTAGATTGGAGTCAAAGGGCGGCAAGACGTGTAAAGCCAAGTGTTGGTACTGCAATAAAATTGGACACCTCAAGAAAGATTGTTGGAAATAGAAGGAGTCGAAAAACCATAACAAGGAAGCAAATCAGGTTGATTCAGGTATGGTTGATGAGGCTTTAATTATTGAAGCTCTCCCTATCTGTAATGTCCCTCAAGATGCTGATAATTGGCTATTAGACTTTGGTGCTTCTCATCATATGAGTCTGCACCAAATTTGGTTATACCCCTTGGACTCTGGTGCTTCTCATCATATGAGTCAGCACTTTGGTATAAATGTTCCGTTCATATGATAAATTTATATGATGAGAAGCACCATAGTCTAATAGCCAACGTTTATACCCCTTAGCAAAAACTTTTGTGCTGAATGGATGAGTCTAAGATGTTGATAATTGGCTATTAGACTTTGGTGCTTCTCATCATATGAGTTAGCAAAATGGCATTGCTGAACGGATGAATCAGACTCTTATGGAAAGAGCCAGAAGCATGATCAGTAATGCTAACTTGCAAAAGGAGTTGTGGGCAGAAGCAGTATCCACTGCTTGTTATTTAGTCAACAAATCACCTTCAATTGCAATAAACTGTAAAATTCTTGAAGAAGTTTGGTCGGGTTAGTCTTGTGATTATTCGCATTTGAAGATTTTTGGTTGTGATGCCTATGCTCTTATTCCTAGAAATCAACGTTCAGAGTTATATCCAAAATATATATATGTTGTGTCTTTGTTGGATATGATTATTCAATGAAGGGATATAGGTTGTGGGATCCTTCTTCATGGAAGATAGTCATTATTAGAGATGTAACATTTGATGAATATTCTCTTTTAAAATCAGATGTTGAAAAAGTTTAATAGGAGCAGGTATCACCAAGTCAGCAAATTAAATTGCAGACTAAACCTTTTCCAGAAAGTTGAAAGGAAGGAGAGACTCCTGATGAAAAAAGGTGGAAAAGAAAAGGAAACTAGAGAAATTCCAGAACCAATTCAGAAACCAGTCACTCTACGAAGGTCTACAAGGGAAAGAAAAACACCTAAAAATTATGAAGATTCTGCTTCATCGTTTGCATTGATTACTGAAGATGGGGAACCTTCTTGTTATCAAGTAGCAATAGATGATGAAGATAGAAAGATATGGAAAAAGGCTATGGAAGAAGAAATGGACTCCTTAGCCAAGAACAATACCTGGGATCTTGTAGAACTTCCTGAAGGGAGAAGTGTTGTTGGGTGCAAATGGGTCTTCAACTTGAAAAGGAAATTTGATGGAAGTATCGAGAGGTATAAGGCGAGACTAATTGCAAAAGGGTATTCTCAGGTTGAAGGTATTAATTTTCAGGAGATATTTTCACCAGTAGTTAAACTTGTTTCTATTTGTATTGTGTTAGCACTAACTGCTTTACTTGACCTTGAGTTAGAATAGTTAGATGTTAAAACAACCTTTCTTCATGGTGATTTGGATGAAGAGATATATATGGATCAGCCAGAAGGTTTTGTACAAGGTCACAACAGAAGATTAGTTTGCAAGACTAGGAAATCATTGTATGGCCTGAGGCAGTCACCCAGGCAATGGTACAAGACGTTTGATTCCTTCATGCTGAACCAGAATTTTATCAGAAGTGATTATGATCATTGTGTATACTTCAAAAGTTTCAATGGCATATTCATTATCTTGGTATTGTATGTTGATGATATGCTTATTGCAAGCAAAATCAAGGAAGAAATCAACAAGTTAAAGGCTCAGCTCTTTAGGACGTTTGAAATGAAGGATCTTGGAGCGGAAAAACATATCTTGGGCATGGAGATACATAGAGACAGGAAGAATGGTAAGCTTTGGTTATCACAACAGAAGTATGTGGAGAAAGTACTTGAAAAGTTCGGTATGAACAATGTGAAACCTGTTAATGTTCCATTAGCTTCCCATTTTAAGCTTTCTTCGGGTTTAAGTCCTAGAACTAATGAAGAAAATAAGTATATGTCTCGTGTACCATATGAAAATGCAGTAGAAAACTTAATGTATGCGATGGTATCTACAAGACCTGACATTTCACATGCAGTTGGAGTTGTCAGCAGGTTCATGGAAAATCCAGGGGAAGAACATTGGCGAGCAGTGAAATGGGTGCTTCAGTATTTGAGAGGCACAAGTGACCATTGCATTAGATTTGATGGTTGTGAAGGTTCAGTCTGCATATATGTAGATATTGATTATGTAGGTGATTTGGACAAAAGGAGGTCTACTACAGGTTATGTTTTTACTCTTGCAGGTGGAGTAATTTTCTGGATGTCAAAGCTTCAAGAGACAGTTGCTTTGTCGACTACTGAAGCAGAGTATATAGTTGCTTCAGATGCCTGTAAAGAGGCAATCTAGTTAAAAGGTCTGCTTGATGAGATTGGAAGGACGCAGGAGAAAGTGAATGTGTTTTGTGATAGTCAGAGCTCTATTCATTTGGCTACAAATCCAACCTATCACAGCAAGACCAGCACATCAATGTAAGGTATCACTTTGTGACACATGTAATCGATGTGGCAAAGTAGTTCTCAAGAAGGTCCGCACACAAGAAAATCATGTAGATATATTCACGAAGCTAGTTATAGTAGAGAAGATGAGATGGTGTTTCTCTTCTCTCGGCTTGTAGAAAAGATGATGAATGGGCATGGGCAAGGGATTAGGAAAATTGTTGTCAAGGTGGAGTTTGTTAAAAATATGACAACAAATTTTAAATAATGTAATTTTGGGAAAATTACTTATTGACCATTAATTGGATGAGTAACGAAATGAAGTTAGAATAAAGAAATAGGCTCAAGATAAATTGGATGGCCTAAGAGGCTTGTATGTATGGAGAATCATTTTTCTTAATAAGAGTTTCCAATCCCTTGCCCCGTGGATGTTTCCTTGACACCCTGTCAAGGTTTTACCACGTAAATTATGTGTGTTTCTTTATGTCAATTTTTTTCTCTCGTTTGTTATTCAGTTATGATGTATTTATTTCTCATTTAATATTTCCCCTCAATATTGTGGAAAATTTTGGCTTTAAATCTGGTTGGAATTATGTTAGAAGTTTGAGTTCCAACTGTGAGTGGAGATTTTCCCATGAAACTAAGCTCCTTTGGATTTTGGCTGATTTAAGAAGAAAAAAAAATTATCAGAATGCATAGAAATGGGGCTCACCAGAAAAAAAATAAACTGCAGAGAAATGGGGCAATATTAGTGCCCCATATCACATGCTTCAATTAGGAAACAAAATTTTCCACATTTTTCCTTGAAAATTATATGCAATAAATTCGTTCCAGTAAAGCCTATTAAATTTTCAATGATTCAGGTGATAAATTTCGCCAAAAGAAACCTATATTTGAATTTGAATTTTTTATTCCTCACATCTTTCTACAGTGCATTTTAGAACACCATTGCGAAGAGTGAAAATCTCTAAATGAAAACTTGATTTTGTAATCTTAATTTATTCTTGTGCCAAAATTAAGGGCAGAAGGAGCCAAATAACACAATGTGGCCTTGGTGGAAATCTAGCAACAGGCAGTGTCTCCTATTGGGCATGTATATCATTCACAATGCAATACAAATCTAGAGCAAGGTTAGTAATTTACTTCTAATCTATTTGTGTATGGTTTATCTACTCTGTCAAAGTTTAAAACCACTTATAATGTATACTATAATCCATTTAGTATGAGCATAAAATGTGTTATACATTTACTCCTGCTGCAATACAATTCACTAGATTTGCTCAAAACACTTTGTAATAACACTTCATTTATCTTTGGCATTGCATCTAATCATTTCAGGTTATTCATTACATAGTTTTTAAACTCAATCTCATATTTGGAATCCATCAGGATCAGCTTGGACTCCAATTCTGACTTGGATCAATCTAATTTTTATGACTCAAACCATTAAAAATACATAAAATAATTAGACAATAATGAAAAAATATTTTAGGATTCCAAACCATTAGAGACAAAATATGTCAAGAACGCTCATTTATATGCCATGTCATGAATGTATCAAAATGTCACTGATTGCAGTACATATCAATGACAATACATAATCAATGAGACTTTAAATGGCCCCTTAAGTATAAAAAACATGCTACAAGTTATTAGCCTATTACATATTTGTGGCTTGATCACTAATCATGTTGAAAGATCGTCTAAAAAGTCAACATTTAATCAAGTCCCATGTCATTGAAGTTTCAAATATTTTAGTGCTAGTTTAATAGGATCTTGGAATGGATGGGTGAATGAGTTGGATTGCAACATAGGACTCATTACCACCCAAAATGGCACATTCCATCACAATGAACTTTAGGGAAATGGGACCCTTTCAGTAGTTTGTTGCCTGAAGTGGCTCTTAAGAATGTGAGAGTTATCCTGAGCTTACTCATTTAAATAACATCAATGACTTAATTCCATCAATACATAAACATACTTCTATTATGCCTTGGATGAAGACATTTTGATGTTAATTAACTACAAAATATGATGATGGAGGGACCTGTTGAGATCAGTCCTTCCTTTTCATTAACACATCTACCGGTGTATAGGAAAAACATTGCCCACAACTCTTGCTCTACACCATACCCGGTTCAGCTTCTGCATCCAACTAAACTCACCCATCAGGTTACATGAGATGAAAGGAGAAACCCCTGAATGGTTTCAACCAAGCTAGTTCTAATGGAGAGGAAAATTTGTCCTCATTGCCAACCTTTCTGAGGGTCCTTTTGTAAATATAGGTTTTAATCAACTAGACTCATACTAAAATCAACTGAGCCGTTAGAAGAAAACCTATAGATCTAAGATATTCTTTATTTAAGAGTTGTACTCTTTACATTATTCCTTCCAAAGGGGAATCCTGTTGCGATTGGATCATACTACCTCCAAAAAGAGATTGGACAATAACATAATTAAGAAATTCTGAAAACATTCCAAAAACTTGATAACTAGATGATGCAATCAACATATGTATTATAGACGACTAAAATCTAATGATAGTTTCTATGATGTGTTCTTTTTATTTCAAAGAGGCTTGGTTATATATATTTATGCATACTTCCTCTTGTAAACTCACTAATTATGTGCTAATTTTTATTCATATACAAATATATTTATTTGTTTCATAAGAAGAGATTGTTGATCAGTGGTTGTCATTGATGTCAACCAAAGTAGCACCAGGGGCTAACCAAATATTGCATGGGAATTTTGACCTACCAAATTAATATATTTTGGGTTAATAATTCTTTTGATGGTTTCTACTTCTCGAGATTTTTCTGTTGATATATGGCACGCCATGTAATTCTTCATGGTTTGAGAGATATTCATGTTTGAAGTTTGTACCCCTAGTTAGTGGGCTAAAACCCCATGGGGTTGGGGCATGGGTCATTGAAAAGTCATAATTAATATTTTTTAAGCTCCTAAAATCCCTCCCACGTTCACTTGTTGAAGCCCCTCTCAACCTAAGCATTTATGTAAATTGTGATCTTCATTTCCTCCTTAGATAAGGGATTTCGCCATCTAAAACAGGTCATCATGGAATTTGCGCTCTAACATTTTTTTTGCGAAGGTTCAGAAGATGAAAGTTTTATGAGGAAAATCAAGTAACTCGAGGAAGCTGCTGTAAAAATTTCAGATCAAGGTGCGCAATAGTTTTGGAGATATGATATGTGGAAGTCAGGGTTTTTGCAGGCTTCTGAAATTCATCTCAAAGAAGTGACCTTGGTAAATTCATCATAACTCTCTCTCTGAGTATCAGATTGGAATTCTGTAAAATGTGGCAGATAGTGCACAGTCTTTAATTTTTTCTCTATCAATTTTAGAGCCAAATGAAGAAACAGTGACATGTGGCACGCCGTACAAGTGTGCTCTGCTGAAACAGTCCATAATTAGGGCATTGTGAGAGATTGGGTATAAATATCTCTTGAAGAATCCAAATTGGGTCAGACCTATGGCATTGGAAATATGACTCAAAGGACTACTACAGGACCAAAAATCAAATATTGAGGATCTGAAATAACAAAGATACACCAGATTCAATATCGAGCTCCTAGAAGGCAAGAAAAAGCTAGATCATGTGTTGTCAAGGGTTGCAAAGGACCAGACTTTCTATGGCAGCAAAGCAAAGCAAGGTGCAGCAGAAGGTAGCATGACAAGAGCAACAACCAAGGTGCATAACAGTAGCAAGAAGTTCATCATATGAATTCTTCAAGTGGGCAGCATTGCATACAATCATTGTAAAGGTATCATTGTACTAAGTCATTGTAAATACATTATTGTAAACACAATAGTGCTCATCTCGCTGCTGAAGAGAAGTGCTGGGAGGTCTAGGATCATCATTAGTTGGTTGTGTCAAAGTTGGGGTTATGGTCTAGTATATCTTCTTCTTCTACATCATTCTATATCATTGTAAAGTGGACCATTTTCCCTAGTACGGGAGTCCATTTTTCTTTTATTTTTTCTATAGGTGGTAGGGTGGTGCTAGGGTGAGTTGTAGCTCATTGGGTGTTGGGACATCCATTCAGGTGACTACTGAAGAATCTCGAGCGTTGGAGCATCCATCCAGTGGGAGCTGGAGAATAATGCTTTTCTAGATTCTAGGAAGTTGGAGCTTTATTTTCAATTGGAGTTTAATATTAAAGAATTATTAGAAAAGCATTAGGTGGTTTTTGTCCTGAAGTGGGTTTCGACCTTAAAAACTGTGTGCATTTGTGTTCCTCTTGTTTGCTACTATCATTGTAGAAACACTGATAATAATTGAAGATTAACTAATGCTCTAATTGAAAGGACTCACTGATCACCTCCTCTCGTATTTCCAACAATTATTATCAAAGCTTGGTTCCTTCATAAAGTGTATTAAAAATGGAAGACAATATGTTAAGTTATACCAAGAATGGTAAAAAATCTTTATTCAATGAAATTAATTATGCACTCTGGAAAGGAAGAATGGAGGTCTATCTCTTGGGGCAAGGTTACGAATTATGGGACATTGTTCAAAATGGATTTACATCAACTACAGATGAACAAGGTAAGAAGAATTTCGTAAATGATGCAAAATAAAAGAATATTATTATCAGTGGACTTATTAAATCTTCTTATCATAAGGTGTTGGATTGTAAAACCACAAAAAATGTATGGGACAAGCTTGAGAATATATGTGACTGAAGTGTCAAAGAAGCAAAGCTTCAAACCTATAGATAAAAATTTTAGCAACTCAGAATGAAAGAAGATGGCAACATTGCTCCATACTTCCAATACATTGATGAAATAACCAACACTGAAACACTGAGAGCCACGGACGAGAAGACTATTATACGGAATATTCTTAGAACGTTACCAAGGAGATTCAACCCAAAGGTATCGGTCTTAGAATACAGTGCAAATCTGGACAAACTCAGCAAAGAGGAATTACATGGAGTTCTCATAGCATATGAAATGAGAGTTGATGAAGAAGAGGGTACTTCGCATCTAGAAACTGCGTTCGTTGCATCTAAGAAAACCAATAAGGATAAACAACCTTCAATTGAAAAGACATGCACCTGCAAGTGTGAAGAAAAGGGAGATGATGAAGAAGGTCTTTCAGATAAAGAATATGCTTACTTCACGAGAAAACTAAAAATTGGTAAGGGACAATTCAAAGGTAAACTTCCATTGATATGTTTCAGCTGTAATGAGGTTGGGCATTTTGCAACAAAATGTCCAAACAGAAGTAATGGCAACTCAAAAGGAAAGAAAGGCCTTAATAAATTCAACAAGAAAGGATCCAAAAGGAACTCTCTCTAAGGAAGATAGCTCATCATCCGATGAAGACAATGACAGTGACGAAGAAGCTAATGAGAGAGTATTGTTTATGGTCAAGCACAATAAAAAAGAGGTATCAAACAACAAAGAAGAAGGATGGACCATAGAAAAACTTTATGAGGAAGCAATCAAGCTTATAAAAGATCTCAAGGTGGAGAAGATCCGTTCCAATACTCTTGAAGAAAAATTTCAAGGTCTCAAAATTGAAGTTGAAGAACACAAATGCATTGAAGAGTCACTTCAAAAGAAGTTGGAAGAAAGCAACCAAGAAAAATCAAGACTCAGGAAGCCGAAGTAGTCTCAGCTACAGTGAGGAAGTGAAGACGGTGGAAAAATATCCAAAACTATGCCAAATGTTTCATGGGCATTTGAAGAACTCATCAATAATAAATGATATTAGCAACGACAGAATCGTATCAAGTTACAAAGAATAAGAAGCAGACCTTCTACAACAAAATACAATGAACCTACGGATCCGACATGCATGTAAACTTCAAACTTGAATGACAAGATTAACAAGAACATCCTGAAGACAATTCCTCGACGAAGGTTTCCACCTGTGCACCAAACATATTTTATGTCATCTATTCAAGGGAAAATTTGGTCATAATTTGTAGAATGTTGCATGTACCCTAGGAACCAATACAATTCCAGGAGATCCTTCAAATATGAACCTCCCATGGCTCAACGAAACATCAATATATTTGAACATTTAAGAAATAATATGGAATGTTATAAATGTCAGAACTTTGGACACATAGCCAGAGACTGCAGACTTGAAAATCCTCCAGAAGAATCTTCGAAGCCACATAATGAACAAACATGGAAGAAGAAGAAGATTGATAATTGTGCTCTCGCTCTCAAGGCTCAAAACAACAAAGATGTGTGGTATGTTGATAGCGGTTGCTCAACGCATATGACTGGAGATAGAAATAGAATTTATATCTCCTCAGAGATTGAGGGATGGAACTCGCAATCGTCACTCTTGGAAGCAAATATGCTCTCTAGCCAAGAATGCTCTATCGGTTGAAAATATGAACTACAATCAAGCCACAAGTTGAAAATGTGTGATCAAGACACACAATACTATTCAACTCTGAACACCTAATCCTACATGGGTAGGTGTGGAATGCGAAAATTCACAATGGAGTCCAAGTGATCTGAATGAGAAACCAAGAGTCACACCATTGTACTATAAATGTACATCTTGTAATGCGGAAAATAAGAAAGCCTCTGTTTAGTCTTTCATCAGGTTGAGTCTCTTGTGTGTGTGTGTGTTTATCTTCTCATACACCATGTGTGTGCCTTAACATGGTGTTTAACATGGTATCGTAGTTTGCCATTGTCGGCTCCCGGCTCCAAATTGAGTGAGCCATTTGTGTTTATGGCCTGTGCATATCTACAAAAATTCTTGGCATTTTTGCAGCACTTAGAGTTTTTGTAGTAGTGATTTTGCAGCATTCAGAAATTTTATCTTGGAGAAGGAGCAACATTCAGAAATTGGCAGCATTCAGGCATTGGTTTTGAAAAAAAAAAAAAAAGGAGCAGCTCTACACATCTGAAGGTTGATTTCTTCCTGCAATTTCTGCATTTTATTCTACACCATTTTGAAGCGCTGCTGGAAAATATTTTAAAGAGGGTTTTTGAAGATATTTATGAGTTTTCATTGAAAAATTTCTGAGATTTCTGAGTTCTCTGCAAGTCTCTAAATCTACAAATTCTCCATTTTTCTGTTGCTAGAATTAATTCTACTCTATATTTGGAAGAAGAAAAATTATACTGCTGTTTTTCAAGTGGATTTCCTATCTCTTCTCTCTGCTGTTTAAAAAATAAAAATTAAAAAAATAAATAAAAATTAAAAAGAAAATCTTTGCAAAAAGCCTTTGCCTACACCGCTGCAACTCATACCTTCCCATTCTGCGTTAACATCCCCTCTCCCCACAGGTTTCCACACACTATCCCTGCGCCATATCTACACCGCACGTCTCCCCACGGCCTAGCGCTATTTCCTATCCGCCCTTCTGTCCCTATCCTACCCTCCCTTCCCTCGTGCATCCCCCTCCCTTTCTCACTCCCAAACCCTGCGGCCTGCACATACGCGCCCTCACTCCATTCACCTACAGCCCTCCTCTCGCCTCTCCCCACGACCCTTCCATCTCTCCCTACTATAACCGACCCCTCTCCATTGCAAAACGCCCCTCTTACCTTACGCACCATCTCACAACTAATTCCAAATTCGACTTATATAAATCTCCTTCCCTTTTTAATAATTTTTTTATTAACATCTTTTTTTAGTTTTTCCCCTCCCACATTTATAATAACCTCCCTCCCTTCTCAATACATTTCCCTCCACTAATTTTTAAATTCGACTTTTTATTTTATAATTTCCCCCATATTTCCATTAATATATTTATAAAAATAAAAATAAAAAATTGTTAATTCCCTTCCCTTTTTAAAATTCATTCCCATTTATATATAATCCTATTTTTATTCCCATTTTTATATAATTCATTTCCCTTAGTTTTTAAACTCCCCACTCTTTTTAAAATTCCCATTTTTAATTAATATGCAGAGAGAGAGAGGAAAGAGAGAATATGAACAGCAGAAAAAGAGAAAATGACATGTGAGCAGATGGACTATACATAGAGAAAATTGCAGATTTACATTGTGATTTGTGGCATTGATTTGAAGGGTGATTTTCTGAAGAAATTTTACATGAGAAGACAAGTTTGCTATCATTACAAACTTATTTGGGAAGAAAATTCACCGCATGTTGTTTTCAAATGCATATTTTGCGTAATATTGTATTGAACCGATATTGATTTGCATCTTCATCTGTTCTGAAGTGTAATTGAGTTGAAAAATGTTGATTTCCCTCCATCATTTGAGGAGCACATTTTGTAATTTGAGAATTTTCGAGTCATTTGTATTTGTTAACCGAGACAAACAGTATTGAAGCTTCATTAATCTTCTGCTTTTTGAGCCTAAGTTGTTGAAAATGGCTAAAATCAATGAGGCATTAGAGTTTTTGAATAACCTCATTCATTCCAATGTTGATGATATGATAAAAATAAGCAAGAATTCTCTTTGTAACATTCAAATTTGTTTGCAAGATGCACATGAGAAGATTGAGTTTTTGCAATTGGAATCTCAGCTCCAACAAGATGAACTTCAGCAAAAGAGTCACCATTCTGAACTTGTTTCTATTCAGAAGATTGAGAAGGACTCCCATCAAAAGCAAGTCAGTAAAGTTGCAGTTGATTCCCATTCAGTTCCTTGTATTAGAGCAGATTTACATGCAGATGCAGCAGTTCAACTTGCACTTCTCAAGCCCATCATCAGACCTTGGGAAGAGCTTGTCCACAACAAGCACAAAAATAGTCTTTGATATGACAAGGATGTGTCCTTTCATATTCTAGACTACACCAAGCCCATCATATTTCAGAGTGTCGGATTTTTGTATGAAAGTTCACCTGCAGAGGTTCTAGATCATGTTCCACAACAACAACAGATTTTAAAATGCCAACACTATGATTGAGTCGGCCATATGAAAAATCATTGTTTTGATCTCCATCCATGCAAGCACCGTAGCCAAATACCTATCTCTTAGATGTATGCTCTTTGCATAAGCTTCCCGCAAGAACCAATATTCATTTTGATGGATCGCTTCTGGCAACAGACCAAGAACAAGAAGATGTTTAAGTCGCATGTCGCAACATGTTCACGTATATCGAGCAAACTCGTTCAAATGAGTTTTCGCCATCATCTCAACTTGTCCCCCATTGTGTGGGGAAAATGGTGGTCGTGTACAAGCTTCGACGACAGATCAAGCGAGCCTGAGCCACAATCTCTCATTCCATGTTCAGAGTTGTAGCCACAGTTCAAGCGAGCCTGACCCACAATTCATCATTCCGGATTCAGAGATGTAGCCAAAGACACGGATGCCCATGAGCATACCTTCGGTTGGTGGATAACCTAAAACCATCATTTTCGGTTGGTGGATAACCTAAAACCATCACAGTAGTAGACCTCCCTACTTTTAGGTCGATGGTCTCCCTTTCATATATGAGGAACACTTCCTCTAGCAGAAGCCTTCAGCTTAGCAGCCTTCAGCTTCTTGCCAGCATTGGTTGAGTTCCAGGAAATGCTTCAAGCATTCCAAAGTTGTTGGTAATCCTAAAAACATCACAGGTAGTAGACCTCCCTTCTTTTAGGTTGAAGGTCTCCCTTTTTTATGAGGGACAATTCCTCTAGCAGAAGCTTTCAGCTTCTTGCCAGTTTGGAAGAGTTCCGGGAACTCCAACAAGTTTTGCATTCCAGTGTTTGTGGTCATCCTAAAACCACCTCTTTTTTCCAACATTTCAGAGAGTTGATTCAGCCAAGTACTGCCATGTATACTTTGCAGATTTGTATTACAACTCTTTTCTTGGACTCACACATATCCCTTCAGATTAAGGGGGGATTTTGGAACACCTAATCCTACATGGGTAGGTTTGGAATGCAAAAATTCACAATGGAGTCCAGGTGACCTTGGAATGAGAAACCAAGAGTCACACCATTGTACTATAAATGTACATCTTTGTATAATGGAAAATAACAAAGCCTCACGCTTATCTTTCATTGTGTGTTGAGTCTCTTGTGTGTGTGTGTTTATCTTCTCATACACCATGTGTGTGCCTTAACATGGTGTTTAACAAACTCCACAAAATGTGAAATCAGGAAAGGCGTGTATGGTGAAATTGTGGCTATAGCAAGTCGAGCTCCAAACGACATAGATGTTTTGGATGAAGCAACTAAAGCATGTCTAATAGCTAAAGAGGATGATACAATAATTGGTAGCAATGATGATCGACTAAGTAAGAAGTTTGCTATAAAGGTGCAAGTGATTTCGAGATGTCTTTACTTGGTGAGTTGTCATACTTCTTAGGGCTTCAAATATCTCAGCAAGAGAAAGGAATATTTATATTTCAAGCCAAGTACATCAAGGAAATGCTCAAGAAATTTAAAATGGAAGATTGCAAACCCATCCTTAATCCAATGGTTACAGGATGCAAATTGAGCATAGACGACTCATCTAAGAATGTGGATCAAAGGTTGTACAGATCTATGATTAGTAATATTCTATATGTAACAACCTCCCAACCAGATGTTATGCAAGCATTTGGACAAGTAGCAAGATTCCAAGTAGCACCAAAAGAATCACATATTAAATATTCGCCAGCATTGGAATATCTTCGCCAGAAGCTTGGGATTCTCCCAAGTTCTCATTAGATTTTCCCTTTTCAGAATATAAAGGGGGAGTGGAAGTAGATTACAAGTCTATAGGACGGTTGTGTGTCAGGGGGAGTGGAAGTGTGTACAGGTCCGCAGGATGGTTGTGTTTCAAGGGGAGTTACCCTTTTCCATTGATGTCAAAGGGGGAGAGAATGTTGTAGGAAGAGGTGTCATGATCGCAGGGGCAGTACTTGTGTTGCCATCAATGCCAAAGGGGGAGATTATTGATCAGCGGTTGTCATTGATGTCAACCCAAGCAACACTGGGGGCTAACCCAATATTGAATAGGAATTTTTACCTACCAAATTAATATATTCTGTCTAATAATGCTTTTGATGGTTTCTACCACTTATGATGTTTGGTGGATATATGGCACACCATGTAATTCTTCACGGTTTGAGAGATATTCATGTTTGAAGCTTGTACCTCCAGTTAGTAGGCTAAAACCCCATGGGGTTGTGGCTTGGGTAATTGAAAAGTCATAATTAATATTTTTTAAACTCCTAAAATCTCTCCCACGTTCACTTGTTGAAGCTCCTCTCAACCTAAGCATTTATATAAATTGTGATCCTCATATCCTCCTCATGCAAGGGATTTCGCCATTTGAAATAGGTCATCGTGGAATTTTCGCTTGAACTTTTTTCTACGAAGGTTCAAAAGCTGAAATTTTTATGAGACGAAGCCGAAATCCTGAGGAAGTTGCAGTAAAATTTTAGATCAAGATGTGCAATATTTTTGGAGATATTATCTGTGGAAGTCAGGGTTTTTGCAGGCTCCTGAAATTCATCTCAAAGAAGTGACCTTGGTAATATCGTCATAACTCTCTGTGAGTATCGGATTGGAATTCCGTAAAAAGTGGTAGATAGTGCACTTTCTTTAGTTTCTATCTATCAATTTCATATCCAAATGAAGAAACAGTCACACGTGGCATGCCGTACAAGTGCGCTCCACTGAAACAGTCCATAATTAGGGCATTGTGAGAAATTGGGTATAAAACTCTCTTGAAGAATCCAAATTGGGTCAGAACTGTGGCATTGGAAATATGACTCAAAGGACTACTACAAGACCGAAAATAGGATATTGAGGATCTGAAATAATAGAGATACACTAGTTTAATATCGAACTCCTAGAAGGCAAGAAAAATCTAGATCATGTGTTGTCAACAGTTGCAAAGGACCAGAGTTTCTATGGTAGCAAAGCAAAGCAAGGTGCAACAGGGGCTAGCATGAAAAGAGCAGCAACGAAGGTGCATAACAGCAACAAGAATTTCATCATATAAAGTCTTCAAGTGGGCAGCACTGCATACAATCATTGTAAAGGTATCATTCTACTTAGTCATTGTAAATACATTATTGTACAAATTGTACTAGTGTTCATCTCGCTAAGGGTCGATGAGGCAATGTTGGGAGGTCTAGGATCATCATTAGGTGGTTGTGTCAAAGTTCGGGTTATGGTCTAGTATATCTTCTTCTTCTGCATCATTCTATATCATTGTAAAGTGGACCATTTTCCCTGGTACGGGAGTCCATTCTTATTTTATTCTTCTATAGGGTGGTAGGGTGGTGCTAGGGTGAGTTGTAGCTCATTGGGTGTTGGGGTATCCGTTCAGTTGACTACTGAAGAATCTCGGGTGTTGGAGCGTCCATCCAGTGGGAGCTGGAGAATAATGCTTTTCTATATTCAAGGAATTTGGAGCTTTATTTTCAATTGGAGTTGAATATTAAAGAATTATTAGAAAAGCATTAGGTGGTTTTTGTCCCAGAGTGGGTTTCCACCTTAAAGATTATGTGCATTTGTGTTCCTCTTGTTTCCTGCTATCATTGTACAAACACTGATAATAATTTAATATTAACTAATGCTCTAATTCAAAGGAATACTGATTCATCCCCCCCCCCCCTCCTCTCAGTATTTCTAACAGAGATTCACACAATTCACATAGTCACTCTTAATGACACAATAGAATAAACACAACGATATCATTTACTTCCACATTTAAAATAACAGAGGTTTGTGATGAACTAAATTGGCCATAAATTGATTGATAATGGATCATATTGGTGTTAGATTCCAAGTTCAAGAACACTTGGTGAACAATTTGTATGGTAGACTACCGTAGTGAATACTAGATGAGTTGAGAGCAATTTTTGCAAGATCTAAAAATAAGTAGAGCACCAAAAATATCAGGAAGGTTTGATGATGAAAAATACAAAGAAGACTATGAAGATAAGATATCTTGGTTGGGTCAAGGCATTTCTCTATTGACCGAAATTATGAAAACTTTTAGCAGGGAAGGATGAAGAGTGACGTATCCAGCAAATCTTGAGCACAAAGAAAATGTGTTGACCAACTCAATGGTTAGAATATTGGAGACTCAAGTAATATTGACTCTTTTCCTTTGCCTTCTAGCACTCCATTCAAGGTTGATGCTGAAAAATTCAAATGTTGGTTAAGACAATTATAGGTATATTTTAGCTTGTACTATAGAAAAGAAACCTAAAATATTTATTTTCCCGTTTTGAAAATATTTGGACATGTTCTTTTTATGGTGGGAGGGCTACGTAGATGCCTTACAACTAGGCAAGGAGACTATGGTGACAAAGAAGGAACAGAACTACTCCTAAAATGGAAATATCTTTAGCAAGAACAAGGAGAATTTTTTCAGAAATATTGTTTTCTTGTACTACTTGAGCGTTGTTTTTGTTTCACTCTGTTGTTGATTGGTCTAGTTTATAGAATTTTATTTTTTTCAATGATAAAAAAATTCATAAAATATCTTGCACTAAACTCGCCATGCAAAATTCAATGTTTCTTATTTAGCAATTTTGATTATTGCTTACTTGAGTATATTATGGGTTTGAAATTGTATATGCACAACGACCTATCACTGTAAACTTTTGAAGATCGGGACATTAAGGGAAATAAATTCATTTTGAGTTTGAAAGAGTTCAATGCACAGATTTTAGAGCATGAATATGATCACCTCCATGCTTGTTTTAACTGCATGAGTATCTTAAATTATGCCTTTTATTTTCTTTGGAGTGGGCCTTTTAGTTTCTAGTTTGGTCTTGTGGATTTCCAACTATCATGCGGAAGTAGATCAAGGAGGGAAGTACATGAAATATGAAATGTTTCAGTTGTGTGGTTGCTTCTAAAGAATTTTTAATTCTAATGGATATATATGAAGTTTTCACTATATTTTTCAGAACATCAAATTTAGAATATTGTTTTTCTGCACTAACCAATATAGTAACCTTTAAGTAAAAAAATGGAGAATGGATTTCTTATCAATGGTTGCATGTGTATTTAACTATATTGCAATTGGTGATCTTGAAAATATAAGGTGGATTCTTTATGGTAGATTCCTTGCAAGATCAGTATTGTGAATCTCTTCTTGTGACACAAAATAATACATTTCTTAGAACTCAATATGAAAGCCTAATATAATTACATGCCTATATCCCTCTTTTTTCACTGCAGACTACCACTTGATAACACTCTCAATATAGTGCCAGCACTTGGAATATAGTACTCTCAAGTTTCAACCTAGAGCTAGCACATGAGAGGAAACTTTCTTTGCACTATGCCAAGAATTATAGTTAAGAGCCGAATACTACTTCTTGATGGTTTTTCCTCTATATCCAAGTTGAATTGTTTTGAATAATGTTGAATTGAAAGCTCAACTATTTTAATTTTGAAGAAATATATAGTTAAGCAATAAAGGTGGGAACATGACATGATATCCTTTACTAAAAAATTATCTTAGATTGGTCCAAGTTATAACCATGAAGTTGTAAAAGGGTTTATCTTCTAAAGGGCCTTTCTTCCTGCACAATAAGCCATCCATTCCATGTGCAATCCTGCTTGAAGCAAGCATGAAATTCCTTTCTAATTTCCTTTTTAGCATCACGCCTTATGTTATGTACAATTCCACATACATTTACTCTTGAGGCAATCATTAGGGAACTCCCATACTTAAACAAACATTTCTTTACTTTCCCCACATTTTCCTCTCTTTTCTTTAATTTCATTTGATGTAGTATTCATTTGTGTTCCATCATTTCTTTTGTTTACAAGTAATATGTTTTTGTGTCAACATATGCATAGTGAATTGAGTAATTTGTTGGAATGCTTCAACTAATTTAGTATTTTTCATTCAGTTTATTATAGGGTTGGAAAAATACAAGTTGGAGTCCCCAACAATCATATTCATATCACTAATATTTAGGAAACTGATAACTTAACACCAATCGAAACAGTAGAAAATGAATATGTTAATCTACAAACATATCACTCTACAAATGGTACAAAAAGTAAACAAAACTGAACTCTCAAATTTGAAAATGTATTCTATGTATTGGGAAAATAATTACATTCAATAACTCTAAACTCTCACGCTGCAACTTTGTGGAAGACCTTGTCACCTTTTTTAAGAGTAATATAACTCTAGGGTTGAAAATTATGAATCACCTTCCCTGTGGAGAATCTAGGATAGGAGAGGAGAAACCCTAACCTAATTCTTGTCTCGAGAAGAGTGCCCAGCTCTGCAAGAGGGAACTTCCTAATATATACTACCTTAGGGAGCTAGGTTCACACGAAAGCATATGCAAGCCTCCTAGAAATATCTGTTACCTAATTCATATATGGAAAACCCAAATGAAGGCAAGTTTCTAGTTATATTATAAGTACAACAACTAACTCATCTAAATAAAGTGCCAATGGTATTCTAGAGAAAACAACTAAGTGATTACATAATTATATTGTAGTGTAAAATAAGAAAACACAAGTGTTATTTTAAACATAACAACATACGAAAAATTTAAAGAAGACTAAAGTCGGTCCATGCATGCCAATGAAAGCATGCACTACCTAGTTTAAGCTATATACCCCTCTCAAATCCATATCTAATCTGCTCTTTTGGAGCTATTAAGTGAGTTGTACAAAAAGCTACCAGGAAACAAGGTACCTAAAACTGACTTTTTTTCCTTGAACTACACATATGTTTGCCTTTGTTTTTTATCCTTTTTTTAAAATGGTTATAATCATCACCTAGAGCATGATTGTCTCGTGAGCCCAAGGTAGCTTGTATTTTTTTTTTGCATGTGTAGTCGCACTTAGACTTGTTGACATCTATTGTGTCGAACTGTGACCTTGACCCTAACCCTATGTTCATTGACCATTTTTTGAAGGCATATGAATACAATCATAATATTTTCCACTTTGCATACATTATTATGCATACCATCATAAATAAGTGGGGGACTTTCCATTTACCCAACATGCCTACAATAGAACCATCCATGGCTTTATGGGAGATTTTCCTTTACAATCTTGTTTTAGTTTTCAACTTCTTGCTCCTCTTGATGCTAATTTCTAACTAGTGTTGGCTTCGCTAGCAAATATACTTGCTCGGGAACATGATAAACCCTTTCTTCAACGCTTCTGCTCCTCAGTTTTTTCTTTGAAAACATATCCCTTTCACTTAATGGTTATATCTTTCCCCAGTTATACCTAGTAGGTATCAAATCTCCTCCCTGGCTATCTTGTTTTTGTGGTTGTGCAAGGAATTTTACTATTGACCCTGAAGGCTTTTCTAGTGCAGTCCTGAAAGAAATTTCATATAGAATAGTTTTATAAACTTCTAATGCTAGTGCTTTTTAACACGGCTATGTCCATGGCCTCATTGACTGAGTTTTCCTTCAATTGGATTTCTTTCATCAATGTAATGGTTTCAAATATTGCTTTTACCTATTGAAATAGTACTCAAAGAAAGCTATGGTATGGTTTATTTGTGAGATTTTTTTTTAAGTTTATTTTTATCTATGAGATTCACTCACTTTCATGTATTGATTATCAAACATAAATAAATTTTGTTTCCTTTTCAACTTCCTTTATTTTGTTTTAGATTTAGAACCATCTAATATTTTTCTATTCTATCTATAGAACCAGAATGGAAAACACAAATGTGTATGCTTACATTTCAATTATTCTGTTGTTCTCCTGCCTTCCCCTAGAAATTATTGTAAGTTTCATGGTCCTTAAACCATAGCTAATTTCATTGTTATGTATAATGTTCAAAATGATTGTGTATGGACTCTACATTTTTATGCGTTGGAAACTCCTTCCATTGGTTGTGGATTAGTGATTCACCAAATTCCATCATGTATGTCATAGAAATAATAAATAAGTACAATTTCTATTGTTTTTAGATTGAAGGCCCTAAACTGACGCAACATGGTTTTGTGGATGCCATTTCTAAAGTTAGGTTGGTCAAATTCCTTTCTGACCTTTTCTAGGTTGGAATGTTTTATCACATGTATAACCAAGTAATTCCTTTGGAATTTGTGGTCCTATTGAACATAATAATAAGTTCTTTACTAAAGAAATTTTGTGACAAATAAATGTTTCTTGATATTTCCATCCATCTTGCTTATATTTACAAATAGCCACCAATCATGAAAAGATTTTTGATGTGCCTCTTGTGAATTTCAATTAAAAACAAAGAGTTATACTAAATGTATGGCTTTTGTTTGACATAATTATACATGGATTGGTCATGTCACAAACACATCTTTGCTAGATGCCTATTGCAATGGGAGAAAGTGCATGTGTTTTTTTCCTCCCCTTTTCTCAATAAAAAATACAGAACTGGAAGATTCCAAGTAATATTCTAGATGTCAATCTATATTTCCACGAGCCATGGGAAGTTCCAACCAAAGCCAATATCTAATCGAATGATCCATTTGAAAGTCCTGAGTGGTAATTCTATACACCACTGAAGAAGGCACGAAGTGGATGCTGTTAGATAATAGTAGATGCAGATACCAGAGGATCCCCTCATTCGACGAGAGGCTATAGCAACCGATCGGAGGAAAGTTTGGCCACCAGTTCGATTCTTCCTTTATCATCTAGTTCAATTCTTTATTCTCAGGTAGGGGAAGGAGATATATTATTGAGGGAGAGAGTTCAGGATGGAAAACCCCATAGGCAATAGGCAGCTATAATGAGAATTCCATGCTATCTGGATGGCGGAACTAGAGGAAGGATGGAACTAGCCTACCTCCTTCCTTTGACCCTACTCCTACTCTTAACCTACCTGTTGTAAATTTGAGAATATACTCTCTCTTTATTTCCTTTTAAAGTCCTTTTTAGATTTATGTAACCCAATCTATTAAATTATTTTTTCAGTGAGTGATTGTTTTTTTGGGGCTGCCCTATGATTTGTGCTAGTTTGATAATTTTGATTCTAACTATTATGGAAACAAGATGACTGGAATTCATGTAGGAAATTTTTGTATTTTTGGAGCTAAATTTACGCATATTTGTAATAATTGGGTTTGGGATGAATGATAGAGGTTGTTTGTGAAGAATCTTGATTGTGGATATCAATTCTATTGTGCATTGTTGCATTCTGTTGTTTAATACAACTTAGACAATGTTTTTTTTCGATCTGATTTATTGTGGCATCTATTAAGTAGCTCTTCCTTATAGGCATCCCCATATAGGATTTACCATTTGAAGTTTGACATATTTGCATTACCAAATAAAACAATTGAAAAATAGATTTTAATCCTTGTCAACATTAGATAACTCCAAAGTTGGTATAAATCTAAGCAAGTATTTTTTACTTAGTAGTGCTATAATTACATTATTATACTTGAAATGTGTGTCCATTTAAAAATTTTATTAACCTTTCGTTACTAGCTTCTTAGTGTTAGCTATGTTTTAAATTATTAACAAGACCCACATAGAGAGATTAATTGTTGTAAAAATATTTGTAGGTCGAAAAAAATGGTTGTATAGGGATTACATTAGTCCACAACTGGACTTATCCTTATTCATCATCTCAGGATGACCAAAATGCAATAAAATGAGCGGTTTATTTCATGCTCAAATGGTATTACCTATGTATAGTTTTAGGTACTTACACTTTAATATAAGATTATTTTGTGGTTAGTTGTTTTTTTGGCTTTTGTTATGTGCATAAATTTTCTATTAATATTTTTCTATATTTATTTACGATACTTTGTTCCACCATTACCTTTTTCATGACAGGTTTATCGATCCAGTAACATCAGGGAACTACTCATTTCTAATGAGAGATAAGTTTGTTGAACAATTTCTAAGGTTCACTGAGCAATAATCTTAATAGTTAAAATGATCCTTTAACTTCCTCAGAATGAATTAAAACACAAGTCAGTACACTGTAATACATGTAATTTACAAGCCAAGTGTCATATACTATTTATTACATGTCTTTTTCTTTCCATTTGTTTTCACAAGTTATCTACAACATGAACTTTTAAGCATGCAACTTAGTTAGCATGATTATGCCTAAAATTTCTCTGAAGGTTGAATACTAAGTTATTAAGATGTTATTTTCTATGGTGATGTTTTATTTTCTTTGTTAATATAGGTCATCTAGACACATAGTTCCACTATTGCCCAACTGAAGAAAACTTGTTCGAATTTATTTCTTTTATGGGGGAAAATGGCATTGGCATTACTGATGTTGAGGTATATGTTGTATAAATATTTTATAGTCTATGTTAGTTTATATTCAAGTCTTCATCATCTTTCATGTCTTATAATTTTCATTATATATTCTTTCGTTTTCAAGAGAGGAGCTCAATATTGATGGTCAGAAGCAGGAATTGAAGAAATAGGAAAACAATAACATTAGAGTGACAAATGCAAAAAGAGAGAGATAAGAGAATCTGTCTAGTGATACTCTTAGAGTCAATATCTTGCACAAGGCACACACATAGAGACTGATTATCAAGTCCTTAGAGTTGGTGAATTCACTTGCAATGTCTTGGAAACAGTGATAATGTTTTGAAATGATGAAACAATATTTCATGTATAAATTGTAGTCCAACCAATATTAAGTTAGAAACTCATATTGTAATACTTGACATTTTATATAATAAAATTTATGTGGTTGAAATGATTTATATTTGTGCTTGATATTATTTAGTATTTTAATTAACATATGTAACTTTATGTTTTCATATTAGATGAACATCCACAATGTATGATATTTTTTTTTAAAATTAGTTGCAAAATCATACTAATTAATTTATGTTGATTAATAATGAACACATAAAATCAATCTAAAACTACTAAATTATTAGTTTATATTGATTAATTATAAACACAAATAAAACGAATATATGACTAAATTAGTCATTTATAATGATTATTAATGAAATTAAATGAAATGAATAGAAACCACTAAATCAGTTGTTTATATAATGAATATGAAACTACAAAAAAAAAAGATAAATGACTACTACAAATGATAAAAAAACATTATTGCAAATGATGACTAAATGCATATATACAACTATTAGTATCTAATTTAGAGTATCTTATAACACAACTGAAATTTAGTCATATTCCTTTGGTCATTAATTGGTTTCAAATAATGACTAATTTTTTCATATTTATAACTATTAGTAGCTAATTTATAGCATGACCTTTATTTTGGTCATATTTCTTTGGTAAATAATTGGTTTCCTTGGGTAATTGTATAGTAATATATTTTGTTGTATATTTGGTCATTAGTTGCAACAATTAATGACTAAATCAATGACCAAATTAATGACCAAATTTATGACTAAATATACTACTAGACAATAAAATTGAGACAACTAATTAATGACTAAGCTAAAAATGACTAAAATTTGGTCGCGTTATAAGGTATTGTAAATTAGCTACTATGGGTTGCCGTCTGAAAAATGGTTATTTATATGCAAAAATTGATCATTTTTTTAGTGAGTAATTAGCCTTTTTGTACTAGTGGTGCATACTAGGATGTACTTCTTACCATTTGTGGGTGGATTGATAGGACCCACAAAGTCAAGAGCCCATTGTTTAAAGGGCTCTATCAGTTCTTGTGGTTTCAATGAAATTTCATCAGAAACTACATGCATGTCTAACCTTTGGAAATTGTCACACTTTTTAACATAAGTCTTTATCTCCTTGAATATGGATGGCTAATAATAGAGTAGATTCAAGACCTTGTATGTTTTTCTTTTTTCTACAAAATGACCACCACATGGTTCATAATGACATGCTTTTAAGATATCCAAAATTTCATCCTCTCTTACACATTTTATAATTAACAAATCAGGTCTAATATAGAATCGGTCTCCACTAACCCAACTACATCTAGCATTGTCTCTAATTATTTTCTTTTTCTCTTTGTTTATAAAATGAGAAGGTAATTTTCCATATGATCAATAATTAGTGATATCAGAAAACCATGGAGTTTTGAATGTTATAGAAAATAAGTGTTCATCTAGAAATTTATTAGAAACTGGAACAATCTCACCAGAAAGATGAAGCCTTGACAGGAAATCTGCCACTTCATTTTATTTTTCTGGTCGATCCAATACAATATGTTGAATTATTGTATTAATAACAACCATCTAGTATTCCTACCATTAGTGATGGGTTTATTCATTAAATACTTAATGTTTAAATGATCAGTATGAATGAAGACTTCATATCTTGTTATGTGATGTCTGAATTTATTTATTGCATGTACTGCAACAAGAATTTCATTTTCAGTAACAACTTAATTCAACTCAGTCGGGGTTAAATTATTGCTAATGAAATAGATGGAATAATGTAGTTTGTTCTCTTTTTGGCCTAATGATGCTCCTATTGTAGTATCTCATGCATCTGTGGATATGTGAAATGGAAATAACAAATTTGGTCCTCTAAGAATTGGTGTTATGGAGAACTTTTGTTTTAGTTTCTCATATGCGTTTTGGCAATCAGTATTCGATTGAAACTCTATGTCCTTTTTAAGAATTTTAAATAAGGGAACGACCATTTTACTGAAATTTTTAATGAATCTTTGATAATAGCCCGCATAACCCAAGAAACTTATTTCTTCTTTTCGAGTTGTTGGTGGTGATAATTTTACAATGATGTGTATTTTTGCTGGATCCACTTTTATTCCAAAGGATGAAAGATGGTGTCCCAACACTATCCCTTCATTTAACATCATAAATCATTTCTCATTGATAAGAGATATATTTGTGTCAATTCATCTCTGTAAAACTTTTTCCAAATTGTTTAAACAATCATCAAATGTATTTCCATAAACACTGGAATCATCCATGTAAACTTCTACACATGAATGTATAAGATCGGAAAAGATGGTCATGAAAATTCATTGAAAAGTAGTTGGTGAATTACATAATCCAAAGGGTAGCATAATGTAGGCATATGTACCCCAAGTACAATTAAATGTAGTTGTATCCTTATCCTCTAATGTTATCTTAATTTTATTATAACCGCTAAATCCACTAGGAAAAACAGTACATTTTCTATGCTAATAAATCTAGGACTTGATCAATGAATGGTAGTGCAAAATGATCCTTAAGTCTTTCTTTGTTTAATTCACTATATTCTACATAGATTCTCCATTTTGATTTTTCTTAGGAACCACAACTAAGGGAGAAACCCATTAACTGTCCGAGATAGAGTAGATAAATCCTACATGCAATAGTTTTTGCAATTACTCTTTTACTATTTCTTTTATCATTGGATTCATTATTCTTTGTGGTTGTCTTACAGGTTTGATATTTTCATCTCTATAAATATGGTGAATGCATGTTTTTGGATGAATTCCTAGCATATATTTATAATCCCAAGAGAAATCTTATGAGTATTTATTTATTAGTGAAATTACTTATTCTTCCTGTGATAATTGTAAATTGTTACCAATATTAACATTCCTTCTGGGGCTGATTTGAATTACTTTACTATGATAATTTCTAGTTGAGTTAACATGAAAAATAGCTTCAAATGACTTTTGCAGTGAATTAATAATGTAATTTTCCTGAAAACATCATTCTAAGACCTGACTTGCAACATTGTATTGCAATTCTCTTAATTTCTATGATATATTTGGTTCAAAAATAAATAATCCCATTAAATCCTCATGATTTTCTTCCCTAAAATCAAAGCTTGAGTGATGCTTAAAATAGGTTGAATTTCTTCCTTTTGTTCATCAGGCCATTATAGTAAATAAAGAGATTGAGCAAGAGGATAGAGTGTTATGTGCTTTATTTCATTTCCATGTGATATGATCAAACTTCTTGATCTACATCCAATAAAGACATTAGTTTTGTCTCACCATGGTCTACCAAGAATTAAGGGATGGCCTCCTAAGTTTGATTTTGGTTGGAAGACTAGAAAGTTGACGGGATATTCCCAAGAATCCAAAGAAACTATGATTTCTTTAAGTATTACTTCCGGTACTACTTTGGATCTATCTTCTAGTTCCAAAATTGTAGTTGTAGGTTGGATATTTGGAAAGTTTAAACATTCCATGGTTTCTATTGTTGTGACATTGATAACAGATCCTAAGTCAAATAGAGTTTTAGAAACTGAAAATTTGTTGATTGGAATTGTTACCATAGGTATCCCAGGATCAACATATTTCTCAATTGTACTATTTGTTGACATGAGGCTATCTAATCTTTCAATTTCATGGATTTTTGGTGGGTCTTTCTTTCTTTTTCCAGTTTTCTTTATGCATAATTCCTTAACTACTTTTTTATAGATTGGGATATCTTTTTGTTGGACCTTGAAATTTTCATTCACTTCCATTACATTTTCACTTATCTTTTCATATTACCACCTTCACTCCACCTCCATTTCATTACATTTACCTTACCATTGCCACTATTGGGTTACATTTATGTTTTTTCCAAACTTTATTAATTCTTAGCATTTTTAAGTAAATTTGTGGTTAAAAATTAGAAAATAATGTGCATATGCTTATACCTAACAAGTGGGATGTTGTTGTTACCATGTGTAGGTCAAAAGGAAGCTTCTAAAAGACCTTTATATGACCTACCAAAACCAAATTCGAATTTGAGTGGAGAATATCATGGGATCATGAGGATATGTTTCTCATTTCCTTTTTGTATTGAAACTCTAAGAAGATATGTGTTTCATTTCCTATTTTGTATTGAAACTCTAAAAAGACATGTGTCTTATCATTTCCTATTTTGATTGTAACTCTAGAGATAGAGGGAGAGATTCATGGATTCTCATTAATGAGATAACTTCTCATATTTTTGTATAAATAGGGGAAACTTTCTCCTATCAAAAGAAGGTAGAAAAAATAGGAGAAGAAGAGAACGGATTATAGAATGTCTTGTAACAAGGCTTGATATGGAATGGGATGTAGAGTTGTGAGTTTATCAATAAAGAAGTTTAGTCATCAAATGATGGTTTGATTGTACTTCTGACAAGCTAGGAGTCGACCAACTTAGGAGTGGAGGGCCTCTGCTTCTAAAGGAGGTTTTTAATGTTTTCTAGTTAGATTTGCTTCAATTTTGTTTAGTATTTTTTTGTTCATGCTTAATTTCCATTTTTCAATAGTTTAGATGCAATTGTGTAGATTTGCCTTCCGAAATTTTTTCAAGGACATAGGTAACACTGTCTTCAGGATTGGAATAAAAGTTGAAGTGTTGAGAAACATGGTTGCTTAGTTCCCTGCTTTCATCTTTAAAAAATAGTTTTCAATTGTTGTGTCTAACTAAGCATTTATGAAGTCCATTTTTCCTATTTATCAAATATTATATTGAATGGTTGAATGTCTTATAAGTGTAGTGATTGAATAGATTTCATTTCTTGTTATTTGCTTTCTAAGAATTAAGGGTGTAATTGATTTATCCAAAAGCTATACCAAGGGGTCACAAGCTTCAGAATTGGATGAGATTTGATAAGTTAATTATTCACTTAATTGGTTGTAGATAGAAGATCCTCATTTCATTGCAACAAAACAATCTTCTTAAAGGTCATCCTGACAGAGACTAATTTGAATATAATTTGCAAGGATGATTAAATGATTAGATTCAATGCAGTGTTTGAGTTATTGTAATTCTTTAGTTTAGACAAATGCAATGATTGCTTATATATATTACATCAAGGGGGGTCACTCTCCACATATTGGGTAGATGGAGTAATTAAAGCATCTTAGATAAATTTCAATTGCATTATCTATTTTTTTTTCTTTATATATTTTACCAACTAAAGTGCAAACAATTGATTTCATCTCATAGGGCTTTGACCTAATCATTGAATGTTGAAACAACCTAAAGTACAATAGTTGACACATTTCCCTTCTTTCATTTTGTCTTCAAATCTCAATTGAGTCATAGATCTATGGATTACGTTTAATCACTAAATGAATTACTTGCTTTACCTTCTTGTTCAGAACTAGGTCTTAGAACTAATCCATAAAATTTGGTTTCTCTTATAAAAAATTAACTTAATTTCATAATACTTCCTTTTTAATTAGATTCATTTTCACTTTTCTAAACTAACCTAGGGTAGCATACTAAGGACCAAAAAGACAAACCCCAAAAAACAATAAAAATAAAAACATAATGAAGTAAGAAGTAGGTTTCTTAAGCACATATAGTGCATCACGCTTCATCAGTTTACTAGCCCTGGTCGATAATTTATGTTAGCAATTTAGGACACTAAATTAACTAAACATTTTGGCGTCATTGTCGAGGAAGTGTAATTAAGAGACCTTATTTATTACATCTAAAGAAAAAATAATAATAATAATAATTTCTCGAATCTCGGATTCGGTTGTTTAAAAGTACAGGTAATTTGGTGGATTTATGGGCTGGCAAGTGGCATAGCCACATGGCCACCCATAATCTCACACAACTCGCATTTAATCGATCAATCACCACTCTTTACTCCGATTTAATGCAGCTCTTCTGCCAATGCTCCAACACCCTCCCTCAGCTCTTCAAAATGGCTTCCTACAGAGGTTCTTTATCCGCTCCAATGCCTCTGAATTGCAACTGTCCCCTTGCAGTCACGGAGCCGAGCTCTTATACGACTAAAAGGAGACGTTTCCATATTCTTTGTTGTATCGAGCTGGTGTCTGGCATCCATTTCTCGCATAGTCTGCTATGTAACCTGCACTTTGCCTCTGAGCCCTTGGCCACTGATTTCTCCACCCCCAGTGTGCACATATTCTTCGCGCCTGCACCTCATAGTCTGTCGAATCTCTCCAGTGTGAGCATGCCTCGTTTTCGCCAAATAATGCGCTTCCATCGAGGTAGCAACCGAGGAAAAATAGTTCAATTATCGCCCTCGACTTTCTCTGACTCCTCTTCCCCCTTGTCGGACCATTTTTCTGCACGCTACCCAGCTACGTGCAGTGATCGGGGTCGGGCTTGAAATTCTAGCTCTCATTCTATGCAATCTCATCCCTCGGCAAGCCTCTTGACGACGCATCATCTGGATGTTGTTGTCCCCTCGCATCCTACCCACTCTGCCAGCTCCCAACAGCCTAGTCATTTGACTCATTTTCATTATAGGTGCACCCAAGCTCCGAAGGCTTCACCATGGAGAAGACAACAACTACTCAGGGTGCGCCCTCAGCACTCAAGAAAGGTAGTCCTGTCCCAAAACGAAGCAAAATTCAAGACAACTAAAGCAGTGAAGAACAGGAACACAACAAAATCGGCCACTTCAGTGCCTGCAAGAAAGCGGAGGACGATACCGGTGAAAAGTAGGTAGCGGAGACTGATCTTGAAGCTTATAGATATCTGATTGTTGAAGAACAACCATCTTCCCCAAATGACATCTAGACCATCAATTTTTATCAGGTTTCTGTTTCCTGGCTCCTAGTCTTATGGGTCTACTTCTAAGTTTTTAAGCAAAACTGTCAATTTTGGAGTTATTTCTAAAGCAGTATCTTTCTGTTATGATATGTTGGTTTCCTCTGTGAGGGAAGCAACTATACTTTTGACTGGACTGGTTTCCCTCTTATGGGCAATCAATTTCTTATTTTTTTTGCTGAATTATGCCATGAACTTGGGCTAGCACTGTAGAGGCCTGAGCCTCCTTGTACTATTTTGTTACACTAATAAAATTTAGACTTATTTAAAAAAAAAAAAATCTCGTGTACGCTCTCTTCTTGCACTTTATGTGATATAGAGGATCAGAAAAATAGAATTTTTATGTTTAAGAAAATGATAATAATAAATTATTTTTTCATCATTTCATTTAATTTTACAATAAACATAAAAAAAATTGATGAAAAAACTTTAATTTCAATAAATTGTTTTGTTTAATAATATATATATATATTTTTGAAAATATAATATATATAATTTTATTAACAAATCAATTAAAAAAAAATTAAAAAAATAAAAAAATATTTTCGCTCATGAAAATAAGACCCAAGCATATGCGTTAGGCCAGCCTTTGGCTTGGCCTTACGCATATATGCAGAGCCTTCAATCCACACAAAGACCCATGCACTGCAAAAAAAAAAAAAAAACCTTCTCTTTTCCATATTCGTTTTTCCTCAAGCAACAGTTATTAGAAATCACTTTTAAAAAAATTTGCAGACAATGAAGGTATATCACATGAAGAAACTGTTGATGAGGAGAAGATTGCAAATTGGTGATGAAGAGAAGATTACCAATTCAATTGCAGGGACAGACAATGAAAGTGTATCACATGAAGAAATTTCTGATAAAGAGAAGATTGCAAACTGCTAATAAAGAGAAGATTGCAGATTCCATTGCAGGTAACTGAAATAAGGGAGATTGATCTGAAATTCTCTATGAGAGACAAGTCATTACACATCAAAACGTGCAAATAAAAAAAAATCAAACCACATCAATTTCATTGTAGAAGTAATTGCAAAAAAATATATATATGTAATTGTTAAAAAGACCTGATTTTAAACGCATTTTTTGAGCAAACCGAGGAGAATTAGAAAAACCTAAAACATGGGTTTTTTCAGAAACAGGGTGAATTAGGTAATATTCCAAGAAATTTCTGAAATTCGCAACCATTTGGGAGAAATTCAGGTTTCTTTGGAGCACTAATTTGTAGTGTGTGTGAGAAGAAACGTTTTTTTTTAATGTATATAGTCAGTGTTTTATAAAATTCAATTTTAAGAAATAATCAAGGATCTGATTTCCTGATCTGAAGGAGAATGTGGCAGAATTCCTTTGTGGTGGCACATGATGAGTGAAAAATGGATTATTCGAGGCAAAGTCATTATCACATGTGCATCAAATGCAAGTTGTATAAATTGAAAAGGATTATGCCTCCATCTCTTTCATAGTTAGGAACTTGACTTTAGAAATTTCAAGCTTTTTATTTTTATCTTGCATTAAAGAGGCATCGGCATGAATTTGTTTAAAAAATATTCATAAATACGATTATTTCATCCATGCTTTATTTCATTTATAAAAAAAAATCTTTATTAATAACTTTTTTTTAATAAAGAAAAATGAAAAAAAATTACAATTGGAAAATTATTTAGATGATTTCTGAAATTTTGGCATTAATATTGTTGCTGTGTATTTTTCTATGAAGTTTTAACTTACAGGACACATCAAATCTTTGTGATGCCAATCGTTTTACTGAGCACAATGCATGAAGTCATTCGACAATAGGGAGTTGATTTATTTTTCATGGTAATCTCTTAAAAATAGACTTGTTATCGAAATCATGAATTGGAATGAATATAATGCTTTCAATTTTCCTTAAAAATATGTTTCATTAGGCATTAACTCTTTTACATATGTATCGGAAAGGAATTGATCACTTCTTTTTTAACACACTCATGTTTTATGTTTTAGTGCCAAGTTTTTTTTGTAGGTTGGGATTATCGAATGATCATTGAAGAAAACTAATTGAGCGCACAATTGGTCTTCAAAAGACCAATTTCATGAAAAACATAAGAACAGGTCCATGTCCATATCCATCAATACCATTACCTTTCCTCTTTTTTTTGAATCCAACCAAGAACTTCAAAGCAAGCCACAATTGTTTTCCCCGCAAGAGTCAGTTTTTCATTTTCCTTCATTCACATACACTTTCCATTAATTTTTGTCTACTCCAAAAATAAAAGCAAGAAGCTCACTTACATGCTTTTTTCCCATTGTCATTTTCCATTTTCCTTCTCCTATCCTTTTCATTTCGCAAATAAACCTTGCTTCAATGTAAATTATTGAGTCCATAGTCCTTTGAGTCTAAATTCCTTGCAAAAACACTTTGAGACTTGCATGCCTGAATGGAAAGTCTTCTTTCCGATGAACATTGGGAATACATTAATGTCCCTTGTTCATCAGATCTTATAGGTACTCGACAACATCAAAATTATTCGTACCTAGCAAGATGTGTTTGGGCACCATGACTCTCATTGTCATCAATGGTGGGAGTTCTCGTGTTGACTAGTGGCATCCATTAATGGCCACTAAGTCAAAAATTTCCTGCTTTGTTCGACATCAGAACATATATTCACATAGCAGGAATTGTGCCAATGAGTTTTGAAGACATGAAGATTATCATTTTCAACATCTTGGAGAAAATGAAGAAGATATGCAGCTGCTGAATTAGATAGCAACTGCGGAATCAGATGGCAGCTGCAGAATCAAATGACAACTGCAAAATGAGATGACAACTGCAGAATCAGATAGAAACTACGGAATCAGATGGCAACTGCATAATCAAATGACAGTTGCGGAATCAAATGACAGCAACAGAATCAACACCATTCCGCAGCAAATTCAGCAGTTTTAGTAGCAGCAATAAAAAGACATTTTTAATCTTTTCTCCATAACTTGCGCAACCACTTGAAAAATATTATGATCAGAATTTTGCAGCCACCACACATGCAACTCATCCATTTTTGAAGGGTAAGTTAAGGTACGTCATTTTCTAACTTTTTACCATAGAATTCCTTGAAAAGCTAGAGTGATAATTTTTGGAAAAAACATTTCTCTTCCTCATTTCATAAAATTGCCAATACCATCAGTTGGAGGGGGGGGGGGGATACAATCATATTCATATTTTTCCATGTTCATATCACATTTAGAAACCCACATACTTCCAAAATATATTAACTATTACATCATTATTATGAGCATACAACGGCTTTATAAAAGTACTTAAAAGATAATTGGATACAGACACAATTATGGTTGTCACACAAGAACCAACCATGATGCAATCCAATAAAGATATACTTTGCAACAATAATCAAATTATCATTATGCAAATATCAAATATCAAAATTGAATGCAACAACAAAATATGGTTGTAACACAAGAACCAACCATGTTGCAATTCAAGTAAAACACTTTGCAGAAGTATGAAGTTATCAAATGATATCACGCAAAGTTAAGCCAAAGCTCAAGGATAAAAAAGAATTAATGTAATAGATTGCATGAGGACATGCAATAGCTTTAGTTGGGGGGTATGTTGGGCCTTGAAATTATCATTCACTTCCATTACATTTTCACTTATATTTCCATATTATCACCTTCACTCCATCTCCCTTTCATTACATTTAGCTTACCATTACCACTATTGGGTTACATTTATGTTTTTAAAAACTTTATTAATTCTTAGTATTTTTAAGTGAATTTGTGGTAAAAAATTAGAAAATAATGTGCATATGCTTATACCTAACAAGTGGGTTGAGATTGTTGCCATGTGTAGGTCAAAAAGAATCTTCTAAAAGACCTTTATGTGGCCTCCCAAAACCAAATTCGAATTTGAGTGGAGAAGATCATGGGATCATGAGGATTTGTGTCTCATTTCCTATTTGTATTGAAACTCTAAGAAGACATGTGCCTTATCATTTCCTATTTTGATTGTAGCTCTAAAGATATAAGGAGAGATTCATGGACTCTCATTAATGAGAGAACTTCTCATATTTTTTTATACAGAGGGGAAGCTTTCTCCTATCAAAGCATGTGAAAAGTTGGAGAAATGCTCATGTTCTGAATAAAGAAGAGGGCTTACATTTGGAGCTTCTCAACTTTCCATCCTCCTGCTTTTGGATTGGCCATCTAAAATGTGTGAGATTTATTTGCTTTCATATATTAGGATTTATTTGCTTTCTTAGATTAAATTCCCAATTACTGTGTAATATTATGATTGTCAAATCATCTCAAGAAAGTGGATCTGCCATTTTCCAATTGAATTAGTTTGAAAAAATAAGAATTCACAGTTGTCTAGTTTTCTTACTATTCTGTCATTTATTTTCTTAGAATAGAATTATCAATTAACTATGTCAATGGATGTTCTCAAAATTCATTTCAAGATGATGATCCCGAATTAAATGATTGAATGTCTAATTCATACATTTATTGAGTTTATTCTGCACATTTTTACTTGCTTTCTAGGAATTTAGAAACTAAGGTATAATTTACTTCTTACACAACATCTCAAGAGGGTAATATTTCACATTGAATGTTGGGGAAAATCAAATATACATTAGTTGTTTACAGTCAGCTTTACATGCTTTCACATTTTTCTTCTAGATCCTCACTTAGTTGCATCACTGATATTCCTAAAGGTCATTCCAAGGAGATTGATTTAATCATATTTCAAGACTAAATGATTGAATGTTAAATGAATGCAATTTCTGAGTTACCTTCTGCATAATTCACTTGATTTTCTAGATCATTAGGTATAATTGGTTACTTAACACCATCTCAAGAAGGTAACACTTCATCATTGAATGTTGGAGTAGCTAAATATACATTAGATGTTTTCCTTTGCACATTTTCCTTACTTTTCTAGGACATTATAGGTTAAATTATAGATAGTTGCTTACACATCATCTCAAGAAGGTCACACTTCATAATTGAATGCTGAAGTAACTAGAAGTACATTAGTTCTTTTCATTTTCTTCTCTTACTTAAGGCAAGCACTACAATTTTACTCTCAATTTTAAGAATTAGATCCATGGAATATGACTAATGATAAGATAGATAGATGCTCTGTTTTCTAGATTAGATTCTAACTAGCCAACAGTCTTTGATTTATTTTTATGTAGATTAGATTAACTTAGGAACACTTCCTTTTCCTCCTTCTTAAAATTCATTAGATTCATTTAAATCTTTTCATAATTTTACATTAAACATTCTTAGACATCAAAGAACAAAAACCCCCCAAAACAACATAAAATACAAACAACGAAGTAAGAATAAGGTTAACTAAGCACATATAGTGCACCACACTTCATCAAATTACTAGCCTCGGTCGATAATTTATGTTAGTAATTTAAGACGCTAAATTGACTAAACAGTTTTCCTAAAAATGGATGAAGAGGTTTCCTTGTTCAAGGGAATAGGAGGATAAGAGGTTTAATGAATTCATGGGTTCCAAATTCGAGGCTATCAGATGAGGTGAAAGCTGGAACAACTTCAGAAGTCACTAGAAGTAGGGAAGATTCCCGGAATCCAATGAAAAATTCACTCCCAGTCGACCAACGCACTCCAAAGTGGGCCTAGATCCTATGCAACACAACCTTAATTGGGAGTAGATGCTCCACAAAGAAGTTACAACTGTCGAGGGGTGCATTGATGGCTCAATGGGGCACTTTAATTGGCATCTAAGTAGTTAAACTTTCATGAAGGAAGACCATCAATGTGTTGACTTGTTTAGGCAATGTAGCAACCAATTTAGAGTATGATAGACCCTGTAACAAACACTACATAAATTTTGGGATGATGCCCAAATCGAACTGTAACAAACACAAGCCATGAAAATATGATATATATGTAGTATCATCTAAATACTCTATTCAATATATCAACATGGTATTTCAGTATATGAAATAATAATATCACATATAAGAAAACAAATAATTCTTTGCATTAATATAAATAGAAGGAGGTTACAACCATATGTAGCAATTGATCTTGTAGAATAGCTCCTCCAAGTTGTTGAATTGTCCTTTCCTTGTCACAACATGCACCTCCAATCATCCTAATGCATGAGATACTAACCACTCACTACAACAACATAAGGAAAAAATCTCTCCAAAATCCAACCATTCATTCATTCTAACATTTTCATATGCAAGATGGTAAATATATGGGAGAGGGGTAATTTGGGAGTTCTTATCCGATTACCATTCTAAGGTTTTAGATCCAAATTTGATGGAGGGATAATATCAAAGGATAAGTTGTGAAAACTCCAAATTAAGGTAAGATATTATCTGAATGTTTAATCCAAGGTAAGAGGTTGAAACAACTTATGGAAACTCCTAGAAAGTGAAGCTTTCAAAATCCCAATCATTCTCCTAGATTTCTAGAACCAACGTAGGTGAAAAGGGGAGCAACTTGTTGGCGACCAACGCTAGCCATAGTGGAGCAACCCGTAGGTGGTCACACCCCAATAGGCATATAGGGAGCGCTGGTCCCAAAACTGGCTCAGATGATGCAGTTTAGGGCTGAAACTTTGGGGGATGAGAGTAAAATGCTTAGGGATTTGTGAAAGATGATGACAAGGGGTAATATGATGTTGATTGATCCCATTAGGAGGCTCACTGATTGAATGTGACAAAATTTCCTATAACACATAGATTGTGAAGAGGAGGAAGAAAAGGAATAATAAACTTCAAAAGAACAGGATATACATCAGGAACCAACCCTAGAGAAAGAAGAAATGAATCTGACCATATATTGTAATGCATTGGTAGGAATTACCACTCCTCAAACTCTCAAGATAGAATTGTTAGGCGGATAAATCGTTCTTGCAGACAAGAAAGATCTCCCTAGTATCACAAGGATAACTAGAAACAAACATGACAAAAGTAAACTACTTTCTGTAGATTATATATGATTTAGAATTTTCTATGATGAAGAAAGGACCTACCTATGGTCCAATGCTAGTTGAATTCTTCCTTCCTGTCGCTCCAAGAAGTCACCTGTTAAGATCTGCAAACAAAGACATGAAATAGAATCAAAAGCACCTGTAACATATACTGATTCAGAAATCACAGATCTATCTTAATGATCAAGGAGTTTAAGAAATAAGTCATTTAAGTAGACATATAAACAACTTATTGATAAAACATGATCCAATTGTATTATCTTTAAAATAAAAGAAGGAGTCTTACAACCGTGTTTGCCTTGATGTCGTACAGATCCTTCCGGGGTCTGAAACAAGCGTTTTCCCTTAGTCTGACAAGCCCTTCCACTCTTTGAACCAGCCTAACTATGAGTATGTAATCGTTCTCGCAGCTAGCAAAAAGTATATGTCTCTTCAACAATTCCCTTCTCTATCATAGCTACTAAGTACAAAGCAAGTACTAAGTGTATACAAAATGTATAGAGAAGTTTTACATATGTGAGCATGTACCCTTGAGACTGAACCAAAGCTTCAATTTATAGGTGAAGGAAAGTGGTTATAGCTCCAAAATCGAAGGGATAGAGTCCCCTTATCAAGGGATTAAGTTCCAAAATCTAAGGAATAGGCTACTCTTATGAAGGAATGAATGTTCATGATAATGGAGGGAGTAAGGCTTAGACTGGATAACGCCTTCTAGAAGCTTCCAGCTGGGCTTCTAGAATTTAATTTCGCCTTCAATTTACCTTTTACAGGGGTCCGCACTTTTAATGAAGAAAACGTGCGGCCGGCTCCGCAATTTTTAGAGCCAAAGAGTGCGGTGCCACAAGTAAAGCTAAGGAAAAGTGCGGTACAAGTATTTTTATGATTTTTACAAGATTTTCTCCAAATTCAGGACTTGATTTAGGAACTTTAGGTTTTTAGACTTCTAAGGGAGCATAATATAGGTATTGATGAACCTATATCGATAGTAAAATGTCATGGTGACAAAATAATGTGTAACAGATTGCCCCCTAAAGTGCGAATTCTGAGATAATTCGAAGAGTGAAATGCTTTATCATTCCAAGGATTGGCTTGTGGACGCACCAGTTGGAATCTGTAAAAACATTCAATGCAAACATATATATATATATATATATCATCACTGAGGTAGGATTTCCCATCCTCAGAGAAAAAACTAACTAAATCAAAACTTAACTAAAATTTTCTGATATAGAAATGATTCTAATATTACATCAATAGTAGACACAGTATGGACGTAGCCATCTGTTATGAATAGTCTACTAAATAATGAATAATAAAACTCCTTGCAGCCTGGATGGTGGAAACTAGATCCAGGGTCTTGATTTCCGCTACCTGAACTAGTATGATTCTATCCATGCGATTGATTGTGTCGAAGTCGAACATGGTAGAAACCATTTGATTACCAGTCAATGATGTGAACTGTTAACAAGTGTGAGAGAAACCACCAATAATGAAAATGGCTCTCAAAGTACTCAGTACAATCCATGAAGTGTGAATAAATAATTTGAAGTCGAAAACTTCACGAAATCATTCGATCGAAGGTCAATGATGCAACCTATTGTCGAAGGCGAGAAACCTGCCATTAAGGCATGCAGATTCCAAGGTATTGAAGGATTCTAGATCAAATTCCGATGTTGTCGTCAATAGAGATTGACCTGTCGTAGGAAAGCCTACGACACGAAACCATTAGATCAAGTTTTGTTGAAATATTTTGCAAGGACTAAATCAGGGATGGTCAACGCAAATGAAGACATATGTTTGCAGATGAATGATTTATTTGAACTGTCTTCTTGAACACATAACGACACTGCAGATGGTTTGGTAACAATTGACCTAAAGCTAATACCCAGAAACTGGCTGAAGACTTTCAATGTGGTTTGATTAACTGATGGGCAAAGGATTTTCCCAACCCAGGTAGAAGTGTGATAAAAAGTGTCGTGTTCAAGAGTGGTATACTGCTTTTAAACAAAGTTTAACAACTCGATCCATTTTCTCTCTTTTCCACCATTTCTGGCATGTACCTCTTTATTTTTGACAAGCTTGAGGAGGATAACATTTGCTTGTTATATAAGCTCATCCTTCAGATGAGTCCAACTTAGTTTAAAAATCAAACCCTAAGATGGAGTGGTTCGTTCCTGTTTGTAATTTACAGGTCCTTTATTGTTTAAATTTTAATGAGTCTGGTATAGGAGAAACTCGGTGTTTTTCAATTTTAGGGAGTCAGAAGAAAAACTTAAGGAAACTCCGTGGGGGTACTTTTTCGTAAATTTAGTCTCTCAAGCCCGAAAAAGGATAAAATAATACGGGAGAGAACTCTATTGACCATGTTTATTCAACATATACCTTTTTCGTAAATGATACATTTCGATCAGAAAAGTGGTAAAATTATGCGGGGACGTGTTGATGGGAAAATCTATCTCGGCCAATAGCAGGGGATCTCCCCAGTAAAAGGTTCTAATCAGAGCTTGAACCGTTTGGATTAGGTATCCCGTCCGGGGTGTGGGTCCGGCTACCACTGATTTATCCTTTGCCTAGGGTCTCGCTTAAACTCTATAAAACAGTGGATACACACCTAATCAAATGATACAAGACATATGATTGATGCATTAAATGTACATAAGACACTATGAGTACAAAAAGAAAATAATAAAGCATGAAGACCGAAGGAAGTGTTGTTAGCAACACTTCACTAGGTTCATGCTTGTGAGCTGTTCTGACCATGAAAGAAATAGTTCCTCATGGCGATAACACCCTTCACTTCCTAAAGGTTTTAAATGATAACACAAACGCAGATAAACAAAGTCATCAACATTCGCTAAGAAGGTGAAATAAACTCAACCACCATTAACATACTCAGCAAATTATTATGTAACTGTGATGTGAGTTAAATATACAGTTCCCTTAACCTAAAGATGTTCGGAAAATGAAAATATAATACTCAACAATGCTCATACATGAAACAACACCAGATCCACAAAGGGATTTTTCAAAATGCTTGTATTCCTCATTAAATGTATAATCTACTGGTAATACAATGTACTCAGTTCGAGTCCCAAACAAAAGCTCCTTTTTACAACCTCCCAAAGGAGTATTTATAATATAAAACCTGCCCTTTAGGCTTCCTTGACTTTTCATCTTCCTGACCATTGGGTTGCCTTGCAGCCCAGTCTTTTCTGCAACCTGCCACCTAAGCTGTTGTTGCGACCTACGACCTGACTGGGTCGTGGGGTCGCAGGTTGTAAGAAAATGGCCAAGGTGCGACCTTGCAATCTTGCGACTAGGTCGCAGGGTCACGAGGTCACAAATTTCGAGAAAAATCAGAAATGCGACCTTGCGACCTGCTGGGATTTGCGACCTCGCGACCTCGGCAGACATGCAACTTGTGACCTTGTCAGATCTACGACCTGCGACCTCCTGGTATTTGCGACCTCGCGACCTAGGTAGATATGCGACCTTGGGCAGATCAGTGAGTTCTTTGGAGTTTCACCAACATCTATTCATTTTGAAAATGTCCCCTTGTTTGCTGGGGAAAACCTTGGCTCTTATGTGAAAACAGAGAGGTTCTTCCTGCAATAAAATAACGGGTCACATGTCTTTACGCAGGCCGGAAAAATAATAATGCTGAGGAATTTTAATCGATTGTAAAAATGAAAATAATGACTTGAACCCACAGTATTGAGTCGGTGTTTGTGCACGGTGCTATTGGTATTCCGCGGAGGCTCGAATATTTCTTTGCGAAACTGTAGCGAGATGAAAAAGATCTCCACAGCATGCCATCTGCTACGCACAACGATGCGTTTCTGGTTCCCATTTTGGTATTTTGGTAACAAGCTAGAACTGTACCATATAGTTCTCATGAGGGAGGTATGCGTAGACCTCAGAAACCCCAAATAAATCATGTGCAACCCATAACAAGAAGCTCATGGTGTTCACACGGCGCTGCCTTGGGCACTATTTTGGTGCAAACAAGAGTTTCCCCCATGAATGGGCGGACAACATTACTTCCTTCATCTTCCACCTTAAATTTCTTTGGTCGTTTTCCAACATGACCCTTTAAAAGTTTCTTTTCCTTTTTTCACTTCATGGATTTGCAATCGGAGAAAAACCAAAAGGCTCGACTTTGCCCAATGTGAGACGTGCTGCCTTTTCCCATAGCACTTTATACGTATAGGCAGCAACTATCAATCTAGCAACATTATATTTACTCACTCGCTCTCTTGTGTATGACGCATGGAATCCTTCTCATCTCCTCTCGATCAGGTGGGGACGTTAAAAGACAGGCTGTTGGACCTGATTAGATTATTGAACCATTACGTGCCTTTTCTATTACAAGTCGCAGCTTTTGTTTGCCCCACAGATTAGCGACTCAGCGACCTGGAGGGGTCGCGCGACTTAATCTTAAAAAAGGTCGCAAGGTCACACATACTAACAAGTTGCACTTCACACTGGTTTGATAGATATGCGACTCAGTGACCTCGGCCGAATTTGTGACCTCACAGGGTCGCATAGTCACAGATTCAGACAATTCGCGCCTCATTTGACTTTAGGTGTGCTGCGACTCAGCGACCTGGCTGTTCTGCGACCTCCCCACAGACGCATAGTCGCACTCTGTCTAAGTGACATGGATGCGTGGGAAGCTGATCTGCGACTTGACCATCCTCATATGTGTTCGCCCTTCGACCTCAAGCTACCACTACCATCAAGCTGTGTCTTCATTATGCATTGTATGCATGCATTTGCCATGGGCGCTGAGGTGAACCATTATGCCGTGCCAGTGAGCCTCCAAAGGGTTAGCGAATCCGTCAGACAGCGCAGCTTAACATGCATTCGGCGAACGTCTCGCGCAGTGTCAGAATGACCCTTTGAACGTTATGAGAGAATGGCATGTCTCTGCTGGAGTTTTAACGTTATCCGAACTCTTTACTGTGCATGATATGGCATCTCTATTTATGCGCAAGACATCAGCGCTTAATACGCAAGGCATCTCCGTTTTTACGCAAGGCATCTGCGTTGAATATGCAAGACATTACGTTTATACGCAAGGAATCTGCGTTTAATACGCAAGGCATCCCCGAGACAATAACTTTGCGTTGCTTAAAACATAGGCTATGGATTGTGCGATTTTACGGCTCTGTCCATGGTTTGGTTGTTATTTCCATCGTGGTCTTATTATAACCTTTCGCTCTAAATTTGTTGTCACTTTTTTCTCCATAGTTTTCGACCACCACGTATAGATATATATATATATATATATATATACGCTCTGAATGTTTCATGCATTAGTTTGAGCCCCTTTGCAACATTTTAATATGGTTCCGCTCCGCCGTCGTGTGCTTTAACGTAAGTTTTGGTTTGCCAACTCTGCTTTCTCTCTACCATAAATTGCACAATGCCGCGGTGGGCGTAGAAGCATTTGCTCCACTTTGCAACGTGTTCACGTAGTTCTCTGGCATGTTCCCAACGTAGAGTCGATCACTATATATATACCTGCCTCACATGGGTTACATCGAAATGTTAGGCTCCATGCAACGTGTCCATGGAGCTCCGTTCCACCGTCTCGCTAGAGTTATTATACATGCCATCATTGGCTTTGTTATAACTATCCGCCTGTATTTCAAACATACGTTTGACCACTAACTATATGCTCCAAATTTAAAACGCGACCACCATGCATAAAATCATTTGTGCCCATATGTAGCTCTGCTCCATCTTTTAATCGTGAGGTTTGACCGCTATATAATATACGTCTGCTCAAAACATTTACCATAGGTAGAAAACTCCACCATCGACATGCTTGTGTGCATTTGTAAGCACTATAGATATCATAACATGCCATTATAGGTTCATTGCGCTGTTTGGCTCCAGGTTAAACGCAAGCTTTTGACGGTTGTATACCTATCTTCTCCAAGCGTTTGTCATAGGTTGATATATATCTAGTGGTTTCGAACGCAGAATAACAACGCATTGCATGAGAAAAGCGTAAACCTATAATAGACCTTTTTGAAGTCAACTACCCCAGGAATTTCTCACGTCGTTGTGACTTGGCACTCGAAACTGTTTGCACGTGGCCGGCTTTGCCTTTGACACTACAATTCTATTGGCTTCTGCTCCCTTGCTTTAAACATAAGTCTTGGTTAATGTATCCGCCCTAGGAATAATTAAGCCCAATTCGAAATGTGTCTTCATATGGTTCATGATCCGTGCCTTAATCATAAAGTTGGACCGTTGTTTTACATGGTTTGGGAACTTCATTGTTTTGCGCTTTGGCATTAAATATACAACATCACCTTGGTCCATTGAATGTGCGCCCTTTATAATGTTATCACTTAGTTTTGCTCCAGGATATCTTATGGTTTTGAAACCATATGCTTTCGAGCCTTGTTTTAATTTGATCATTTGCTTTACCTCATAATACGAAGGCTTCTTGTTTTGAAAGATCGAGAGTCGAAATATGCTTCTCAAGCCACATTGATGGCCCTTTTAATATTAACCCTTTCTATCTCGTGGTTCCGGAGGCTCTCTTTGCATATGCATCAATGTGCCTGGCTACCAAAAGGTGTATGCATTTAAACATGACCTTTTAGGTTCAATTTGAAGTTCTCCATCTCGTATGGTCTCGCATAGACAAACTTTATGGATATGTAAGAGAAAAGGAGACTAGGGTTTTAAGGCCCTTTCATTCCTCCACATTTTACCCCTTGTAGCATAAATAATTCCACACCATGTAGCTCAGGATTAATAAATGTTGCTTCTCAAAGGTGCACTCACATATTTGAAAACTCTGTCGTTGGCTTGCCACACCAACATGTGTGCTTTCGCACTGCTACCCGGCACGAGAACGCCTCGAATGAGATTGTCATTCTCTAGAGAAATCTTCTGAGTCCGCTTTTTTCACCGGGTTATACTTAGGGCTAGACTTGTCGGAGTGGTGAAATATGTTCCTTTGTGTGCAGACATCGACATGGAGCTGACATGGTGTAGGATCTTCAAAACTTCTTCAGAACATACTCCATCCGGTCCTTACGTAAGCTTAGATCATAGAAAATGCTTCTGGTTTACGCGAGATGGCACCTGTATCACACTATCCTCCTTTTAACAGTACTAGTCACTTGCTTCTCCTCCTCCGCTATCTCGCAACTTTGGCTTTGTTGCTGAGCTTCAATTTTATTTCCCTTGATGTCGTGACACAACTGAGGAGTTTGTTAGCCGTGGGGTCAACCTGTGTGGAACATTACGACATCACAATTACTCTTTGATAATGGTGTCCCTAGATAAAACATATGAGATTAACGAGCTTAAAATGCGTATTCAGTCAACATGCTTAATGACCCACGATGAGAGGGCCTTTAATTTCCAATACACAAAAATGTTTTCATTCGAATGTGCGCATGGCAATCTCATGGCGCAATTGCGGTAAGAGTGTTCGAGCGTATGCTGGATGATCCCTCCCACATATGGCGTGATTGCAGCAACAGCATCTAGTCATGGTGATGAGACAACTCATGAGGGGTTGGGGATAGGCTAGCGGGATGTCGTTGACTGCAGGTCGGGTGAAAGACTTTAACGCCGAAGTGAGCAGAGGGGGAACCCGAAATTTTAAATATACCCAAAATTTTGGGTGCTGTTGTAGCGGCTACCTTGAGCATTGTTATTTTCCTTCCTTGAAGTTCGAATAGTCAAGTACTTGGAAATCTTTTCATGTTTAAAGAGTCTGAAAAGGGCTTAAAGGAGAACTCCAAGATTTCGTTTTTTTGTAAGTTTTAACGAGTTCGAAAAAAGGGATAAAAATGTACTCATGATTTTCTCTTTTTTGTAAGTTTTAATGAGTTTGAAAAAGGGATAAAAATGTACTCTCAGGTTTCGCTTTTTCATAATTTTTACCGAGTTCGAAAAAGTGGTAAAAAGTATACTCTGTCAAAATGATCATTTAACCCAAAAAATCCTGTATTCTGCACAAAAAACTCAAAAATTAAACATATCTGTTTATGATTAATAAAAATAATTCGGAAAACAACTTTTTTCAAGTGAAAAATAAACAAAATTATATTTCATTTATTCAAAAAATCTTATAAAAAGGAGTTTTTCTAAATAATTTTTACCATTTGATTCCAGAGTGAAAGTTGAGAGATTTTGGTGGAAAACGTTCCAGAGGAGATTACGGAAAATTCAACGTCAGAATCGAAAATCGTCAGCTCCAGGTAATCCACATCATCCTCACCTTCATTTTTGTCCATTCACTTTCTTAATTTAGGTTTAAAATTCATTTTTTAGGGTAAAAATATGTTCAAAATTTCACTCACGGGGGTCTGTAGGTAATACATATGACACCTGCAGACCCCGTCATTTTTTCAAAAAGAAAATTGTCGTGGTCTTGCACTTTTTGTACAGGACACGTGTGGATCTACGCACTGTCTCTGTGCAAAAGGTGCAGAGGCACCGTGAAGAAAATAAATTGATAATTTCTCCCAAAATAAACCAAAAATTTTCACTCAAACTGTTTATAATCTTCCAATTGCTCATTGTAGAATATCTACAATGCTTGAGTGGAGGGAATGTGAAAATGAAGAGGTTGATGAGGCCGCAATGGTACATGCGCCCACATTGTGTGTGTTGAGGGAATGTGGTTTATATAAATTCTGGGCTATTCAGGGTACGAGTGCCCAAGTAGACATGCTCACATGGCTGGTAAACAAATGGGATGTTCAGGAGTAGTGCTTTATAATTGGGGATCACCGGATTGAAATTGAGCTGGAAGATATATATTTTCTTACTGGTTTATCAAAGAGAGGTGAACCAATCTCTTTATTTGGGGCTAGGGCAGGTGGCCAACCTGCCACTAGCCTTCAGCAAGAATTTTGCAATGAAGAAGCGGATCCCAAAGATAAACACATTGATATTAAAACAATCATCCGTCCTGAACTGAAAGTAGTTCCATTTACTGTAACTCGATTGTGTGGGAGCGCAGCTCCACATGTTTCTACTAGATCCCAAATGCAGACTGCTGTTGATTGCTTTAGAGGCACCATTTTCAATTGGTGTGAGGCAGTATTGGCCAATGTAAAAGGCTAATTGACCCGGGAAAAGAACTCAAAGTTGAAAATTTTTGGGTATGGAGCTATTGTTGTCACATTTTCCCTGGAGATAATTCCTTCCCTTGCACCATAACTTATCTCAATTGATCATGGTAGAGTCAAGGAGAATCAGATGGTCTGATGGGTTGCACTGATGGCTCGTCATAGTGAGGGAGGTGAGATTGTTCGTTTCACTCAGTGGAACACCTAATCCTACATGGGTAGGTGTGGAATGCGAAAAGTCACATGGGGTGCAAGTGACCTTGGAATGTGAAACCAAGAGTCACACCATTGTACTATAAATGTACATCTTTGTATAATGGAAAATAAGAGAGCTACACGCTTATCATTCATTGTGTTGAGTCTCTTGTGTGTGTGTGTTATTCTCCTCATACACCATGTGTGTTCTTTAACATGGTGTTTAACATGGTATCAGAGCGGGCGATTGCTAGCCCTGCTCGAAATTGAGTGAGCCATTTGTGTTTATGGCTTGTGCATATCTGCAAAATTCTTGACATTTTCGACATTTAGAAGAAGTTTGCAACGACGAGTTTTTACGAAAGCCATTCGAGAGGTGTTTTGAAGAGGTACATTCGGTGATTTTGCAACATTCGAAATTTTAATTTTGGAGAAGGAAGCGGCATTCAAAATCCTTGACGGCATTCGAAGTGGTTTGAGACGCAACCTTGTGCATCGGAAGGTTTTCTCAACGCTCATTTTCTCTACAGCTTCGCCTCTAGTGCTTTGGAAGAGGCTGCTGGAATCTTGTTCAAAGTGAGTTTTGAAGAAATTTTTTAGTTTTTCAAGCAAAATTTCTGAGTTTCCCATTGAAAGTTTACGCGATTCTCGGTTTTTTCTTGCAATATATCCTACGCTAGAAGGAAAAAATCCTGCGCTCTCCCGATGCACCACCAACATTATTAAAAGAAATAAATAAAAAAAATAAGTCTGGGCACTGGGGTCTTCCCTTATTTCTGCAACTCACTTCTTATACACAATCCCCAACCCGTCCCCCTATCCTGCTGTCTCTCCTCCCTTCGAGCTTCCCATACGACCTCCATTCCCACTCGGGCTTCAACGCCTACGCTGCTACCTGCTCACCCTGCATACAGTACGCAACACTCCAAATAAAAATAAAAATAAAAATAAATAAAAAAATCGATTCATACACTCCTCGGCCTTTCGGCCTCCCCATTATCCATTGCGCCTACGCAACACTCCAACATTCCCCTCTTGTAATACCCGCAGTCTTCTCCACGCATACTCTGCCGCTCATAGCACTCCGGCCCAAGCTTAACTCCGTCCAACGCTCCACGCTCGCCCCACAGCTTACCTACAGCTCTACGCTCTCCCATATATTTAAACCCTCCTACACCCTACGCCTATCTCCTGCATCTCAATGCACCCTACGTCCCACCACAAGTAAAGCCTCTCCCCAACTGCCTTACGCCATACCTTCTCACTCCCTCGCCCCTCTTATCCCTTCCCACACCGTTCAACATTGCTACGGCGATCCCATCGCCTCTCGGATCTCCTCTGCGTGGCCCATTCAATTCAACGCCGCCCCCTCCCCACGGCCTTTGGCGGCCCCTTCTCCTTGCTATACGCCCTCTCCCCTCCACACTTCAACGATTCCCTCCCTTACACCATACCTCGCCCCCTCCCTATCGATTCTCCCACGGACACACCTCTTCCCATTACGCATTCCGCCCTCCTCTCGTGCTGATTTCCATATTTCATTTTGATTTTAAAATTTCATTTCGTAGGATTACGGTTAAATTTCTCTCTTTTCCCTTTTTCGACTTTAAAATTTTTTAATCTCCCCTTTTAATACCCCCTCCACCTTTTTAAATTCATTCTTAAATTTTTTAATAACCCCCCCTCACCCATTACCCCATCCCATTCTAATATTTCCCCTTCCATAATTAAAACTCCCTCCATTTTTTTCCCATTTTTTTAATTAATTTTTAATATTAAAAAAAATAAAAAATAAAAAAAAAATAAAAGGAGAGAGAGAGGAAGGACATTGAAGACGAAATGAGCAGCGAATTGAAGAATTGCATGGACTATACTTAGAAAATATATTTACATTTTTATGATTTGTAGCATTAATGATTTAAAGGGTGATTTTGAAGAATTTCACATTTGAAGACAAGTTTTCCATCATTGCAAAACAACTATTTGAAGAAGAAATTCAGCTGCCATAAAAAGATTCTTGCACGTGTTTTCAGCTACACCTTTACAAATATTTTGCAGAGATATGTATTGAGCTAACATTGTATTTTGAGTGGAATTTTCCTCTTCATTCATAGTTGGAATCAGTGAATTTGAGTTGTTGATGTAAGTCATTGTTGATTGCCCTCCATCATTTGAGGAGCAGATTTTGTACTTTGAGATTTCCATAGTTGGAAATTCTTTGGAGTCATTTGTATTTGTTGTTGAATCACATTGTAAACGGGTGCATTTTCGGTTGAAGCTGACACCCTTTCATTTTTTGAGCCTAAGTTGTTGAAAATGGCTAAAATCAATGAGGCATTAGTGTTGTTGAATAACCTCATTCATTCCAATGTTGATGACATGATAAAAATGAGCAAGCATGCTCTTTGTAACATTCAAAGTTGTTTGCAAGATGCACAAGAAAAGATTGAGTTTTTGCAGTTGGAATCTCAGCTTCAACAAGATGAACTTCAGCAAAAGAGTCACCATTCTGAACCTGTTTCTGTTCAGAAGATTGTGAAGGACTCTCATCAGAAGAAAGAAGACAAAGTTGCAGTTGATTCCCATTCAGTTCCTTGTACTAGAGCAGATGTACATGCAGATGCAGCAGCTCAGCCTGCACTTCTCAAGCCCATCATCAGACCTTGGGAAGAGCTTGTCCACAACAAGCACCGAACTGGTCTTGGATATGACAAGGATGTGTCCTTTCATATTCCGGACTACACCAAGCCCATTATATTTCAGAGTGCTGGATTCTTGTATGACAGTTCACCTGCAGCTGTTCCAGATCCTGTTCCACTTCCACAACAGATTGAGAAATGCCAACACTGTGATCGAGTTGGCCATATGAAAGATCACTGTTTTGATCTTCATCCATGCAAGCACTATGGTCGGCACACCCATTCTTCAGACAGATGCTTCAGAAACAAGCCTCCTGCAAGAACCAAGATTCATCTTGGATGGATCGCTTCTTGGAAATGGGCATCAGCAGCCAAGAAGATGTTTAAGTCGCATGTCAGAACATGTTCACGAATATTGAGAAAACTTGCAGTTGAGTTTTCGCCATCATCTCACCTTGTCCCTGACAGGGGGGAAAATGGTGGTCATGTACAAGCTTCAACGACAGATCAAGCGAGCCTGAGCCACAATCTCTCATTCCATGTTCAGAGTTGTAGCCAGCAGTTCAAGCGAGCTTGAGCCACAATTTGTCATTCCGGATTCAGAGATGTAGCCAGAGACACGGATGCCCATGAGCATGCCTTTGGTTGGTGGACAACCTTAAACCATCATCTTTGGTTGGTGGACAACCTAAAACCACCATAGGTAGTAGACCTCCCTTCTTTTAGGTCGAAGGTCTCCCTTTCATATATGAGGAACACTTCCTCTAGTAGAAGCCTTCAGCTTAGTAGCCTTCAGCTTCTTGCCAGCTTTGATTGAGTTCTAGGAAATGCTACAAGCATTCCAGAGTTGTTGGTAATCCTAAAACCATCACAGGTAGTAGACCTCCCTTCTTTTAGGTTGAAGGTCTCCCTTTTTATGAGGGACAATTCCTCTAGCAGAAGCTTTCAGCTTCTTGCCAGTTTTGGAAGAGTTCCAGGAACTGCAACAAGTTTTGCGTTCCAGTGTTGGTGGTCATCCTTAAACCACCTCTTTTTTCCAACATTTCAGAGAGTTGATTCAGCCCAAGTGCTACCATGCATACTTTGTAGATTTGTATTACAACTCTTTTCTTGGACTCACACATACCCCTTCGGATTAAGGGGGGATGTTGGAACACCTAATCCTACATGGGTAGGTGTAGAATGCGAAAAGTCACAATGGAGTCCAAGTGACCTTGGAATATGAAACCAAGAGTCACACCATTGTACTATAAATGTACATCTTTGTATAATGGAAAATAAGAAAGCCTCACGCTTATCCTTCATTGTGTGTTGAGTCTCTTGTGTGTGTGTTATTCTCCTCATACACCATGTGTGTGTTCAACATGGGTACTTATGACGCTTATTTCCATTGGTTGGAGAATCAAATATTTTCCATAGAATATTTCCCATATGTCGGGATAGACTTCCGTGGTGATCGAGAGATGTCTCTTCCTCTGGGAGCACAGTGGGATGACTCAGGTAAGAATCATTTTGATATGTTCTAAATTCTAATTTTATTTTGTTTTTGTTTAAATCTTCCAATAATGATGACAAAAAAATTTAAAATGCAGATGTTGGTCCACTCAGGCTAGCCACACTCTGTCTCTTTGACAGGAAGCAAAGAGAGCCCGTTGCAGCACTACAGGATCAGGAAGCTGAGATTCTTACTGACCTAGGACACAACCTAGAACGGTTGACCTTGGATATCCTGGAGACTTCGATAGATGATATCCTCTTCCATCTTCAGAGACATGTTATTGGGGTTCCTGGTCAGTTCAGGAGATTCCTGAATAGAGTAGCGAGGGCTGTCGTGTACTATCATGATCATCACCACGGATAGTGGATGTTTGTGTAGACTATGACTTTTTGTTTTTTGTATCACTATTTTTGCCGATTATAAGGTGTTTTAAACCTATAATCGAGGACGATGTAATATTTTTTGAAAACATTACTCTATCTATGATATTACTACTATTTTCGGCTATCTGTTCAACATGATTATCGAATGTTGCTTTGATTTACTACTTTAATGTTGCAAATGTCTGTTTATAACACTAGTAGCTAATGCATCAACCAATGTGTTTAAATTTCTCGGAATGTGTTGATATTCAATATAGTCAAACTCTCGTTCTAAGAGACGTACCTTCAAAAATAACCTCAGTACTACTGGATTTTAATTGTGTATACTCGATTTAAATGTAATACAACGAGTTCAGAATCTATCCTAACGATCAAATGTCGAATTCCAAATGAAATGGATTCAAATAATAACTCAATCACTGCGCCATATTCTGCAATATTATTCGTTGTTTGACCGAGGCTTACCCCATGCATAGATATTAACTCATCAGTGGGTGACTAAATAACCCAGGCTGCGGAAGAAATGTTCCGTGTACTACGACAAGCACCATCAACAAAACCAATATACGTTTGAAGGGATGTCGACATCTGCAATATCAAGAGTAATCCAGATAAGCAGGGATAGTAGTAAAAACAAACTTAACCTAGGCACACTCTTCTAATCTAAGGCACACTAGCTACGAAAAGAACTAAAAAACAAATAAGATCTCCACACAAGATTTAAGCATAATATCTCTTTAGATAAAGCCCATTTCTGGGTTTGTCTAAAGAGATCCCGTCATAATCAATCAATTCATAGGCCTCTTTTGCAAGCACTCGCTTGACAATATAAGGACCATGCCACATGGGTTCGAATTTTCTAGCTCCTAGCTTATCATTAGCTTGGTCGTATACCAATACTAGGTCACCCTATGAAAAGACACGAGGTGTAACACTTTGATCATACTGAGCTTTAACGCTTTTTTTGTGAGCTTCCGCTGTCAATGCAGCGGTGGGTCGAGTTTCATCTAATTGAGCAAAGTAAAAAAAGCGTTTCTCCTCCTCAGAGGTAGCTGGTAGTAATTTTTTGGGTAACTAGAGTAACGGTATCTCGCATTCAATTGGTAACACAGCTTCTAAACCATAAACTAGCTGAAAAGGGGTGAAACCTGTTGCGGTTTTTGCTAAGGTTCGGTATGCCCAGAGTGCTGAGAAAAGCATAGTGTGCCAATTCGATTTATGAATGCCGATTATCCTTTTAATCATAGTGGCTAAAACTTTATTTACAGCTTCAACTTGACCATTAGCCTGCGGGTAATACGGTGTAGAACTATCATGGCGCAGACCAAGATGGTTAGAAAGTTCGGTCATCATAATGTTTCGAAAATGTCTCCCATGATTAGTAATGATAGCTTGGGGTACATCAAATCTAGAAATCACTTGATTTATTACAAAAGTGGCTGCAGTTTTGCCATCTGCCGCAAATGTAAGCATCGCCTCCGCCCATTTGGTAAAATAATCTACTGTGAGAATAATATACCCATGCCCCCCGGCCGAGTGAGGGTTACATGTAGTGAAGTCAATGCCCCATTTTTCAAAACGACCGACATCAATTATTGGGTGAAGAGGAGTTGGTGGTGCATGCATTTTACGATCAAAGATCTGACAATTGTGGCATTTTCGGACTGCTAGAATGAAATATTTAAATAATGAAGGCCAAAAATAACCAATGCACAATATCTTTTGGGTTGTGGCATACCCAGACATATGACCGCCACATGCTACAGAATGACAGTCATTTAAAGTTTTTTTGGCCTCTTCGTGGGTTAAACATCATCAAAATACGGAATCCGCACCGCGACGATAAAGCCTGTCTCCAACAATATTGTATTGCTGAGACTGGTAACGGATCTTTCGTCGTTATGAACATGAAAGCTCACGCCAAAAAGTTTGGGTCTGGAGATAAATGATTATATCTCCATACCAAGGATCTAGAGTACTGATAAGAAACGAATATTCATCAGCGAGTGGATGTTCTACCACAGTTTCTGTCTCAGTATGTGGGAAGTCACACATCAGTTCAGCGAACACTAGTGATTTCTTTGATTTAGATTTTTTAAATTCTAAATCAAACTCTTGAAGGATTACTATCCATTTAGAGTACTTGCCTCCTAGCAGTTGTTTAGTCAAAATATACATCATAGGGTTACAATCAGAGATCACTATTGTTTTTCGTAACAGTATGTAATGACGAAATCTTTAGATAGCTTGGACTGCGGCCAAGGCCAATTTCTCCACATGTGAGTATTTGATTTCAGTCGGATGTAAATTGCGACTGAGGTAGTAAATCACAGGTTCATTGTGAAATTCATCTTCTTGAACTAAAACCATTCCAATCGTGGAATTAGAGGATGCTAAGTATAAAAAGTTATCAAGGTTTCAATTGGGTGGATGCAATAACGGTGCATGGGTCAACACGTGTTTTAGAGCATTAAAATATCTATTAGGGATCTCATCCCAAATGAAAGGAATATCCTGTTTCAACAACCTAGTGAAGCCTTTGATCAACTCAACATAGTTAGGAATGAATCTACGCAAAAAGTTTGCTTTCCCTTGCAAACTTTGGAGTTGGCAGTGTGTGGAAGGAGGAGGTAAACTGATGATTGCCTCAAACTTCGACGGGTCGACACGAATGTCTGCTTTCGAAACAATAAATCCCAACAATCGTCCATATTGAAAACAAAAAACACATTTGTGAGGATTCAGACGAACCTTGTAATGCCTAAATCTCATAAATATTGCTCGCAAATGAGTAGGATGATCTTTCCTGTGTAATGAATGAGCAGGTAAATCATCGAGATAAGGTTGCACAATGTGTTTAATGTCATGAAATGCATAAGACATTTCCCTTTGAAAAGTTTCCCCATCATTCTTAAGTCCAAATGGTAATTTACGATAAGCGAAAGTTCCCCATGGACAAATGAATGCTGTCGTTGGTTGATCAACAGGGAGTATGTTTATTTGATTATAACCGGAAAATCCATCCATGAACGAAAACATTTTTCTTTCGGCACAATCGTCAATGATTTGATTGATATAAGGGGTTGGATAATTGTCTTTGGACAAGCTCTGTTTGTATCCCTATAATCGATACATACTCTGATTGTTCCTTGTTTCTTATTAACAGGAACAATATTAGATACCCAATCCATTAGAGGAATGGGATAAATAAATCATGCTCGAAGTAAGTTTTCAACTTCAACTTTGATTGCAGCAACTTTTCGTGGATGTATCTGACGTAATCTTTGTCTGACAGGTTTAGCATCCGGGTATGTTTTAATTTCATGAACGACAATGGATGGATCAATTCCTGGCATTTCTTCATAGGATCAAGAAAAAATGTCACCCAATTCTTGAAATAGGGCTTTGTATATATCAATTTCATCTTTTGTATAAGAAGCACCTATATGAATGTTTTCAACAATTCCTGGTTTTACTGAGATGTCAATGGGAACCGTTTTAGAAATATTTTCTAAATTCAATTCAAAATCTGAATTTGTGATCGATAGAGGACTCTGAGGTTCTTTGACATATTTAGCGGTGAAAATAGATGAAAAATAATTTTCAAAATTATCAAGATCAGGTAGAAATGAAGATCTATGATGTAGATCTTCCCATGGTAATTCATCCAAAGACAAAAATTCACGAATATGTTCATCAGTATTGAATACTTGTTGAAAAGGATCAGGAATTGATGTGAAGGCTGAGCTTGATGTCGAAAATAATTCCTGATTGATCACATTCACTGAATCAATTACAGTTAAAGAGGTATCAGAAAATGACTGTATCGCTTGATATGCTAACTCAAAAGGACTCAAAGGCATCTCGCCCTCGAAAGAATCCAGTTCTGATTCTGAAGGTACTATCCAAGGATCATCAAATGGAATAGTAATTGATGTAATCATATTGATATTAGCGATAACATTCGGTACGTTGGGTGCAGGGATAGAAAAATTTCCCATTAAAGAAAAGTCTTTAATTAAACCTACCCCAACATCTTCGTAAGGGATAGTCGATTTTCCAACATGATAGATACTATCCGTAGAATCCGGGTCAGACGAGTAATATGAAAGCTGATTAATTTTAACGATCTTTCCATTGTGAAGGAACATTATTAGCCGAAATACCGATGATACAACGACAGTCATATCATAAGACCAACTTTTACCCAGGAGAAGGTTGTAATCTAGAGGGGCATCAACTACCTCCACATATAGGTTAACAGTTTTCCCTTCGACTTTTATAGGTAGATCCTGTAAAATACCATACAGATGGAATCCTCTTCCATCAAAAGCTTCAAGGATGGTTGGAGTTCGGTTAATTGTCGGAGAACCAAGCGATTTCCAACATTTCAATGACATGATACACGTAGATGCCCCTTCATCAATCACAGTATGAAAGAAACGTCTGTTTTTGACTAACACTGGAATTTGGAAAGCCATTTGATGGGGTAGGCGAGGTGTAAAATTTTCTAAATCGAAGACCATAAGGTTCGAATCCTGAAAATATACGGCTCCTAAAACTAATAATAGTAATTTCCTTTGTGCTGGACATGACTGCAGCACTTCCAAGGCCGACATTGCTGAAGGGAAATTTCCAAATCCCAAACAATGTTGTAGTTTTGAGCAGCCCTCGAAGGTGGATTGAAGGCTGATTTTTGAAGCACAACTTTAGCAGGCGGTTTAATTACTAAGTCAGGATTTGGTTTCTCGATATGAAGAGGATCAGAAACCGAGGGAGATGTAGCTGGTGCTGAATTATAATTTTCTGGTTCTTTACCAGTTACAAGATTTTTACTACCATAGTCTTGCGATTGTGTCGCAACCATCAAAATATCTCCTAATGTATTAGAAGGAGATCCAATCATTTTACTATCTTGAATTGGAAATGGATCCTTCAAGAAAACGGGAGTGGGAGAACCTTTGACGAACTTAGAAACTTCAACCCTATGTGGACATTCCTTTGTGAAATGATCCTCGTCACAGAAAAGACAAGGATAACAAGGTTTCCATTTGTCATCATTTGATTCAGTTTTATCAGTTTTTTCTTTTGGAGATGAGGTATTTTTATTATTTTTCTTCCCCTTTTTCTTGTTGTCGGATTTCGACTTCATAGATGAGTCTACAACGTGAATATCGACATTAGTTTCCAAGGAAGATTCTCCTTTTGGTGAATCAGGTAAAGTTATTATAGGAGAAGTAATCTTTGAAGATTTCTTCTTATTCTTAGTTGTAGTAATTGAACCGATTACACCATTAGCGGCATGAGACCCTGAAGGAGTTGTGGTTATCTGACCAGGACGCGGTAATGTTAGCTCCCCATAATTTGCTAGATTGATTAAGATACAAAGGTACAGGGTAACATCAAACCAAGCTTTGGAATCCAAGGACCTAGCCTTCCTGGATTCAAAGACGGATTTCTCTAGTAGGTGCAAAGATGTGAAATTTTTTGCTGATTATGGTTTAGGCTAGATGTTAAGTGCAGGGTATTTTGATTGTTTTTGGTTGGGTATGATGCTCAGATGGATTTAGATAGAGAACATGGAAGATTGTTAAGTCATTGGGCAATGGAGTCAAACAAGGTCATGAATGAGTTCATCAATGGTTTCAAGAGCACTTGCAGGGCAATTCTAACTTGGTTGGTGGGTCTTTAAGGTTGTGAAAGGATCATGAGGTGGACATTAAACTTGAGAACAACAAGCTAATAAAGGGTAGAAATAGAATCCTTTATATACTTGTAAACTGAGGGAGTTAGAAGATTTATAAGCATAGCAAGAGAGTCAAAGGCTTAAGCAAAACCTAATCCATTTGATTTCAGACTGAAAGCAGATAATCAACCAAGACAACATTCACATAAAACATAGAAAGGCAAAAAATTATTTAATCTTTCATGGATTTTATCATTGACAGCAGAAAAAACATTTAAGATGCACAAGTGACTATAACCATAGAAGGAGAGAAAACCCTAACATCCATAGTTATAGCTATGAAATTTCCTTGAAACAATTTTAGCTAAGTAAAGGCAAGGAGCATGGTTAAGACAAACTTCTTTGACGAACTATAGGCAAAGTTGCTTCAAAAGATGATTTCAAGAACAAAGTATTTCATAGGTAACAATATGTAGGGCTAGTCATAAATCATAATTGATACTAACTGATCTAAATCATTCAAGAAAATAGACAAGCCAAAAACTTATTAGAGAGCAAGAGATGAATTCCCTAACATATCTTAGTAGAAGAAAACATTAAGACAGTGAAGGAAACAAACAAATCTAACGTGCCATCAACAAAAAATATCTTAGTCTAATTTTTTTGTCCTACTGCAACATAGATGGATGGAAAACATATGAGAAACTTAGAAAACATTAAAAAGAGAAAACTTCACCATGAACCAGGCCTATGGATCCTGCAAATAGTCCTTCTCCATCAACAAGTAAATCAGATCATGCATAAGCTCCAAGACATCAATTTCTCATCAAAGGCTTTAAGGGACTATGTATTACTTTAGCATAAGTCATCAACATCCAAAAAAATACATAAGAGCCTCATGCTCTATTTATGGAGCAAATGAGGAGGTGGAAACTCTAAGAGGCTTCTAGAAAATCTAATTCGGCAATAAATGTCATAAATGTGCTTAATGACCATGCAAGGCCCAAGACACATAAGAGATAAGAAAATAAATGAAAAACACCAAAACATAACTCCCAAATAAAATCAGGAGTGTTTTGTCCAAGAAAATATTAAAAAACCAATTTTCCATTAATTAGTGTCTTTTGTTGACTTTTTGGCAAAAAGCTGTCTTTGTGCGTAGCTCCATATCAGCAAAAAATGGGGTCTGTTGCAGCTGAGTTTTGGAACCCTTCCTGGCATCGGATTTGGCCCCGTGATGGCTCGTTGGAAAGATTGAAGAGTCTAATTTACATAAATACTTGAGTTGTGCTGAATGGACGCCATTTACCTGCTCAAAAATACAATCTCCCATGACTGCTCAGCGCGCAGCGCCATGCCTGAAAAGGAGGCAGAAAGGTCATTTTTGAGGTGTTTTTTGACATTTTGAGGGGGAAAAAATGCTCCAATTGACCTAAAATTTTGTGGGTAGACTATTGGTGACATGAAAAACCCAAAAATGTAAACTTTAGCAGCTGAGGATTCCCCAAAAAAGATCGTAGCGCCTAGGGTGCTGCGCTCCTAGGAGCCAAAATTTGGAATTTTTTTTTTTTTTTTTTTTTTCCAGATTTTCTTCAAAATTGGTGTGTAGACCCCTCAAGGGGTTTTAGACACCTGCTCAGAAGCATCAGCCAAGATCTCGAGGCTGTCATGAACTTTGGGCCTTTTTAGCTCTTTTAGCTCTAGGAGGGCTTGCTTCAATTTGGCATTAGCAAGGATGCTCTTCCTTGCATAGTGTTTGACCATTTTATTTTGCAAGGCAGGGCTCCTCTTCACCTCTTTGAAATTTTTGTGCTCTTGTTTATAATAGTAGATGACCCTTTGTGCCCTTTCAAAATCCTTTTCCCACTCTTGAAGCTGGGCATATTTTTCTAGGAGGAGCAATTTTGTATTCATCCCTTGGTCCTCATTATCACTGTCTAGATAAAAAAAGAGAGGCCCTTGATAGAACTTTTTGATCCTTTTGCTCCTCCTGACTGGTGCCTTTTGCTCAACACTCTTCATTTTTTCTTTGCCTTTGTCTGATGCTTTGGTATGTTATGAGGAGATGGCCCTTTGCCTTTTAGAGGCAGCGAACACATCCCTTTTCCCTCTGTGATAAGTGCATGGGAGGGGGGCAATAATGGGAGTCTCAAAGGCAATGTTGTCATCATTTTGTCCCTCACTCTGCTCTGCTTTTTCTATGCCTTCCTCACTCTGATTTTCTTTGTCTTCTATGGACTGATTTTTGTCAAGACAGTCATGACAACTGTCATGACTGTCATGACTCTTTCTTGGACTGTCTTGGGCACTTAGATAGCTGCCTTCCTCATCCGGCTCTTCTCCTTTTTTAATGTCTTCTTCTTCACTATTTTCCTCTTCCTCATCATTGTTATCTTCTTCATTATCTTGCTGCTCTTGGCCATTGCTGCTTTCTTCTTGGCCATTTTCCTCCTCTTCATCATTTTCTTCATTTTCATCCTCTTCTTCTTCTTCATCATCTTCTTCTTCACTGCTCTTTCCTTTTCCATCATTATTTGTCTCATCTTCTTCCTCACTGTTGCCTCCTATTTGCTCTTCACTGGGGCTACTGTCAGCCCCTTCACTTGGTAATTTGGGGGAGGAGGTAATAGGTGAAATTCTTTGTGGAGAAGGTACATGTGGAGATGATGGATGTGTGGAGGTAGATGGTTGTGAAGTGGAAGGCAAGTTCTGCTAGATGAAGGCCCGGGGGTCTACAAACACATCATGTGAGATGAACGTCTCCCAAGATACACCTTGTTTCTCTAGCTGGTATAGGACAATCATCTTGATCAGGGAGTGATGAAAGAGGCTAGGCATTTGGTGGTCATAGCTTTTCCTCTTGATAGCGGAGGCCATTTTATCAATACTCCGGAAGAGGTAATAAGGTAGGTTCATCATCTTGACTTTGGTAAAATGCATCATCAACTTGATATGATATGAATAGAGTCGGGAATATCTTCCCTCATATGTGAAAAAACTGATAATCTGCCTCATTAATGCTGCATACCTCTCTAGCAAATAAGAAAAAGGAAAAATAGCCTTGCAATTTTGCTGATAGATGGGTTTCAAATAAGGCCCATAATAACCGAAATCCAACTTCCTTTGTTTGAACCAAAGCTCACCAATGTTTGGTATACTGGTTGCCTTGGAAACAATTTCAGATGAAAGCTCAAATTGGACGCCCGCTAGATTAACTTGGTGGTTTTGTAGGCTATAGGCAAACAATCTAGTCAAGTTTGGATGACTTTTGACTTGCTTAACCTTCTCACAAAAATTGTAGCACTGTTGCACTGAAAATTGTCACCTTGACATTCTTCTATCTATATGAACTCATTATCACTCATACTTTCCTCCTTTGCAAGTCTAAAACATCAGTTCCTCATGTCAAGCCTTAAAAATAAGAGAAAATCTCTCAAAAGTCTCTAAAACTCTGGTATCGCACTTTCTCTTTGTCTTACCTGTGGTCCCGCACCTGATGGTCATGTCTCCTACGTACCTGACCGAAATTTCTCTGTGTTAAGAGTGTGGACCCCTGTAAAAGATTAAAAAGGCACAAGTAAACTAAAAAAGCTCACTTTTAGTCATTTCTAGAAGCCTCTGGAAGGAACCTTGCGGTGGTAGAATCGATCTTTTCAGGTTCATGTATCCCATGCCTTAAGGAGCTAACCCCTTGATGTGAGGAGCTTATCCCTTTGAAGGAGGACTCTATCCATTCATAGTTGGAACTATAACCTCCTCTTTTGCACTATAAAAAGAGGCCTTGGGCAGCCTCAAAGGGAGTTGAAGCTTTAGTGTTATTTGAGGTAAAGTGCTGTTGGAACTTAGACTCCTTTAGCTGAGATTTTATGAGGAAAGATTACATACCTGCATGTATCTCGGTTGGAAGAGTGCAATACCTGTGAAAGTAGAGGAAATTCCTGCTTCGGACCCCGAAAGGACCTGTTCAACATCAAGGCTGAGCAGGTTGTAAGGTTCTTCTACTATTTCAAATTTAATACAAATAAGTTTGTTTTTCTCAATAAGCTGTCATTTGATTGTTTATTTTATGGATTCCTTGATCACCATAATAGATATGATTTATGAATATATGCTATGCAGGTGCTATTTGATGTTTGTTTGTTTGTGATTGCAGATCTTCGAAGATAAATCTTTCGGGCGACTGAAGGACGACTACTACAAACAAGCGTTGGATCAAGGTAGGATCGTAACACCTTTGTAGCATTTACTTATAAATCATGATATATCCAGAGAAAGATAGATTTAATTGTCTGTTTGTTGCTAGACTATCTTATGATACTAGGGAAATCGATCTTGTCTGCAAGATCGATTTATCCGGCCAACAAATTGGCGACTCCGCTGGGGAAAGAATTTGATTTTTGGTTTTTATTTTATTTTGACTTGAGAAAATGGTTTTTTCTGGTTTTTGATTGATGAATACTCGCTTGGGTAGCTTAGTTTTACTTTTCTTTGAAAAGTTTTGAATTATTTTGTGTTTTTCTTGAAATTTTCTGGGACCGCACTTTATCTTCACACACAGTGTGGGCATCTTCACACTTTCCTTAAGTAACCAGTGCGGGACCACACTTGTTGCCTCTGGAGCCTGCGGACCCTGTTAAATTTTTTGAAAAACTTCAGATTTCTTCTTCCAGTTTCAGTTTAGATTTGATTTAGGACTCTTAGTGTCTACCCATATCTACATTTTTCCTGTCAAAAATCTCTTGTGAGTGAGTTCCAATAGTATTTTTGTTTTGTGTGATTTTCTAGAAGTTTTGCATACTTGGAGTGGTTTTCACTTTGTCTCTGTAGTGACTAAAATATTAGAAGCTAGAAATACCTTAGATCACACTAGTGTCTTTTTGTCTTCTTGATGAGTCTGACTTGGTTGAGAAATCCATCCTTTTTGAGGAATAGATCTAGTTTTCTCTTTGCAAATCTTTGAACAAAATTTGTTATAAGTTCTGAATTTCATTTTTACAAAAGAAAACAAATCTGGATGTTTTTGATTTGTTTGTTATTCTGTGCAAATGAATCCTTAGTTTACTGAAAAACTAAGCAAAACATTCTCAAAAAAAAAATTGAAGCTTTTATTCAATTAGATTTTCGAAGTTTTTAGATATCAAAATTAGTCTTTCATAGTTTTGAATTCTTTTCTAGAACTTGTAGATCTCTTTTGAAAGAAAAATTGTTTTTTGTAGTTTCGAGTTTTGAAAGTGCAAGGGATTTATTGTGAACATTGATTGTTTGTCTCGTTTTGAGTTCTTATTGAAAAACAAAAAGATTTTCTTTTCATTTATTCTTCATGTTGAAAGAAATAATTGTCTATTAAGAAATTGCATTTCTCGAACTCTTTCTTTAGCTAGACTTCATTGAAAGAAAAACTAATTGCTTATCATTTTAGGTGCATTTTTTAGTGTGTTTGGAGTCGAGTCTTCACACCATCAAAGTTTCATTTCCATACCTATTGAATTAAAGAACAACCCATAAAAAAAACGCTTAATTAAAAATTGATCTAGTAATTTTTTCTATTTGTAGGGCTCTTATCACCAAGATATCTTAGGCTAGTATCTTGGAGTAGGGAGTAATTAACTCTCCAAGATAGTAAAAACAAACAAGTAGATAGATATTGCGGTAGGAAATAAATCGAATTGTAATTGGTACATTCTGGGAAGCTTCTCTTAAAGGAGTTAATCATGAGATCATGTTCAAATATTTGAGACAATCAATTTTGTTTCATTGGGAAATATAGAAGATCTGCGCGCATTAAAAACGGTAAACCTCAGATTAACCATTGTCGAGGAACCTGGGGTCACTTGTTGGTAAACCTCAGATTGACCATGTCGAGGAGACTTCAAGGGGATTGAGCTTTGTTACTCTGCCCTTGTGCGTAGAATCGGATCGTAGACTGTTCCCCCAGTTGTATTTTTTACTGTTGGTAACCTTAGTGTCCATAAAATTAAGATTATTTCCTAAGGTGATGGTGAAGGAAAGATCTCACTGTACCTGGAGCAGACGTCGACTACACTCACTTGGAATCTCTGGGGGGTTCTCTTCACTCGAGATGGTTTTGTGAAGAAACTTGTGCCAGTCTATTTCATTAAGTAGGTTGTCGGGGTAACTGTTCCAACCGCCCTTTCTGTATTAAACTTCTACTAAGTTGGATTTCATCACCAACTAGTGTTTTTAGTACGGGAAGTTACTGTTTGTGCGTGGTTTGAACTCTTAGATTTTTTAGGCGTGTGATTCATCTATTTGTTCCTTTAGAGACTTTAGGTGTTTTTATTGAAATATTCTTTGTTTGCGTGTGATTAATTAATATTAAATCGTGGCAGAATTACCGAGACAGTCCCATAGACTTCAGGGGAAGCCCCCTGAGTATACACCAGGCCAACTTGAAGGGCTGCGAGCTCTAGTATCACCTAGTGGCAGTAGAATTAGATCAACAGAAGCCAGAGATTCATTTATAATTTTTCATCCTGATCATAAAATACCAACAACAGAGCATATTCAAGAGCCAATTTCAGTTTCTGAAGTTACTGGAAGTATTTCTCCTTCCAGTGAATTCGCTAAAGAACTTAAAATTTTTGAGCCTGACACTGAACCTGTTGTTTTGGAACCATCTTCAGGGTTTGTTACTCCAACTTCTAGTGATCCCGGTTCACCTAGGGTAAGAAATATCATTACTGAAAATCTTCCTTCTTACCTCATATCTATTGAAGAACTTGTCGGTCCAGACGAAGACGTAACTCTTCCCGAAAACCAATAGACTTTGAATCTTAGGGAGCGTGAATCAATATTCTACAGTCATTTTAAAAGTGACGCTTGGTATTTATCATTGACAGATTTTTTAGAAAAATCGATTCTTAGTTTTTCACCACCTCGAATTCCATTTCATCCTACACCAAGAGGTTATTATCCTTCATCGATCATGTCAGGAGAGTCATCTATGTTTTCCCAATCACAGGAAACATTTTTATACGGTGGTCCTTCTGTTCCTTCGGGGTACCAGGCTATCTCTGGTACTTTCTGAGGAGCAACTCCTCGACCGATTGAACAAGGGTTATCATCTGGTATTAATGGAGCTAAAACTGAAACGTTGAACGCAGAGCAAATATTTATGATGTCTCGTAATATCCCAAATCCTCAACCTCAAGGTAGTCAGTTACCGCCTAGGGGGTAACCTCAAGGTAGTCAGTTACCGCTTGGGGGGCAACCTCAAGGTAGTCAGTTACCGCCTGGGGGGGAACCTCAAGGTAGTCAGTTACCGCCTGGGGGGAAACCTCAAGGCAGTCAGTTACCGCCTGGAGGGCAACTTCAAGGTAATTTTTTACCAGGACAAACTATAGGAAAGTATTATTTACCTGGAGAACAACCTCAAGGACAGTACATACCTCAAATTTATCAACCTTCAGGACAATACATACCCCAAGGTCAACCCCAGACTCAGTATATTCCTCAGGGTCCTTATCAACCCCAGATTCAGTACGTGCCTCAGGGTTATCAACCTCAAGGTCAGTACCCAACTCAAAGTGTCCAACCACCTTCTGGTCAATCATTTGTACAAGGAGCTGGAAATTTACCATTTAATTATCAACCCTACGTTCAACCAGGCTATGGTCCTACATATGCACAACCTTCTATAGGACAATACCCCGGAATGAACATGGTGTTGAATCCATCTCAAATTCAACAGACTACGCAACCTAATTTGCAGTTATCTAATCAACCTGGATAGCCTTTGGTTTCTGGTCCAACCCAACAACCTGTCCAGCCTACTATTCAAGTCCTTGCACCTAGTTCTGTTCAGTAGCCTGGGCCTAGTACACCTCAGACTCCGCCTCAAACTACCGCAACTACTGCAACATTTTTTCAACCTACAACACTTGTTTCTAGAGTTTCTGTAGCTCCATTTTCTTCTATCCTTGCATCCGTGCAAATTCCTCAAGTCTCTGTGCCCCAGTCAGGACCTAGAGTTCAGACTTCGGTCTAGATGCCTGCAGGACAAGCTGGTACAAGTACGATTTCCATAAGTCAACCGCAATTCACATATCAACCGTACCAGGGACAGTATCAATTGGTCTCGTTGCACAAAACCCAGTTTATCAGTATCAACCATATCCTAGCTATACGTATCAACAGCCTTAACAACCCCATTTTGGTCCAGTTAATCCTAGTTTTCCAGGAGTTTATACCATTCCTAATGCAAATTTGATTTCGAGTTATCCCAGATATCCTCCTCCCGGAACTGGTCTCATTACTCAAGGTTTTCACGACCCTAACCGTCAGTTACCATTTATTGCAACTTTGGATTTACCTGATTTTTCGCGCCTTACGAACGATCCAATTTACTATCTTCGGTGTTGGCTGCCAATGCCTAATAAGTTGCCCAGTGATATACCGAAATTCAAGGGTAAGTCAGGACAGGATCCGTCAAATCACGTTATGACTTATCACCTCTGGTGTGCGTCCAATTTGATAATTGATGATTCAATTCGGTTACGCCTTTTTCAACGAACTCTTATTGGTCTTGCTACCAAATGGTACATTGAGTTACCATGAGGCTCTTTTAATAATTTCAATCAGTTAGCAACTGCTTTCTTAACTCATTTTCAGTTTCTTGTCAGATACAACAATGGCACGGAACTATTGACTTCACTAAAACAATCTACATCCACATATATTTCTGATCATATTCACGAATGGCGACGTAGAAGGCATCTAGTGAAAGTTTTCATTCTAGATCAAATTTTGGCGGAATGGTTCATTAAAACATTATTACCCAAAATCACTGAAGATGTAGCTAAGGGAGGAGTTGTTACTGAATAGCAATTCATTGCTTAGGCTCAGTACCTCGACCTCGTTTATACGCAATCAGGTACTTTACATGAAAAAATCCCTGATCTTCCAAAACACAGTCAAATAACTGCAGCTCCTTCAGGGTCTCATGCCGCTGATGGTATGATTGGTTCAGTTAGTACTAAAAGCAAGAACAAAATCTTCAAAGAATTCTTCTCCTATAATAACTTTACCTGATTCCCCGAAACGAGATTCTTCCGCTGAAGTTTCTACCGACATCCATGTCGTAGAGTCATCTACGATGAAATCTAAATCTGGTAGTAAAAATAAGGGGAAGAATAAAAACAAACAAAATTCAAATGATAAAACAGATAAAAATGTATCTACTGACGAAAAACACAGACCTCGCTATCCTTGTTTCATTTGCGACAAGGATCATTTTACCAAAGAATGCCCACATCGAGCAGAGGTTTCGAAATTCGTTAAAGGGTCTCAAACGCTTGTTGTCTTGAAGGATCCTTTTCCTACTCAAGATAGTAAGATGATTGGTTCTACCTCGAACACCTCAAAAGAACCCATTATGACGATGTCTCATGTTAGGATTGCGACGCGATCACAAGATTATGGTAGTAAAAATCATGTTGGTGGTAAAGAAGCAGAATCTTCTAATTCAAACACATCAACTACTCCTCCTCCCGTTTCTGATCTGCTATAGATCAAGAAGCCAAACTCAGACTTAGTAATCAAACCGCCTGCTAAAGGTGTACTTCGTAAATCAGCTTTTAATCCACATGCGAGAGCTGCTCAGAATTACAACACTGTTGAGGACTTAGCTATTTCCCCTTCAGCAATGTCGGCTTTGGAAGTGCTGCAATCATGCCCAGCACAATGTAAATTAATATTGTCTTCCATAGGAGCTGTCAATATTCAGCATTCAAACCTAATAATCTTAGATTTAGAGAATAGTACACCCCGCCTACCCCATCAAATGGCTTTCCAGATTCCAGTTTTAGTAAAAAATAGACCCGTCTTTCGGACTGTAATTGATGAAGGGGCTTCTACGTGTATTATGTCGATCTAGTGTTGGAAATCGCTTGGTTCTCCTACACTAAATCAGTCTCCGAAAATTCTAAAGGCTTTTGATGGCCGAGGGTTCCATCCTTTTGGTATTTTGCAGAATTTACCTATAGAGGTAGAAGGAAAACCCGTAAATCTAGATGTGGAAGTGGTTGATGCCCCTCTAGATTACAACCTTCTCCCGGGTCGCAGTTTGTCTTATGCTATGACTGTTGTTGTTTCATCGGTCTTTTGGCTTATCAAGTTTCCACATAAAGGAAAGATCATTACAATAGACCAGCTGACTTATTTCTCATCCGATCCAGCCTCTACAGAAACTATCCAGCACATTGGTAAAATGACTATCCCTTACAAGGATGTCGGCGTAGGTTTGATTAAAGATTCTGGTTTACTGGGAACTTTTTCCTTTCTTGCTCCTAACGTATCACCTCATATTGCAAATATTCATATGATTTCATCGAATACTTTTACTTTTGATGATCCTTGGATCGTACCTTCCGATTTCGAGGTGGATTCATTTGATGGCGTGATAACTTTGAGTCCCTTTGAAATTGCATATCAGTCTGTACATTCGTTTTCTGATCCTTCTTCAACCGAAAATGATCCAATGAATGTGATCCATGAGGAATCACTTTCTATATCTAGCTCAACTACAACAAGATTTCTTGATCTTGTTCATACTGATGAACAGATTCATGAATTCTTGTCTGTTGATGATTTACCATGGGAAAATCTACATCACCGATCTTCATTTTTACCTGAGCTTGATCATTTTGAAAATTATTTCTCTTCTATTTTTACTACTGATTATGTCAAAGAACCACATAATCCATTGCAACATTCTGATTCTGAGTTAAACTTGGAAAATATCTCTCGAACGGTTCCTATTGACATTTCAGTTAAGCCAGGAATTATTGAAAACATTCATATAAGTGCTTCCTGTACGGACGATGAAATCAAAAATTATAAAGCCCTATTTCAAGAATTCCGTGACGTGTTTGCCTGGTCATATGAAGAAATGCTAGGAATCAATCCATCAATTGTTGTCCATGAAATTAAGACTTACCCGGATGCTAAACCTGTCCGACAACGCTTACGTCAAATACATCCGAGAAAAGCTGCTGCTATCAAAGCCGAAGTTGAGAAATTACTTCGTGCAGGTTTCATTTATCCAATTCCTTTAATCGATTGGGTATCGAATATTGTTCCTATCAACAAAAAACAAGGAACGATAGGAGTTTGTATCGACTATAGGGATATTAATCGAGCTTGTCCTAAAGACAATTATCCAACCCCTTATATCGATCAAATTATTGATGATTGTGCCGATAGTGAAATTTTATCCATTATGGATGGTTTTTCCAGTTATAATCAAATCAACATACTCCCTGCTGATCAACCTAAAACAGCTTTCATTTTTCTGTAGGGAACATTTTCTTATTGCGAACTAGCCTTTGGATTGAAGAATGTTGGGGCAACTTTTCAAAGGGCTATGTCTTACGCATTTCATGACACCAAGAACATTGTGCAGCCTTATCTCGATCATTTACCTACCCATTCATCACGTAGAGCCGATCATCTCACTCATTTACGAGCTATATTTATGAGATGTAGGCATTATCGAATTCGGCTGAATCCACACAAATGTGTTTTATGTGTAGAATCGGGTCGCTTACTAGGATTTATCATTTCAAAATCAGGCATTCGTGTCGATCCATCGAAGGTTGAAGCTATCATCAATCTACCTCCTCCTTTGACTCTTCGCCAACTCCAAAGTTTGCAAGGGAAAGCAAACTTTTTACGTCATTTCATTCCTAACTACCCCGAGTTAACAAAGGGTTTTACCAGGTTGTTAAAACAGAACATTCCATTCCTTTGGGATGAGATCGTTGATCGATCTTTTGATGCACTCAAACACACGTTGACCCATACACCGTTACTGCATCCTCCCAATTACAACCAAGATTATTTTTTGTACCTCGCCGCTTCTCATTCCACCATTGGGATGGTTTTAGTTCCAGAAGATGAATTCAACAATGAACATGTGATTTACTATCTTAGTCAAAATCTGCATCCGACTGAGATCAAATATTCACATGTGGAGAAATTGGCCTTGGCAGTTGTCCAAGCTTTCCAAAGATTTCGTCACGACATCTTATTATGCAAAACCATAGTGATTTCTGACTGTAACCCCATGATGTATATCTTGACCAAACAATTTCTAGGGGGAAAGTATTCCAAAGGATAGTTATCCTGTAGGAATTTGACTTGGAATTTGAAAAATCCAAGGCAAAGAAGTCTTTGGTTTTTGCTGAACTAATCTGTGATTTCTCGTGTACTGATACTGAAATTTTGGCAGAGCAGCCCATTGCGGAGGAATCCTTGCTTCTTATCAGTACTCTTGATCCTTGGTATGGGGATATTATATTTTATCTCCAACCCCAATCTTTTCAGCCTAAAATCTCACGATCTCAGCGACGGAAAATACGTTTCCAATCCCAACAATACAATATTATTGGTGATACACTCTATCGTCATGGAGCAGATTCTGTTTTCCAACGTTATCTTACTCATGAAGAAGCTAAGAAGGTTCCGAATGACTGTCATTCTGGAGCATGTGGCGGTCATATGTCTGGGTATGCCACAGCCCAAAAGATGTTGCACGCTGGTTATTTCTGGCCGTCCTTATTCAAAGATTGTATCTATGCAATATGGAAATGCCACAATTGTTAGATCTTTGATAGTAAAACGCGTGCACCACCCGCTCCTCTTCACCCTATAATTGTTGTCTGTCCTTTCGCAAAGTGGGGTATTTACTTTATTACATGTAACCCTCACTCAGCTGGGGGGCATGCATATATTATCCTAGCGGTAGATTATTTTACTAAGTGGGCTGAGGCGATGCCTACATTTTCGGCAGATGGAAATACTACTGCAACTTTCGTGTTCAATCATATAATTGCTAGATTCGGTGTTCCTCAAGCTATCATTACGGATCATGGAAGTCATTTTCTAAATATCATGATGACTAAACTGACAGATCAACTTGGCCTGCGCCACGATAGTTCTACTCCATATTACCCGCAGGCTAATGGTCTGGTTGAAGCTATCATTAAAGTTTTAGTCACTATGATCAAACGAATCATTGGTATTCATAAGTCGAATTGGCATACCATGCTATTTTCAGCACTTTGGGCATATCGGACCTCAGTAAAAACATCAACTGGTTTCACTCCTTTTCAACTAGTTTACAGTTTGGAAGCTGTGTTACCTATTGAATGCGAAATTTCGTCATTACAATTACTTCAAGATACTTTTGAAGAAGAGAAATGTTTTTTGTACTTAGCTAAGCTAGATGAGAATCGACGCACTGTTGCATTAGAAAATGAGACTCATGCAAAACGAATGAAAGCTCAGTACGACAGAAATGTTACACCTCGCAACTTTTCAGAGGGAGACCTAGTTTTAGTATACGATCAAGCAAACGATAAGCTAGGGGCTGGAAAATTTGTACCTATTTGGCATGGTCCTTACATTGTTAAGCGAAAGCTGGAAAAAGGGGCCTATGAACTGATATATTTTGACAGGGTCTCTTTAGATAAACCCAGAAATGGGCTTTATCTAAAGAGATATTGTGCTTAAATTCTGTGTGGAGATTTTTGTTAGATTAGTTTCTTTACAGCTGGTGTGTCTTAGATTAGAAAATCGTGCCTAGTTTAGAGTGTGCTCTTATCACTATTCCTGCTTATCTGGGTTTTACTCTTGATATTGCGAATGTCGACGTCTCTTCAAACATACATTGGTTTTGCTGGTGGTGCTTTTCATAGTACACAGAACATTTCTTCCGCAGTTTGGGTTATCTATTCACCCTCTGATGAGTTAGTATCTATGCATGGGATAAGCCTCGGTCAAACAACGAATTACATTGCAGAGTATAGTGCAATGATTGAGTTATTATCTGAATCCATATCGTTTGTTATTTGGAGTTTGATTGTTAAGTTGGATTCTGAACTCGTTGTATTACAGCTTAATAGGGTTTATGCCATTAGAAATCCAGTATTATTACGGTTATTTTTTAGAGTTTGTCTCTTGGAACGTGAATTTGATTACATTGAATATCAGCATATTCCAAGACATTTAAATACATTAGCATATGCAGTTGCTTCTAGTATGATAAATAGACATTTGCAATAATCAAAATAGTAAATTACACAACATTCAATAACATGTTACAAAAGATAGCCGGTAATAATGATATATCATAGCATAGAAGTGTGTTTCAAAATATACATCGTCTTCAATCATAGGTTTAAAAACACCTTATGATCGGCAAAAATGATAATACAAAAAGTCAAAAATGTCATGAGTCTACAAAATCGATCATCCTATCCCTGGTGATGATCACGATAAGAAACTACTGCTTGGTCCACCCTACACAGGAACCTCCTAAAAGGTCTTGGAACCCCAATCACATATCTCTGTAACCTAAGTGGAATATCATATATATCAGTTTCTGGAATATCTAGTGTCAAGCACTCTAGATAATGCTCCAAGTCGGTCAGGATCTCTGCTGATTGGCCCTGTGGGACTAGTGCTGCTACATCTAGGTGTCTCCTCTCATAAGGCTGGAGAGCGGCTGGTCGTAGTGGAACCACATCTATATTTAAACTTTTGATTATTAGTTTTGGACGATTAAAAAAAAAAAATAGAACTTAGAAAATGTTGAAAATGGTTTTTACCTGAATCATCCCACTGTTCTCCTGCTGGAAGAGCCATGTCTCGGTCGCCGCGGAAGTCGATTCCGACGTATGGAAAGTCCTCAATCACAAAAATTTGGTTGTTCAACCAACAAAAATATGGAGGTGGAAATCGAACAACCTCTATACCCTCAACATGACAAGCCATCAAAGCTACCCATCAAATCATCCGAGGTTCTCGGGCACTGCCTGGATCAACTGGAATGAGCTGCGAAGCCAGTAAGGGAATCCTCTCCAAAGCAAATGTAACCATAATGGATCCGTAACCAAAGTTGTTTAACTTCCCATTTTTTGCTCTGGTTAGTTGGCCTTTCACGTTAGCCAATACTTCTTTGCACCAGTTGAATATGGTGCCTTAGAAAGAATTTACTGCAATCTGCATCTGGGACCCAATAGCCACATGCAATGTTGCACTCCCACACAGTCTAGTAACAGTGAATGCAATGACTTTGAAATCAGGACGAATGATATGTTTAATATCAATCCATTTGTCTTTGGGGTCTGCTCGATCATCGCAAAACTCTAGTCGAAGACTAGCAATAGACTGGCCACCTAGCTTAGTCCCAAACAGAGATATTTTTTCACCCCTCTTAGGCAAACTGGTCAAAAAATATATATCCTCTGGCTCAATTTCGAGCCGGTGGTCGCCAATCACGAAACACTGGTCCTGTGTGTCCCATCTATTTACTAGCCATGTTAGGAGGTCTACTTGGGCCCTCTTGCCCTGTATGGCCTAGAACTTATACAATCTGCATGATCTCAATGCCTGCAGTGTGGGAATATGATTCATTGCGGCATCATCTACATCTTCCTGCTCGCATTCTCGCCAAGTAAGCATTTTGAATGTCCTACAATACACAAAGAGACATATTAGAACAAACTTGTTTGAAAAATTTTGGGTAAAAATTGACAAATTTAAGTTTTAAAATTCATTGTGCGGGGTCCACACCCTTTGCTCACATACAGTGTGTAGGTACGCACGGGTGTTGTGCAATAGGTGCGAACCCGTGAATTTTTTCCTTGTAGGAAAAAGTCGGGGTCCGCAAGACCCGTGTGTTGCACCTGCGGACCCCCGTAAGCGATTTTTTAGACATAAATTCCTCTTAAAAATCAAATTTAAAGCATAAAAAAAAAAATTTAATGGATGGAATGCAAGTTAAGGAGGACGTGGATTACCTGGAGCTGACGGTTTTCGATTCTAGCGAACGGATTTTCCAGAATCTTCACAGGAAATTTTTTCCCAAAAGCTTTCACTTTTCACTCTGAACTCAAATGGTAAAAATGAAGTTAGAAAAGCCCTTTTTATAAGTTTTTTCGAATAAATGAATTTTCAATTTGTTTATTTTTCACTTTAAAAAGGTAATTTTTGAAAACATTTTTATTTATCTTAAACAGGTATGTGTAATGTTTCGACTTTTTGTGCAGAATATCAGATTTTTCAGGAAAATTAATCGTTTTTCAACGAAGAGCATACTTTTATCACTTTTTTGGACTCTTTCAAAAATTTACGAAAAAGTGAAACATTGGAGTCCTCTTTTAAGCCATTTTCATACTCTCAAAAATTGAAAAGATTGCCGAGCACTTGATTATTCAAATTCGTTAAAATAAATGAATGATCGTCCCTTCAGTATAAGTTTCCCCCTTTTACGGACTGAAATGGAATATTTACGAAAAATGTATACGTTGACTAATTACGGTAAATAGAGTTCTCTCCTGCATTATTTTATCCTTTTTCGGGCTCGAGAGACTAAATTTACGAAAAAGTACACTCATGGAGTTTTCTTAAGTTTTTTCTTCGGACTCCCTAAAATTGAAAAACACCAAGTTTCTCTTATACTGGACTCGTTAAAATTTAACAGTAAAGGACCTGTTCAATTTTAAGCGGGAATGAACCACTCCTTCTTAGGGTTCAAATTTTAAACTAAGTTGGACTCATTCGAAGGATGAGCTTATAAACAAGAAAATGTTATCCTCCTCAAGCTTGTCAAAAATAAAGAGGTACTTGCCAGAAATGGTGGGGGAAAAGAGAGAAAAATGAACTTGTTTGTTGTATTTTGATTATTCGAAAAGCCGTTAACCACTCTTGAACACGACACTTTTGTTCACCTGGGTTGGGAAATCCTTTGCCTAACAGTTAATCAAACCATATTGAAAGTCTTCAACAGGTTTCTGGGTATTAGCTTTGGGTCAATTGTCACCAAGCCATCTGCAATGTCGTTATGTGTTCAAGAGGACAGTTCAAACAAACCATTCATCTGCAAAATATTTGTCTTCCATTTTGACCATCCCTGAGTCAGTCCTTGCCAATATATTTCTTCAAAACTTGATCTATGATTTCGTGTTGTGGGCTTGCTTACAACGAATCACTTTCTATCGACGACAACTCATTATCTAGGAAGTCGATCTAGAAATCATTAGTGCCTTGAAATCTGCATGCCTTAATGGTAGGTTTCTCGCCTTCGATGACAGGTTGCATCATTGACCTTCAATCTAATGATTCTGTGACATGTTCGACTTCAACTCATTCATTCACATTTCATGGATTGTATTGAGTACTTTGAGAGCCATTGACATTACTGGTGGTTTCTCTCACACTTGTTAACAGTTCACATTATTGACTGGTAATCAAGTGGTTTCTACCATGTTCGACTTCGACACATTCATTCACATGGATAGAATCATACTAGTTCGAGAAGCACAAATAAAGACCCTGGATCTAGTTTCTACCATCCAGGCTGTGAGGAATTTTGTTATTCATTTATACAGTGGACTATTCATAAATAGATGGCTACGTCCATAGTGTGTCTACACATGTCTATACTGTTGATGTATTGAAAAATCATTCCTGTATCAGAACAGTTTAAGTCCGTTTTCTAGTTAGTTTTGATCTGAGTATGGGAATGCCTACCTCAGCGATGATATGTCTACATATATGTATTTTGCATTGAATGTTTTGACAGGTTCCGACTGGGGTGTCCACAATATGATCCTTGAAATGATAAAGTACTTCACTCTTCATACATGACAGACTCTATCTTCATCTATTACAGACTTCGCACTTTAGGGGGCAATCTGTTGCACTGAAAATTGCCACCTTGACATTCTGCTATTTGTATGAGCTCATTATCACTCATACTTTCCTCCTTTGCAAGTCTAAAACATCAGTTCCTCATGTCAAGCCTTAAAAATAAGAGAAAATATCTCAAAAGTCTCTAAAACTCTGGTATCGCACTTTCTCTTTGTCTTACCTGCGGTCCCACACCTAATGGTCATGTCTCTTGCGTACCTGACCGAAATTTCTCTATGTTAAGTGTGTGGACCCCTGTAAAAGATTAAAAAGGCACAGGTAAACTCAAAAAGCTCACTTTCAGTCATTTCTAGAAGCCTCTGGAAGGAATCTTGCGGTGGCAAAACCGCTCTTTTTAGGTTCATGTATCCCATGCTTTAAGGAGCTAACCCCTTGATATGAGGAGCTTATCCCTTTGAAGGAGGACTCTATCCCTTCATAGTTGGAACTGTAACCTCCTCTTTTGCACTATAAAAAGAGGCCTTGGGCAGCCTCAAAGGGAGTTGAAGCTTTAGTGTTATTTGAGATAAAGTGCTATTGGAACTTAGACTCCTTTAGTTGAGATTTTATGAGGAAAGATTACATACCTGCATGTATCTTGGTTGGAAGAGTGCAAGACCTGTCAAAGTAGAGGAAATTCATGCTTCGGACCCCGGAAGGACCTGTTCAACATCAAGGCTGAAAAGGTTGTAAGGTTCTACTATTTCAAAGTTAATACAAATAAGTTTGTTTTTCTCAATAAGCTGTCATTTGATTGTTTATTTTATGGATTCCTTGATCACCATAATAGATATGATTTATGAATATATGCTATGCAGGTGCTATTTGATGTTTGTTTGTTTGTGATTGCAGATCTTCGAAGATAACTCTTTCGGGCAGCTGAAGGACGACTACTACAAACAAGCATTGGATCAAGGTAAGATCGTAACACCTTTGTAGCATTTACTTATAAATCATGATCTATGTAGAGAAAGATAGATTTAATTGTCTGTTTTTTGCTAGACAATCTTCTGATACTAGGGAGATTGATCTTGTCCGCAAGATCGATTTATCCGGCCAACAAGCACCCTACATCCTAGAAGCATGAAAGGATCATAGGAGAGGAAGTGATTGGAGTGGTGTCTATGGGCTCAAATATTTTTTCTTTTCCTCCATGATGTTTTGGCTTGGTGGGAGTATGACTCTCATCACCACTGGTATGACTATCTCCCTCTGACATGGTGACTGGTCTAAAAACATTAGTAGGGTTTTTGAACTTTTCTTGAGGGTTTTTGGGCAATCTAAGTGCTTTTAGTGGCTTTACGTCAACTTTTTGCAAAAGGAAAACTAAGGTGAAAATGATTTTTTAGAGCTTTCACTTGGGGTTTAGAGGTTAGAAAATAACTACAGTCACCCAATCCGCTTTTTTTTGTACTCAAAACCAATTTTTCTTGCAAACCCTAACTCAAAACTAAGTAATTGATCTTTGCATAGTCTAGGGTTTTGGGCTAATTTTGACTATGGATAGCTTTCTTGTTTTTAGAAAAAGGAGAGCTTGGGAGGAAGAAGGAAATTTCACCAACCTTAGACCCTGCTTGCAGAAGTTTGAAGGTGAATTTTGGACTTTGGAGCCTTTTTGAGAAAATTTGTAACAATTTGGCTGGAGCGCAGCGCCTGTGTGTAGCACCGGTGCGCAGTGCCTGTGCGTAGCGCTGGGTGGACTGGGCAGTGCCTCAGGTGCCTCGGGTCTTTTCTAGGCAAGCGCATAGCACCAAGCCAGGTGCGTAGCGCCGGGCCGTGAACGCGTAGCACAGTGTATTTTTACACTGCCTGCCTTCCCTCTGTGCGTAGCGCCAGAGGCCAGGAGCGTAGCGTCGACCTCGGTGCGTAGCGCCCGATTTTTTCACAGTTTGGTCTGAAAACCAAAATAATTCTTCTTAAAGGATTCTTATTTTCGGAAAATGGAAAATGATGCATGGGGAAGGTTCAAATGGCCTTTTATACTTGATTTGAAAAGTAAATTTAAAAAGACCAAACCCACTTTTGTAAAGTTGGTGTCTCCTATCTTTCAGTATGCTTTTGACTAATGTTTGCTATGAACACACTTTAACACTTTTCGGAAAACATGTTTATTTATTCCTTTGTCAATATTTTTGCAGAACAATATTTTTGGCATGGAGGCCCTTTGTTGGGAGTTCTATCGTTGAGATGTAAAATCGAGGTTACACTTTGCCTTTTTAGGCCTGTTTTGACAATAATTTATGCCCAACTTTTTACTTCAAAAACTCTGTTTGTCTACCCTTTGGTAAAATAATCTTCTTTAAACTGATACCCTTTGTATTTCTTCTCTTAGTGTAGGTGAAGAAATTCTATTTTGGCAAAACCTTAACGAGGAGGCTTTTGTCCTTGAAATCTCTGAGCTGGTTCTTTTCTTGTCACTAATGTTTTGTTAATCCACCAAAACAAACCCTGATACTATATTACCTATAGGCTTGTTGTTTTTTGTCTTGTTTGTGTCTACCTCCTGGTGATGATTACATCCTATTACCTTGCCTCTTCTTGTTGTTCGTGGTCACCTTGGCTATTCTTTGAAACATGTGAACAAGGGCAACTATCCCTTGCAGTGTTTGTGCTCTAAGCCAAGGAGGCTTTTCTTGAATGACTTTGGGTCAAAATGCTTGATTTTATTCCCCTTTGAATGCAACCTCTTTATGCAGGAAGGCATAAATTTTTGGGCACCAAATCCATCCTATGATTTAGTGAAACCTTTGGTGACCTAATGGGGACCTTTGGACTTGGATTTTGGACAGAGATTTAGACTTAGGGATCACCAAGTATAAGATATGACCTGTGATAAGCTTAGTGTGTTTTGAAGACTTAGGATCTAGCATAATTGATTATCCAAAGGGTCTGTAGAGACAATTAGTGTTTGAGAATATTATGGAAGAGTCAGTAAGGCTTTTGATTGGTAGGTTTGAATAGTAGTAGGGAATCCTGTAGGTAAGCAAAACAGAGGATTTGGGCCAAAAGGCAAGACATGGTGAAAAATGGGTGAAAGTTGGGGTTAAAATAAATGGCTTGAGCCCATGATGGGTATTCCAGGAGTGGTGGGCTAGTCATGACTAGAGAGGAAGATGAAAATAGGAAAATTTTATCTCAGGATAGTGAAGGCAGTGAGATTTCTAGAACTCACAATATTTATGAATTTTGTTTCTAGAAATCTAGGAACACTACTTAGTCATCTTCAGATAGTGAAAAATATAGATGACTAACAGTGGCTCCACTTGGGGAGGGAAACTCCTTCTCAGGAGGTGTCCAGAACTTCAGATTTTCTGGCTTTTTGAAGGCTAGTGCCTCATCCATTGGGCAGATTTTACCTCCTTCACTTGCTGATGCTTGCTTGAAACTGTGGGCTTAGAATTTGAAAAAAAATGATTAATATCAACATCATATCTACCTACCCAACCTACTTTCCTAACATATTTTTTGTTGTTGTTGTTGTTGTTGTTGGGTGCATTTGAACTGGAAAACCCTTGACATTTTTCTTTTTGAAAAAAAAATCAAACTATCTAATTGTACCCTTATTTCTTCCAAGAGTTCAGATTAGGCTAGTGAACTCTTCTTATTCTCTACCTAGACTACTCATTTTTCAAGATTGAGCTGTTTGAAAAACCTTATTCACTAACCCTAAAAACAAAAATTGAAAAACATAGACAGATCAAGATTAAGCAGTCTGATTTGCTATGATCTATGGCATTATGTACAAGCTGCACATAGAATTTATTAGCAGAAAAGTAAAACAAAATACTGAAGGCTTAAGATATGAAAGCATTATAAACATACTTATTTCTTTCTTTGGCTCAGGTTTTAATATTTTTAGAGCCATTTTCCTTCTATCCTAATCTATTCTATTTGATAAGCCAAGATTATATGGTCTTTTGACAAGTTCTTTCTTTCACTAGCCTATCAAAAAAATAAATCAAAACATGTTTCAGCAATGATTTAGATTGGATAACTGAACAAGACTTCTATTTTTAGAAACAAGTAGTGGCATTTGCACACTTTTAGCAACATTATTTTTTAGGTATGGGTCTGTACCTTTCTTTCACTTTTTCCCTCTTTTTCCCTTTTCTATTTTTTAGGGTTTTTTGTCTTTACATTCTTTCATCAAACAATGGTATGTACAATGAATGAGAAAATTAAACTAAGTTTCTTGACAAAAGTAATGTTTAAGCATCCTCCTATTTACAGGACCTCCAAACATTTCAGTTCCATCAAGTTCCTGCAAAAAGAAAGCATTGTTGCCTCTAGCTGACTGAATGATGTAAGGGCCTTTCCATAGATTTTCAAACTTGCCATGTTTTCCCTTGTCTTCCCTTCTTGAGTCCCATTTTAGAACCATGTCTCCAATCTGGAAATCATTTTCTTTGGTTCTCCTATCAAATATTTTCTTGATATTGTCATGTATAGCTTGTGTCCTTTTGCAAACTTCCTCCCTTGAATGCTACAAATGAATGGTTTGGCTTAGCATCCTCTGCATGTCATTTTCTTCTGATTGTACTTCTTGAAGAAGCTTCATAACTGGAACTCCCAAAGATGTGGGGAAAACTGCATCCATGCCATACAATAGTTGATAGGGAGACATACCCATATATTTCTTGGTGGTTAGTCTATCAACCCATAGTGCATGCACTAGTTTGCTATGCCATGCTTTTTTATTTTGTTCTAAGAGCTTCTTAATGATGTTTACCAAGCTCTTGTTAGAGGACTCAGCTAGTCCATTCCCTTGTGGGTAATAAGCAGTGGAGTGACCGAGGGTGATGTGATATTTATAGCAAAAGTCCACCATTTTCTTAGATGTAAAGGTAGCATCGTTATCAGTGATGATCTTCTTAGGACAACCAAACCTGGATAGAATGTTGGTTTGAAGGAATTTGATGATAACCAAGTCAGTGGCGTTTCTAGAAGGGATGGCTTCTATCCACTTGGTGAAATAGTCAGTGGCAGTGAGGATCCACTTATGTTGGGCAGATGAAGTAGGATGGATCTCTCCTATGAAGTCCAAACCCCACTGCTGAAAAAGGGCTTCAACACTGATGGGGTGCAAGGGTAAAGATAGGAGCTTTCTTTTGCTATCAAAGATTTGGCATTTATGACAAGTTATGACCAGTTTGATAGTATCGGAAAACAAGGTGGGCCAATAGTAGCCAGCTCTAAGGATCTTGTTCGCTGTGGTCTTCCAATAGAGGTGACCCCCACATTCTCCTTCATGTAATTCATGCATGATTTTCTTTGCATCATCTTCAAGCAAACATTTAAGCATAAAACCAACAAAACTCTTCCAGTATAATACTCCATCTAAAATGCAAAAATTTAATGTTTTCTGTTTTAAGAATCTTGCTTTAGTTTTTGACAAAGAAGGGGGAGCATTGAGATAAAGGAGCACATAAATAATATCAGCATACCAAGGTGAATTTAGAAACATTTCTTCAATGTATGGTGTTGTATTTTCTTCAGTTTCTTCTAACATGCCAACCATATTCATGTCTAGAGCTTGGAAGTTTGAGTCAGCCATAAGTTTTGCAAGTCCTTGTCCTTTAATCAATTTAGTGGGTCTGATTTCCAAATCATATTCTAAAATGGTAGCAATCCACTTGCCCCTTTTACCATCAGGGTCTTGATTAAGTATATCTTTGACAACCGTGTTTGGGACAAAGGCTATGATATGTGAATGAAAAATATAAACTCTAAAATCCTTCAAAGCTTTGATTAAGGCAAAGGCTTGTTTCTCCATAATGTTATACTTTAGAGGGGCATCCCTTAAGGCTTTGCTGAAGAAAGCTATGGGCTGCTCTTGCCCCATGATGTTCTTTTGCAACAATACTGCTGCCACAATATTTTCAAAGGCAAAGGAGAAAATGTAAAATTCCTTGGTGAAGTCAGGGCTAATTAAGGCTGGTGTTTGTGTGAGTGCTTGTTTTACCAGCTCAAAAGATTGTTTTGCTTCCATATTCCACTTCACTCCTACTTCCTTTTTCAACATATTCGTGATATTTCTTAGGAGCTCAGCAAGGTTAGGGATGAATCTTCTTAGGAAGTTAATCTTTCCAATGAAAGATTGCAGCTCTTTAATGTTCCTAGGATTGCTGATTTGTAAGATGCCTTCTATTCTTTTGGGATCTATCTTGATTCCTTCCTCAGAGATGATGTGACCTAAGAGTTTTCCTTCCTGAAGGCCAAACAAAGTTTTCTTGGGATTTAGGGACAGGCCATACTTTCTACATTTTTCAAAGACTTTTCTCAAGTGGACTAAGTTCTTCTCATTAGTCTTAGAGTAGACAGTGATGTCATCCATGTATATGACTATGAAGTAAACTATGTCTTCTAAAAAATCTATGTCCATTTCCCTTTGGAAAGTAGCCCCTGAATTCGTTAAACTGAATGGCATTTTAACACACATGAATGTACCCCAAGGTGTAGTGAAAGAAGTTTTAAGTTGGTCACTTGGAAAGACTAGAACTTGGTTATAACCTGAGAAGCCATCTAGTAATGAGATTCTTTGGGAACCAACTACCTTTTGGAGTATGTGATCCATTTTAGGCAAGGGGTAATTGTCTTTCAAGGAGGATTTGTTCAAATTTCTAAAGTCAATAAAAAACCTAATTTCCCCAGTCTTCTTCCTAACTGACACAAGGTTGAACACCCATTCTGAGTATCGGACAGGAACTATGATCCCGACATCGTACATATTTTTGATTTCTTTCTCAACTGAGGGTAACAAGAGGGGGTTTGTTCTTCTCAAATTTTGTTTAAATGGTTTTTGATTTTCTTTGAGAGGAATTTTATGTTGGATGATTTTGGTGTCATAGGATTTCAAGTCTTCATACCCCCAAGCAAACACATCTTTAAATTCTCTAAAAAGCTCAATGTATTTATGTTTTGTGTGAGATGGGAGAGTTTTGGACAGCTTGATTATTTTGGGCTCTTTCATCCCTCCAATGTTACACTCTTCTACATTTGTTTCAGTGGATTCCATCTTGGGTTTTTTAGCTACATCATTAAAATCAAACATCTCTTCTAGTGGTGTAAGGCCTCTTGGCAGGGTGTCATCTTTGTACTGCAGAATTTCAAGTTCCCTTTGATCTAATTTATCAAGTACTTCTGAAGCACAAGGGTTCTGAAGGTGGTTTATATCATCATCAAAGGGCAACTATGTTTTGGGAGTTTTATTTTCAGCAGAATTATTTCTTTCAAATCTCAAACTCTGTTTTGCACTTGCAAAGTCATTTCTGGATTGCAGAAAATCATCTATTTGGTCATCACTGTCAAACACTTGCCAATGGTTTAGGTTGTCCGGTATAGTAGGCTTGTTCTTTATTTTTATGAGGCATTGGTTCTATTCATAAGGTAAAGAGAAATTGCTGGCAGCAAAGGCAAGCTCATTGGCAAGGTAGTTTTGGGCCCTAGGGATGAAAGTGATCTCATATTTCTCAAAGGTTTTGAGAAGGTCTAGGGAAGCGTTTCTATATTCCCTTAGAGGGTTCTTGGCTGAATATTCTCCCTTAATTTTATTTATGAACAGTTCTGAATCTCCTTGAACCAAGATTTTATTAGCTTTGAGGTCTTTGAGTGGGTGTAAACCAATAAGGAGAGCCTCATATTCTGCAACGTTGTTGGTGCGTTGGAAGTCTAGCCTATAGGAATGGCCTTTATTTGTGTTGTGGAACCAAACCCCTGCTCCTGAACCAGCCTTACCACAAGAGCCATCAAAGCTTATATGCCAAAGGGTGTCAATTTCAGTTTTGTCAATATTCTGCACTTTGGGGATGCTAGGATTTGGGGTGTCATTTTCTTGGTCAGAGGATTGGCTTGGTTGTTCTGAGGGGCTTAGTTCTTCTTCCTTGTCATTTATTTGTTCATATATGTCATTTTCATTGTATAGGATGGAGTCAAGGCTTGAGTGAATGGAATAAACCGGTGTGTTATTTGGCCTATCTACGTTATTCACCATGTATTTCATGTGGGATTCCCAGTATAGTCTCATTGTTTGATTGAAAACTGGGATGGTGGCATAATTCATGTCCATTTGAAGGCTTCCTGGAGTTTGGCCCCCCATGATCTAGATAAAATCATGCCATACTTTGGGGGAATGTCAGCCACAACTATATCCATGACTAGACTTTTGGCAGGGATTTGTGCCAGATTGACACACAGATCCTTGATTAGGCCTAGACACTTGACCCTACTGGAATCAAAAGAGTAAAAATATTTGTAGGGCTTTGTGATCTCCAAGCCCAATCTCTCCATCACAACCTTTGGCATGAGGTTGTGTGAGGCACCGGAGTCTAACATAGCATTATGTAGAATTCTATCATGTATGTTCAGACTTACATAGACATGAGGGACAACTCCTTCTTGATATTTTCCCTCTACTTCAGGACCAAACAACAATTCCGGTTTATCATCAATTAAGTTTAAAGTATCGGTATCATTCACTATATTCATCACTTTGAAAATCTGGGATCTATATACCTCTTGGGTTACCAGCTCAGTGAGGGGTATGTTTATCTTGATTTTGGAAATCTCCCCCTCAAAACTGAAGGTGTGGGTGTCTTTATTGCATTTACATCAGTTTTATCAACCATGAATTTTTCTACATTTTTAATTTGCTAATTCTGATTTGATATTTTGGAAAGCAGGATTTTTTCAGGGCCACTAGTTGAAGTACTAGCGCAGCTTGAATCTTTTTTAGGTTGACTAGTCTTTGGTTTGTTTAGTTCAGTTTTCTTAGCCATAATATTTGTGTTTTCTACTGTCTTTTTAGGAATAGGTTCAGAGAATTTTCTAACATCAGCATTTGGCTGATTTGTTTTAGGAATATCTTGACTCTTTTTGCTCCTAAGGTCATACTACCTATGGACTTCCATTATTACATTCTCAAATCCTAATCTATAGTCTTGAGAATCTTCATATGATTTCTCATGTGGTTTTGAAGAAAACATCCTTTGTTCTTCTTCGATAAGGAATGTGTTATCCTCATCATCTGAACCTATGACATTTACATGGTATTATTCCAACTGCTCAGGTTCTCTTTCTTCTTCATCTACATAGTTGTCTTGGAAAGGGGGTCTGATTTGTTGGTCACTCTCTCTTTGTCTGACTGGAGGAGGGTCTCTTCTAAAATTTTGATTTCTATTCCTGATTTGAAGATTGGCTTGATTTTCCCTAGGAGGTGTTCTCTCATTCAAATTGAATTTTTCCATCATCCTCTCCATTGTCCTAACTATGGAGTCAAGTTTGGTGTCGGAAGAGGAGGGTGCAGGTGTTGTGTCATCTCTATAAGTCACCCTTTTTTCTGATCTCACCCTAGCCCTTTTCTCAATCAAATTGGCCTCTACACTCATACCCCCCTTTTGCATGTCTTCTAGATTTAGGTAATCTCTCTCCCTTAGTTGATAGGCCATATCAACATCAAAGCGTTCGGGATATTTCACCAAGGCCAAGCCTTGTGGAGGTTTTATGTGAGGTAGGAGAGCATTGTAAACACTGTTAAACCTAGTGTAGTAGTCATGAACACTTTCTCCCAGATTTCTCTTAAGATTGTTATACTCAGACAAAATTTGGAGGGGGTTCTTCTTGATTTCCCATTTGTTCACAAAGGTTTGGTATAGAGTAGGGAGATCATGAATGCTGTTGGGAGGTAAGTCTTTAAACCATTTCTCGGGTTCTCCCCCTAGGCTCTAAGCGAAAATCCTCATTTTTATGGTTTATTCTTCTATCTCCATGTAGTCAAAAGCATCATTAATTCTATGTACATGTTTTTGAGCAGTGATGGATTCAGTCCCTAAGAAGTGAGGGATTTTGGATTGAAAGTAATTTGGCAAAGGTAATAATGGTTGTTGTAGAGCTAGTGGAGCATACCAGGCTGCCATGATGGGAGGGAAAGGAAACAAAGCTTGATTTACAAGGGGAGGATTTGTGAGAGGTGGAGGAGGATGGAGTGAGGTGGTTTGCACATTGGTGGTATGGATGGGTGTAGCTGAGGTACTTGGACCGGAAGACTGATTCTGAGTAGATTTGAGATGAAAAGGGCTGAAGTGATGGAGAAGCTGAAAATCAGGTGGAGTGGAAGGAGAAGCTTTTCTACTGGAGCTTTGCTGCAAATCTATGGGCTTAAAGTCAGCTTGGTCAACCCTACTTTGTGACTTGGTCCTGAATAGGTTCTTGGTATGGTGCAAGTCAAACTGAGGATCTTGTGAAACTGTAAGGTGTTCAGGTGCAGAACTTGCTCTATGAATGGTCCTAACAGTGGGTGAGTTTCCAGCTTTAGAAGTTTGCCACAAAATATTTTCTGGGTTATCAACTACGATAGGAGGATTTGGGTCCGGGTGTGACCTGGTATTGATCCTTTGTGAAGCCAGATCTTTTTTTTCACACAAGGTATAACTAGGCCTTAAAAACTGTTTTGGACTGATTTGACACAATCCTAGAACAACCTATGGGACTAGTGGGATGAGAAAGGCCTACTGGAGGCTAGTGGAGTCGCCAGGTGGATTCTTTTTGAAATTTTTAAGATATGTATACAATGGTCCACCACCAAATTCTTGATAAAAATCAATCTAGGGAGTACTTTCGGGTTTTTTAGTTTCTTTATGCAGCCTTAAGGTTAATGAGTATCCCCTAGTTGAGTCATCATATTTCTAGGATGGTGAAACAATTAGTTTCTACTCTTGGCTATGGGTTGGTTTTTAAGTCTAACTAGGGATGTATATGAGTCTATAAGAGTTTGTCAGGCTACTATGAACTCAGTCCCACCGTGATCGCCATTATGTTAGCTCCCCATAATTTTCTAGATTGATTAAGATACAAAGGTACAGGGTAACATCAAACCAAGCTTTGGAATCCAAGGACCTAGCCTTCCTTGATTCGGAGAGGGATCTCTCTAGTAGGTGGAAAGATGTGAACTTGTTTGCTGATTAGGGTTGATTTTAGGCTAGATGTTAAGTGCAGGGTGTTTTGATTGTTTTTGGTTGGGTATGATGCTCAGATGGATTTAGATAGAGAACATGGAAGATTGTTAAGTCATTGGGCAATGGAGTCAAAAAAGGTCATGAATGAGTTCATCAATGGTTTTAAGAGCACTTGCAGGGCAATTCTAACTTGGTTGGTGGGTCTTTATTGTGAAAGGATCATGAGGTGGAAATTAAACTTGAGAACAACAAGCTAATAAAGGGCAGAAACAGAATTCTTTATATACTTGTAAACTGAGGGAGTTAGAATATTTATAAGCATAGCAAGGGAGTCAAAGGCTTAAGCAAAACCTAATCCATTTGATTTCAGACTGAAAGCAGATAATCAACCAAGACAACATTAAGATAAAACATAGAAAGACAAAAACTTATTTAATATTTCATGGATTTTATCATCGAGAGCAGAAAAAACATTTAAGATGCACAAGTGACTATAACCATAGAAGGAGAGAAAACCCTAACATCCACAGTTACAGCTATGAAATTTCCTTGAAACAATTTTAGCTAAGTAAAGGCAAAGAGCATGGTTAAGACAAACTTCTTTGACAAACTATAGACAAAGCTGCTTCAAAAGATGATTTCAAGAATAGAGTATTTCAGAGGTAACAATATGCAGGGCTAGCCATAACTCATAATTGATACTAACTGATCTAAATCATTCAAGAAAATAGACAAGCCAAAAAATTATTAGAGAGCAAGAGATGAATTCCCTAACATATCTTAGCAGAAGAAAACATTAAGGAAGTGAAGGAAACAAACAGATCTAAGGCGCCATCAACAAACATATCTTAGTCTAAATATTTTGTCCTACTGCAGCATAGATGGATGGAAAACACATGAGAAACTTAGAAAAAATTAACAAGAGAAAACTTCACCATCAACCAGGCCTATGGATCCTACAAACACTCCTTCTCCATCAACAAGTAAATCGGATCATGCATAAGCTCCAAGACATCAATTTCTCATCAAAGGCTTTAAGGGACTATGTATTACTTCAATAAGTCATCAACATCCAACAATACGCAAGATCCTCTTGCTCTATTTATGGAGCGAATGAGGAGGTGGAAACCCTAAGAGGCTTCCAGAAACCCTAATTCAGCCATAAATGTCATAAATGTGCTTAATGACCATGCAAGGCCCAAGACACATAAGAGATAAGAAAATAAATGAAAAACACCAAAACATAACTCCCCAATCAAATCAGGAGTGTTTTTTCGAAGAAAATATTAAAAAACCAATTTGCCATTAATTAGTGTCTTTTGTTGACTTTTTGGCAAAAAGCTGTCTCTGTGCGTAGCTCCATATCAGCAAAAAATGGGGTCTGTTGCAGCTGAGTTTTGGACCCCTTCCCGACATTAGATTTGGCTTCGTGATGGCTCATTGGAAAGATTGAAGATTCGAATTTCCAGAAATACTTGATTTGTGCTGAATGGATGCCATTTACCTGCTTAAAAATCCAATATCCCATGACTGCTCAGCACGCAGCGCCAGGCCTGAAAAGGAGGCAGAAAGGTCATTTTTGAGGTGTTTTTTGACCTTTTGAGGGGGACAAATGCTCCAATTGACCAAAATTTTTATGGGTAGACTGTTGGTGACATGAAAAACCCAAAAAAGAGCGTAGCGCCTAGGGTGCTGTGCTCCTAGGAGCCAAAATTTGGGAAAAACAAAAAGTTTATGGATTTTCTTCAAAATTGGTGTGTAGACCCCTCAAGGGGTTTTAGACACCTGCTGAGAAGCATCAGCCAAGATCCCAAGGCTGTCATGAAATTTGGGCCTTTTTAGCTCTTCTAGCTCTAGGAGGGCTTGCTTTAATTTGGCATTAGCAAGCATGCTCTTCCTTGCATAGTGTTTGACCATTTTCTTTTGCAAGGCAAGGCTCCTCTTCACCTCTTTGAAATGTTTGTGCTCTTGTTTATAATAGTAGATGACCCTTTGTGCCCTTTTAAAATCCTTTTCCCACTCTTGAAGTTGGGCATCTTTTTCTAAGAGGAGAAATTTTGTATTCATCCCTTGGTCCTCATTATCACTGTCTAGATCAACAAAGAGAGGCCCTTGAGAAGCCTTTTTGATCCTTTTGCTCCTCCTGACTGGTGCCTTTTGCTCAACACTCTTCATTTTTTCTTTGCCTTTGTCCGATGCTTTGGTATGTTGTGAGGAGATGACCCTTTGCCTTTTATAGGCAGCAAACAAATCCATTTTCCCTCTATGATAAGTGCATGGGAGGGGGGAAATAATAGGAGTCTCAAAGGCAATGTTGTCATCATTTTTTCCTTCACTCTGCTATACTTTTTCTATGCCTTCCTCACTCTGATTTTCTTTGTCTTCTATGGACTGATTTTTGTCAAGACAGTCATGACAACTGTCATGACTCTTTCTTGGACTATCTTGGGCACTTAGATAGCTGCCTTCCTCATCTGGTTGTTCTCCTTTTTTACTGTCTTCTTCTTCACTATTTTCCTCTTCCTCATCATTTTTATCTTCTTCATTATCTTGCTGCTCTTGGCCATTGCTGCTTTCTTCTTGGATAGTTTCCTCCTCTTCATCATTTTCTTCATTTTCATCCTCTTCTTCTTCTTCATCATCTTCTTCTTCACTACTATCTCCTTTTCCATCATTATATATCTCATCTTCTTCCTCACTGTTGCCTCCTATTTTCTCTTCACTAGGGCTACTGTCAACCCCTTCACTTGGTAATTTGGGGGAGGAGGTAATAGGTGAAATTTTTGTGGAGAAGGTACATGGGGAGATGATGGATGTGTGGAGGTAGATGGTCGTGAAGTGGAAGGCAAGTTCTGCTGGATGAAGGCCCGAGGGTCTCCAAACACATCATGTGAGATGAAGGTCTCCCAAGATACACCTTGTTTCTTTAGCTGGTATAGGACAATCATCTTGATCAGGGAGTGATGAAAGAGGCTAGGAATTTGGTGGTCATAGCTTTTCCTCTTGACAGCGGAGGCCATTTTATCAATACTACGGAAGAGGTAATAAGGTAGGTTCATCATCTTGACTTTGGTAAAATGCATCAACAACCTGATATGATATGAATAGAGCCGGGAGTATCTTCCCTCACATGTGAAAAAACTGATAATCTTCCTCATTAATGTTGCATACGTCTCTAGAAAATAAGAAAAAGGAAAAATAGCCTTTCAATTTTGCTGATAGGTGGGTTTCAAATAAGGCCCATAATAACCCAAATCCAACTTCCTTTGTTTGAACCAAAGCTCACCAATGTCTGGTATACCGGTTGCCTTGGAAATGATTTCAGATGAAAGCTCAAATTGGACCCCCGCTAGATTAACTTAGTGGTTTTGTAGGCTACAGGAAAACAATATAGTCAAGTCTGGATGACTATTGACTTGCTTGACCTTCTCACAAAAAATATAGCACCCTACATCCTGGAAGCATGAAAGGATCATAGGAGAGGAAGTGACTGGAGTGGTGTCTATGGGCTCAAATCTTTTTTCTTTTCCTCCATGATGTTTTGGCTTGGTGGGATTATGACTCTCATCACCACTGGTATGACTATCTCCCTCTGACACGGTGATTGGTCTAAAACCAACAGTAGGGCTTTTGAACTTTTCTTGAGGGTTTTTGGGAAATCTAAGTGCTTTTAGTGGCTTTAGGTCAACTTTTTGCAAAAGGAAAACTAAGGTGAAAATGATTTTTTAGAGCTTGCACTTGGGGTTTAGAGGTTATAAAATAAATATAGTCACCAAATCCCCCTTTTTTTTTGTACTCAAAACCAAATTTTCTTGCAAACCCTAACTCAAAAACTAATTAATTGATCTTTGCATAGTCTAGGGTTTTGGGCTAATTTTGGCTATGGATAGCTTTCTTGTTTTTAGAAAAAGGAGAGCTTGGGAGGAAAAAGGAAATTTCACCAACCTTAGACCCTGCTTACATAAGTTTGAAGGTGAATTTCGGACTTTGGAGCCTTTTTGAGAAAATTTGTAACAATCTGGCCGGAGCGTAGCACCTGTGCGTAGCGCCGGGCGGACAGGGCGGTGCCTCGGGTGCCTTTGGTCTTTTCTGGGCTAGGTGCACAGCGCCCGGCCATGAGCACGTAGCGCAGTGTATTTTTACACTTCCTGCCTCCCCTCTATGCATAGCGCTGGAGGCCAGGAGCATAACGCCAGCCTCGGTGCGTAGCGCTCGATTTTTTCACAGTTTGGTCTGAAAACCAAAATAATTCTTCTCAATGGCTTCTTCTTTTTGGAAAATGGAAAATGATGCATGGGGAGGGTTCAAATGGCCTTTTATACTTGATTTTAAAAGTAAATTTAAAAATACCAAACCCACTTTTGTAAAGTTGGTGTCTCCTATTTTTCAGTGTGCTTTTGACTAATGTTTGCTGCGAACACACTTTAACACTTTTCGGAAAACATGTTTATTTATGCCTTTGTCAATCTTTTTGCAGAACAATATTTTTGGCATGGAGGCCCTTTGTTGGGAGTTCTATCGTTGAGATGTAAAATCGAGGTTACACTTTTCCTTTTTAGGCCTGTTTTGACAATAATTTATGCCCAAATTTTTACTTCAAAAACTCTATTTTTCTACCCTTTGGTAAAATGATCTTCTTTAAATTGATACCCTTTGTCTTTATTTTCTTAGCGCAGGTGAAGAAATTCTATTTTGGAAAAACCTTAAGGAGGAGGCTTCTTTCCTTGAAATCTCTGAGATGGTTCTTTGCTTGTCACCAATGTTTTGTTAATCCACCAAAACAAACCTTGATACTCTTTTACCTATAGGCCAGTTGTTTTTTGTCTTGTTTGTGTCTGCCTCCTGGTGATGATTACATCCTATTACCTTGCCTTTTCTTGTTGCTGGTGGTCACCTTGGATATTCTTTGAAACATGTGAACAAGGGAAACTGTCCCTTGCAATGTTTGTGCTCTAAGCCAAGGAGGCTTTTCTTGAATGACTTTGCGTCAAAATGCTTGATTTTATTCCCCTTTGAAAGCAACCTCTTTATGCAGGAAGGCATAAATTTTTTGGCACCAAATCCATCCTTTGACTCAGTGAAACCTTTGGTGACCTAATGGGGACCTTTGGACTTGGATTTTGGACAGAGATTTAGACTTAGGGATCACGATGTATAAGATAGGACCTGTGATAAGCTTAGTGTGTTTTGAAGACCCAGGATCTAGCATCCTTGATTATCCAAAGGGTCTGTAGAGACAATCAGTGTCTGAGATTATTATGGAAGAGTCGGCAAGGCTATTTGATTGGTAGGTTTGAATAGTAGCAGGGAATCCTGTAGGTAAGAAAAACAGAGGATTTGGGCCAAAAGGCAAGACACGGTGAAAAATGGGTGAAAGTTGGGGTTAAAATAAATGGCTTGAGCCCATGATGGGTCTTCCAGTAGTGGTGGGCTAGTCATTACTAGATAGGAAGATGAAAATAGGAAAATTTTATCTCAGGATAATGAAGGCAGTGAGATTTCTAGAACTTTCAATATTTATGAATTTTGATTCTAGAAATCTAGGAACACTACTTAGTCATCTTCAGATAGTGAAAAATATAGATGAATAACAGGTAAATCAAGAATTTTCTCATATAAAGTTCCAGACTGGGTATATACCAAGTCTAAATATGGAGCTTGAGCAATAACTTGTTCTTCTGTAACAACTCCTGCTTTGGCTACATCTTCAGTATTATTTGGTAGCAATGATTTAACAAACCATTCTACCAATATTTGATCCAAGATAAAAACCTTTACCAAACATCTTCTACGTCTCCATTCATGAATATGATCTGATATATATGTAGACGTAGATTGTTTTAGTGAAGTTAATAATTCTGTGCGATTGTCGTATCTGACTGGAAACTGAAAATGAGTTAAGAGGGCATTTTCTAGGGTGTTGAAATTAGTAAACGAGCCTCGTGGAAGTTCAATATGCCACTTAGCAGCTAATCTTATTAACGTTCTCTAAAAAAGTCTAAGTCGAACATAATCATCGATTAATGAGTTAGATGCGCACCAAAGGTGGTAAGTCATAACATGGTTGAAAGGATGCTCTCCTGGTTTTCCTTCAAATTTTGGGATATCAATGGGAAAATTTTGAGGCATCAGTGTCTAATACGGATGTTAGTAGATAGGATCATTCGTAAGATGAGTTAAATCCAGTAAATCCAAAGTTGCTATGAACGGAAATCGACGGGTAGGGTCTTGTGGATAACCTTGTGAAACTAAACCAGTCCCAGGAGGAGGATATCCAGGATAACCTAGAATAGGTTGTGCATTTGGAATCATATTACCCCCTGGATAAACCGGAATAACCGGACCATACTGGGGTTGAACAGGTGTTTGATATGTATATCCAGGGTATGGTTGTTGTAGGTAAACTGGATTTTGTGAAACAGGTCCATATTGATACGACCCCTGATATAGTTGATAAGTAAATTGAGGTTGACTCATTATAACTATACTTGTACCAAATTGTCCTGCAGGTATCTAAACAGTAGTCTGAATTGTCGGTCCAGAAAGCAGAATAGAAACTTGAGGAATCTGTATCGACGTTTGAGGGGTAGATGTAACAGGAACTGTAAACACTGCAGGAATCAGTGTGATAGGTTGAAAAGAAGTTTGAACAACTGTTTTTGGTGGAGTACTAGGTGAACTCAGACTAGGTTGCTGAACAGGACCAGATGCAAGTGTTGGAATTGAAGGTTGGACTGGTTGTTGGGGTTGATATTGACCAATAGGTTGTCTTGCTTGATAATAAAGTACTTGCATATTTGGTTGTAAATTCTGTTGGACTTGGGATGGATCCCACACCATTCTGGGATATGAAGATCCCATTGAAGGTTGTACATAAGATGACCCATAACTGGGTTGAACAGATGGCTGATAATTAACTAGATAATTTCCACCTCCTTGTAACATTTTCTGTTCTGTATAGAACTGTAGTGCTAAAGGAGGTTGCAATCCTTGAGCAGGATATTGCCCTTGAGGTTGATATTTACCTTGAGGCACGTACTAAATCTGGGGTTGATATTAACCTTGAGGTATGTATTGTCCCTAGGGTTGATATTGACCTTGAGGTATGTACTGTTCTTGGGGTTGATATTGACCTTGAGGTATGTACTGTCCCAGAGGTTGAGTCTGAACTTGAGGTGTGTATTGTCCCTGGGGTTGATATTAATCTTGAGGTATGTACTGGCTCTGGGGTTGATATTGACCCTGAGGTATGTATTGTCCTTAGGGTTGCCCCCCAGGCTGTATCTGGCTATTTTGAGGTTGCCCCCCAGGCTGTATGTTACTACCTTGAGATGCGGGGTTCAAAATATTTCCAGATATCATATAAACTTGCTCATTGTTCAAAGTTTCAGTATTTGATTCATTCAGACCAGATGATGACATTGGTTTGCTTGGAAAAGGAGATGCTCCTGAGAATGTACCGAAGAGCGATTGATAGCTTGTAGGAACAAACGGACCACCATAGAGGAATGTTTCTGGTGATTCAGAAAACATAGATGACTCACCTGACATGTTTAACTGATGTCTATGACCTATTGGTGAAATGTAAAAAGGTATTCAGGGTGGTGAATAATGAAGACCTACGTTTTGAAGAAAATTTGTCAATGAAGAATACCAAGCATCTGTTCTAAAGGGACTGTAAAAAATTGATTCACGTTGTCTAAGTTCTAAATTTTCTTGAGTTGAAGGGAGAAGGAATTATTCTTCTGTATCAGTGATTTCTTCAATACTAATAAGACCAGGAGGAAGACCTTTTGTAATCCGACTCTTCACTTGGGGTGAATCAGGATAATCAGTGAATTATAAAGTAGGTTTTGATGTGGTAGGTTTAGTTTCTGGTTCAGAAATTTCAGGTTCTTCAGGTGATAATTCACTTGTTGTAGAAGCAACTTTAGTTAACTCGAAAATTGAAACTGTTTGTGGAGTATGTTCCGCTACTTGTGATTGACCTACTTCGAAATCAGGATGAGTAATTATAGATGATTCTGCTTGTTCTGTTAATCCAGTGCTACTAATAACATTTGGTATCAGAGATTTAAGTCCTTCTAGTTGACTTGGTGTGTACTCAGGGGGTTTCCCCTGAGTTATGCGTGATCGTCTCGGTAGTTTAGCCACGATTAAAATTTTTAACACACGCAATCAAAGAAAATCTCAATAAAAAATTTATAAGGTTGCTAAGAAACAAACAAATGATCATACGCCTATAAAATCTAAGAGATCAAACCACACACAAACAGTAGATTCCCACAGTAAAAACACTAGTTGGTGATGAAATCCAACATCATAGTATTTTAATGCAGAAATGACAGTTGGAACAGTTACCCCGATAACCTGCTTAATGAAACAGACCGGTGCGATTTTCTCCACTTAAACCATCTTGAGTGAAGATAACCCTCCGGAGAGTCCAAGTGAGTCTAGCTAATGTCTGCTCCAGGTACAGTGGGATCTTCCCTCCACCATCACCTTGGGAATGAATCCTAAAGTTTATGGCCACTAAGGTCACCAATAGGAACAAATATACCTAGGGGAACAGTCTACGATCCGATACACATGCAAGGGAAGAGTAACAAAGCTCAATCCCCTTGAAGGCTCCTTGACATAATCCAAGGTTTACCGAAAAGTGACCCCAGGCTCCTCGAAAATGGTTAATCCGAGGTTTACCATTGTTAATACGTTTATATCGTCTATCGTTCCCAATGAGGAAGGATTGATTACCTCACTGGTTCGGATATGATCTCGTGCTTGACTCCTTTAAGAGGAATTTCCCAGAGCATACATGCTACTATTGGAATTTTCCTACCGCAAGATCGACTACTTGTTTGTTTTACTGCTTTGGAGAGTTAACTAAAACCTATTCCAAGACACTAGCCTAAGCTATGTTGGTGGAAAGAGCCCTAGAAAAATAAAAAATTACTAAATTGATTTTAATTAAGCTTTACTTTTAGTTGGCTGTTTCTTAGGAAAATGGGCATGAAAGTGAAACTTCAATGATGTATAATGACCCGACTCCAAAAAACACTAAAATGCATCTATATGAGAAACAATTCATTCCTTTTCAATTAAATCTATTTAAAAGAAAGAGTTTAGGGATGCAATTACTTTTAAAACATCAATCCTTCTTTAACAAGAATATATGAAAAGAAATATTTTTCATGAGAACACAATGATTAATTGCTCAAAAAGAAATCCCTTTTATCATTCAAGTCTTAAACTACAAATAAAATGGTTTCCAAAAGAAAAGTATGATTACTTAGAAAACAAAATTCAAAAACTAAAAATTAGTAATTTTGAACTCTAAAAATTTCTAAATATTAAATTTTAAGACTAAAAACTCTAAAAATGTTGAGGATGTTCTGCTCAGTTTGTAATCTAACCAAAAAATTCTTTGCTTATCCCAGAAAGAAATCAAAATCATCCAATGGTGGTTTCAAAGTGAAATTCAAAACTTATTGAACTAAAAGTCTCTTAAGATTTGCAAATGAAAGAAAAATTAAATCTAACTCTCAAAGAAACAAGTTCTGCCATAAAGTCAAAGGCTTAGCAAGAAAACAATAAAATACCAGTGATCTAAGGTATGTAAAGGCTTCTGATCTTTGAGCCACACAAAGACAAAGCAAAAATTTCTTATAAAATGCAAATCTTTGGAAAATCACTCAAAACTTAGGAATGCTAGAAGAAAATTTCACAAGAGGCTTTTGATAGTGAAAAAAAGTCTGGGTAATTATAGAGAATCTTGTAAGCTGGTACCAGAAAAGAGAATTTTGATTTTTTCAAAAATTTTCTCAAGGTCCGCAGGTTACAAGGTACAAAGGTGCGGTACCGCACTGTTTACACAGAGAAACTGCGGAGATGACCGCACCGTTTTCAAAGAAAAAGTGTGGAGACCATAAAAATTAAAGAAAAATAAAAAATTCTAAATCTTTTCAGGGATTCAGTAGAGATAATGTACCCAAGAAAGTATGGACTAATCAAAATAAAAAACAAATGGTTTCAAAAATCAAACTCAAAGAAAACTAAGTTCAAAACAAATATCCTCAGCGGAGTCGCCATTTTGTTAGGCGGATAAATCATTCTTGCGGACAAGAAAGATCTCCCTAGTATCACAAGGATAACTAGAAACAAACAGGACAAAAGTAAACTACTTTATCTAGATTATATATGATTTAGAATTTTCTATGATGAAGAAAGGACCTACCTGTGGTTCAATTCTAGTTGAATTCTTCTTTCTCGTTGCTCCAAGAAGTCACCTCTTAAGATCTAAAAACAAAGACATGAAAGAGAATCAAAAGCACCTGCAACATATACTGATTCAGAAATAAAAAATCTATCTTAATGATCAAGGAGTTTAAGAAATAAGTAATTTAAGTAGACATATAAACAACTTATTGAGAAAACAGGATCCAATTGTATTATCTTTAAATAAAAGAAGGAGTCTTACAACCGCGTTCGCCTTGATGTCGTACAGATCCTTCTGGGGTCTGGAACAAGCGTTTTCCTTTGGTCTGACAAGCACTTCCACTCTTTGAACCAGCCTAACTACGAGTATGTAATCGTTCTCGCAGCTAGCAAAAATTATATGTCTCTTCAACAATTCCCTTCTCTATCGTAGCTACTAAGTACAAAGCAAGTACTAAGTGTATACAAAATGTATAGAGAAGTTTTACATATGTGAGCATGTACCCTTGAGACTGAACCAAAGCTTCAATTTATAGGAGAAGGAAAGTGGTTACATCTCCAAAATGGAAGGGATAGAGTCCCCTTATCAAGGGATTAAGTTCCAAAATCAAAGGAATAGGCTCCTTTTATGAAGGAATGAATGTTCATGATAATGGAGGGAGTAAGGCTTCGACTCGATAACGCCTTCTAGAAGCTTCCAACTGGGAGAATATTCAACTAGCTGGGCTTCTAGAATTTACTTTCGCCTTCAATTTACCTTTTACAGGGGTCTGCACTTTTAATGAAGAAAACATGCGGTCGGCTCCGCAATTTTTAGAGCCAAAGAGTGCGGTGCCGCAGGTAAAGCTAAGGAAAAGTGTGGTACAAATATTTTTATGATTTTTACAAGATTTTCTCCAAATTCAGGACTTGATTGAGGAACTTTAGGTTTGTAGACTTCTAAGGGAGCATAATATAGGTATTGATGAACCTATATAGACAGTAAAATGTCATGGTGACAAAATAATGTGTAACAAGAAGGACATATCAAGAAGAAAAATTTAATAGTGTTGATTGATTCAGATAGTACCCATAATTTTATTCACTGCAAGATAGCCAAGGAATTGAATTTATTCCTATAACTAGCACTAGAGTGTCAAGTGATGGTTGCAAATGGAGGAACTATAAATTTCTCTCGAAAGTGCCATAATATGAAGCTAACCATGGGTGAATATGTATTGAATAGTCCAATTATCTCCATTCCAAAGGGTGGTATTGATGTTGTACTAGGAGTCCAATGGTTACAATCTTTTGGTATGATAGCTTTTAATTTTAAAGAACTTTTCTTGAATTTTTTTTGGGAAGGAAAGGAGGTTGAATTAAGGGGTTTCATAAGGAAAATAGGAAAGATAATCATCTCTAATGGTGTGACAAAGATTCTAAAGAAATAACAACAAGGCATATTTTCACAGTTATGCTCACTATAGGTTTAAACATCGAAATCATCAATTTCTCCAGATCTCCAAAAAACCTCGGACAATCATTCCAAGGTATTTGAGACTCCCAAAGGCCTCCCACCTATTTGTGATGATGATCATGTTATTGATTTTATTCCAGGAAGTGTTCCTCCAAACATTAGGCCTTATAGATATCCCTATGCACTAAAGAGTGAAATTGACCGTATGGTTGTAGAAATGCTAGAGGCCGGTATAATTCAACCTAGTTAAAGTTTTTTTTTCAACTGTGGTGGTATTGGTGAACAAGAAGGATGGATCATGGTGCATGTGTCCAGATTATAGGGAGCTAAATAATCTCACTATTAAATATTAATTTCCCATTCCCGACTTTGATGAATTATTGGATGAATTACATGGAGCAATTTACTTCACCATGTTGGATCTTCATTTAGGATATCATCAAATTAGAATGAAGACTGAAGACATTCCGAAAACAACATTTAGTCATGCCTATTGGCCTTACCAATGCACCTTCTACATTTCAAGGTTTGATGAATTCCATTTTTAAACTCTTCCTTAGAAAATTTATGTTAGTATTTTTTGATGATATACTAATCTATAACAAGTATTGGAAAAATCATGTTCAACATGTTGACAGGGTGCTCAAACTATTGGAGGAGAAACAATTACATGCAAAAACCTCCAAAATTTTCTTTGGAGTGCAAGAGGTGGAATATGTGGGTCATATTGTATCTCATGAGGGTGTTAAGGTAGACCCTGACAAAATTAAAGCCATTAAGGAATGGAAAATCCCCACAACCATAAAGCATATGCAAGGATTTCTCGGGTTGACAACGTATTATCACAAGTTTTTAAATAATTGTGGGAGAATAGATGCACCTCTAACAAAATTACTGAAGAAATATGCATTTTCTTGGACTCCAGAAGCAACTAAGGCCTTTGAACATCTTAAAGAGGAAATGTGCCAAGCATCGGTCTTATATATGCGATACTTCACAAAAACCTTTATTTTTGAATGTGATGCCTCAGGAAATGGAATTGGTGTTATTTTAATGCAAGAAGGAAGACCCATTGCTTTTGAAAGCCGTCCAATCAAAGGAAATTATTTACACAAACATATTATGAGAAGAAAATTTTGGCAATACTACACGCACTTAAGTAATGGTGACCTTACCTAATGGGAATGCACTTCAAGGTAAAAACAAATCATGATAGTGTTAAAAACTTTTTTGGAACAAATATTATTTTCAGAAGAGCAGCAAAAATGGGTTACAAAAATGTTGGGTTATGACTTTGAAATCATATATAAAAAAGGGAAGCAATATGTCATTGTAGATGCACTATCGAGAAAGTATGAGGATGTGGAAGCAGTGCTTTGTGCCATTTCTATTATCCAACCAGATTGTATAACTGAAGCAAGGCATGAATGGAAGAATGGTGATGAACTGAGAACACCCATTCAAAATTTGCAACAAGATCCCAATACATCTTATACATTTAGCTAGAAAAATGATTCATTATGGTACAAATATCGCTTATATATTTGTAATAATTACCAACTCAAAAAAAATATTATTTTGGAATTACACACCTCTCGCTTAGGAGGGAACTCAAGATTTTTAAAAACTTACCATAGGGTCAAGAAGGAATTTTTTTTGTGATGGCCTTAAATCTGATATTCAAAATTTTGTGGCGGAATGTTTTCTTTGCCAACAAAATAAAGTTGAGACAATTAAGACCCTGGGTTTTTTACAACCTTTATCCATTGAAACTCAATGTTGAGAGGATATTTCAATGGATTTTATCACAGGTTTACCCAAGTTCGAAGGAAAGAGTGTCATCATGGTGGTAGTTGATAGAATTACCAAGTATGCACACTTTTGTGCATTGTCTCATCCATTTAAAGCCAACACAATTGCTACTGCATTTATGGAAATAATTCAAAAGCTACAGGGAAACCCAAAGATTATTGTAAGTGACAGAGATCCCATTTTCACTGGAAATTTTTGGACATAATTATTTTATTGTCTTGGTACTCAATTAGCTCATAACTTATGTTATCATCCTCAATCTGATGGGAAAACTGAGACAGTGAAAAAATGTTTGGAAGGATATCTTCATTGCTTTGTATTTAATAAGTAAACACAATGGGTCAAGTAGTTACCTCTAGCTGAATGGTGGTATAACACTTCCTTCCATACTTCAGAAAAAATGACCCCAGGGTCTATTACATAATATTTAAGAGAAAATTCTAAGGTTCAAGCAGTGGAAGATCACATCAAACATCAACAACAAGTTCTCCAACTCTTAAAGGATAACCTCACTTTGGCGCAAAATCGAATGAAGCAACATGTAGATAAACATTACATCGAAAGAAGTGTTGATGTAGGTGACAGGGTATTTTTACGGCTACAACCATATAAACAAATGTCCCTCCAACAAGCTAAGAAGGATAATAAATTATCACCAAAGTACTATGGTCCTTACAAGGTGATGAAAAATATTGGTACTATGGCATACAAATTGGAGCTTCCTGCATCTTCCCAAGTGCACCCAGTTTTCCATGTTTCATGCTTAAATAAGGTTATAGGTGACAAGCTCTGAGTTCAAACAATATTGCTAGAACTTGACGAGGAAGGAAGAATTATATTGGAACCTGAATCAATCACGGAAACAAGAACTCGACAGCTACGAAATCGATTAATTTTAGAGTATCTTATCAAAACACTATTACTGATGAAATAGGTAACTGCACTGGTACCTACCTTTTGAGGTAGCAAGAAAAACACCCAATTTTGAAAAGTGGTGATGCAGAATCATAAAAAAAAATTTGGAGCATGTTTTTCGCACTTTAAGTTTTTTTTTTTTTATGTCGATTTTGAATAGTGGTGGTGTATCATCACCAATGTTTTTTTATAGGATTGATTTTGACACCATAGATTTTCTAATGTCTTCTTCTTCCGTGAGATGTTTATTTTTAAGTGCATTTATGTACTTGTGTTTTAAAAATAAAAAAAATATTTTTTAAAAAAAAATAAAAATTTGTAATGATATCTTCACTTTTTGACATATATAAAAAATTGAAAAAGGGTCAATATTCTAAAGTTTATATTTTCTACATGTTTATGTATTGTTAATTAATTTTTCATTGCAATTCAAATAATTGTCGCTAGAAAACCAATATTTTGAACCATATGAAAAAAAATACAAATTTTCAATATAAATAGAATGCAAAAAATACACTTTTAGAGACTTTTTGTTTAAAAAAACATGTTAAATAAGCTAATTTTTGGGAGAATCTTAACAAAAAAATCTTAAGAAAATAACATTTTTATTGAATTTTATGTCAACACATAATAGTAATCACATGTTTTTTGCAAAAAAAAAGGTTTTTCTCATAAAATATCAAATTCTAAACATTACAAGTAAAACTGATTAATAGATCTCAAAAATGAGCTTTGTTTGCAAGCATAACTTAAACATCATCAACAATATCAACTAATACATGTTCAACATCATCTAGAACATCATTGATGGCTTCTTCCGCAACATTTTCTTCTTCATTTTCGTCATTTTCATCTTCTAATGGATCTTTCATGTCTGCAAATCTTCCAAAGTGTCCCTTTCCAATCATTCCATATAATGGTGGTTGAGGTTCCTTTGCTTTTTTTCTCACACGTGATTCATTAAAATCCCCTTTTCTCAAACCAACTTCTTGCTTCACATCAGGAAGCAATTCAAGAGCGTTAATTCTTTGTTGAATAAATTTGCATTGCACTGGGTCTTTCTCAATGGCAATGCAATTTCTTCCTTTTAGTAGGCAACATGCTAGTGTTGTACCTAATCATCAAGCACAAAAGAAATAAGTAAGAAAATTAGTATGAAGACATAAAAATAAAAAATAAAATATTTAAATTTAAATTTGTATAATAAAACTTACCTGAACCTGAGAATAAATCCAAAACTTATTCTCCTTCATTTGAACATAGATCTATAAGATAGTTAATCAATGCTTGTGGTTTTTGATAAATGTTAACTATATCTCCTTTTGCATGTTTATCCTCATATGTTAGTTTTCTTACAACTGCATCATGAACCAATACTTGACTATGACTCTTCCCATCTACTCGATTCATAAGAATACGCTTATAGCTATCCTCTTTTATCCAACATTCAAAATGGATGAACTCATAATCATTTATAATAGGCTGATCTTCTGAAGAAACAATATTTGACTTATGCCTGTAACATAACATAGTAAAAGTTCAATTAAATTTACAGGAATAAAAAAATTTAGGAGTAATCAAACATACAATTACCATGTAAGTTGCATCATTGAGTTTGCTTTACCCTTGAAGCTTGTTAATAACATTGGAAACTGTGTGTCTGAATGAAATGTCACAAATCGCCAAAGTGGTGATGTTGTCACTTCTTGAAAACCCGTAACCACTTTACTAAAAGCTTGATAAGTATATGGTTCTCTATCATATTCAATGTCTAGGAAATTGAAACCATGAGAAATATCTGCAATAACTAGGGCATATTCCCTTTTACGTATTAGTGATGCAATGTCTTCACAGTCACCTTGTATTATTTGATATTGGATATTGTCGAGCCCATTCCAAATGTAATGACTAAGAATAGGATCAAGTTCAACATTCATAAGTCGCTTATTTCTCATGTTTTCCAACTTGATTTTTTCAATAAAGATTTTGAAAGTATCTGGTACTCCATTTCCATCCTTCTTCGACATCTTTATATATATATATATATATATCTATATATATATATATATATATATGTATGTATGTATGTATGTATATATATATATATATATCTATAAGTAATAAAATAAAAATAGTTTAAATATGAATAAAATAAATTTATAAATCAACATACCTTATTAAATGCAATATAAAAATCTTTAAGTGTTGTTGTAGAACTTGCTTCTGGGTAGTGGCGCACAACATCATCCCAACTGTCTTCATTCAACATTTTAACCATGTGTTCTTGTATTTTCATAAAAAATTTCTGACTGAATAAATCAAGTTAAAACCATTAATATAGTGACATGTATAACAAATTCTACCAACATCATTATGTTTTATTTAAAAGAAAATTATAATGAAAGGAAAATAAGAAATAATTCAAGAAACTTACTTTTGAAATTCTGCACACATTTCTTCCATTGATAATTCACCTGACTTCACACGGGCTAGTACTGATTTGACTAGTTTCTCATCCTTCACACCTTGCATTGTTCTCCAAGGTGTGATAGTCATATCCTCTGGAAGCTGCTTCATTTCAGGACCTATCTTACTATTGGTACATATTATGGGTTTACTTTTTTTAACCTTTTGATTTTTTATGGAAATATTCTCCCACCGCTCAAAAATCTCATCAATCAAATCCCATATCTCCCCAGTTCTAAATGCCAACTGAAAAATGTTATCCATGCTTCTGAATAAATTTGTATTCATTTTTCCTTCTTTTGCTTTGATTTTTTCATCAATTTGATAACCTGTTTCCATTAAACATTCCTTCTGAAATGTTAGACTAACTTGTGTCTTATCCCCACCACATTTTTCTATGAATTCATTATGAATAAATCTGACCCTTTGTATGAAAGTCATTTTCATTCTGTACTCATTATCTGCATTATGATCCCATGCCAATAAATTTGATTCTATTTCTGTTAAGCCAGCGTAAATGATGCATTTCACTGTTTGAAAAAGATAGTTATTGGGATATTCCTCAATCAATTGTCTTTTAGCCTCTACCAAATGGTTCCCTCCAATGACATAATATTTATAATTAAAACATTTTGTCTTGTCAAATGCCTGTTTGTTGGGAACCTAACATGGATCGACAAGAACCACATAATCCACCACATGTGCATATGGATTGAACTTGAACAATGTTTTCAGATTATGTACATGTAGGTGATGGGCCTTTCTAATTTGATATTGAGATTGTCCTTCATCTGGCCTATAAAATTGGCTGACATTAAGCTCAAATGTTTGGCCAACAAGAATTAATTTATTCTTCCTCAACTCATATCGAATAGAATTTTGTTTTGTTTTAATAATGCCATCATCTAACTTAGCACCTGGTGTTATGATTTCTCTGCTTCCATTAGAGCTTTCAGTTTATTCTTCACTGTTGTTCACGACCTTTACAGGTTCACCAATATTTGATTTCCTAGTCTTATTGGTTAACATATTAGTTATTGTATAAACAAGCTATTCATCATCAGGTAAAACAGAGACATATTTAACGATTTTTCTTTTGGTGTCTGATTTGTTTTCTCCTTTTGCACAACAGTTCTAATCTCCTCCTCACTAATTCTATCATAATTTCCAGTTCCATGTTCGACATCTTCAAAAGAAACATGTTTAAGTTTACTAGATTGACCCATCTTAGTGACTCTTGGTTGATCCCCTCTTTGTACTATTGCAATGTCATGAGCTATTGATCTTTGCTTCAATCTCCTTTCCTCTGCTTTGTCTGTGTGGAAAGTGTTGATCACATGCATAACATTTGGCTCCAAATAATAAAGACCTTCAAACATGTTTGAAAGACTTGGAACAAAATCCTATGAAACAAAATAAAACATGTCAATTATCAATAATTTATAAAAAATTGAATCATCCTTACAATAATGCATAGCGGAAATAAAAATAAGCATACTTACAATGTTACTTGCAATGTTGCTTGAGATTTCTTCAGAAAACTTTGTAGATATTTCATCTGTGTCATACTTGACCTTTGATAGACGATATCTAACCTTCTCACGTTTATTAGTCTTCCTTGCAAGAACATATATAGTGTTTGTATTCAGGACCATACATATGTCTTGTACTCTGCCCATCACGTCATATGGCTTATTTAAGTCAATCATACCACAAACGAGATAGATATGTATATCAGCCTCCATTTCACTGTCTTCAAGATATCATAAGAAATCAATTTTATCTATTTCCTCGGCGTTCTCCCAATTATAAATAAGCTTTAAAGAACCTCGTGCCCCACTTACTTGACTTTTATTAGTGTGTGCAACAATGTCCTTATTGCATCCAACACTGTCGATAGTGCATCCAGCTGCAACTTTAGATTTGGGAGTTGTATCCATAGTGCGTCAAGCTACAACTTTAGATTTGGGAGTTACTGCCTCAGGTGCAGAAACATTCACAGAATTTTTTTTGATGCCATTTTCCTAATAAAAAGAAATATATATATTAGTTAATGAGAAAATAATGTCGATAAAATAAATTTAAAAAACAAAATTTATTTGTAAAACTAAATAAATTGAAATTGAACCAGTGAAATTAACTATAGAAAATTTTCATTTAAAACCAAAATATTATAAATTATATTTAGATATGTGTATATATATCTATATAATATGTTTTGAATACATTTTATAAAAAAATAAAAATTTGTTTTAAATTGTATAAAACAATTTAAAAAAAATAAACATTATTTTCAAACTTAAGTTTTTGTTTAATATTAAAAAAAACAAAAAAAATACTTACTATTTATTACAAATGTTAAAATTAAATTTTATTTTTTTAAGCTAAAGATTTTATTAAAAAAACAAAATAATGTTAATTTTTTGTTTTAATTTTAATTGTGTTTTTTTATTAAATTTACACTTAATAAATAATATTATAAAATTTTAAATATATTGAATAAAATTAAAGCATATATGTTAAAATTAAAATTTTAATAAAAAACTTATAATTTTTTATTATATTTTAAAATTTTATTTTACAATATTAAAATTTATTAAAGTTTAAAAATTTTAAATATAAAATAAATTTTAAATTTTAAACTTTATATCATATTAATATATAATTATATACTTAAGAAACAAAATAAATACTATAATATAAAAAATTATAATTATTTAAAAAAAAAAAATTTATATTAAATATTTAATACAAAACACTTATATTTAAAACAAAATAAAAAAAAACAAATTTAATTTTATTTAAGTTTTATTTTATATTCAAATTAAAAAATAATTAAAATTTAAATTCAAATTTTTAAAATATTTTTTCTATATTTAAATTTAAAAAAAAAATAAAAAAAAATAATTTATTTTTTCGTGCCCACCGGGGGCCGAAGGCCGGCCGAGAAGCTACCCAGCTAGCCTCCGGCCCCCAGTTGGGCAGAGGCTGGAGGCCAGCTGGGCAGCCGCTTGGCCGGCCTTAGGCCCCCCGGCTGGGTGGAGGCCGATTCCCCAGGCGTTGCGCAACCGGCCCCAAGCCCTCTGCTGGGCAGAGGCCGTAATCGGCCTCCTCCCATCCGAGGGCTTGAGGTCGGCCTCTGGCCCCCTGCTGGGTGGAGGCCGGCCGAGCAGCCACCTAGACACAAAATAATTTTTTTTTCCAATAAAAAAAAATAACTATAATAACAATGATTTTATTTATTTATTTATTTTTAAGCTAAACTATTATAAAAACAAAATTAAAAAATATATATAAAAATACAATACAATACAATAAAAAAAATTAAAAAAAAACTATACAACAATACATTAAATATAAATTTTAAATTTTATAATTATAATTTAAAAAATAAAAAAATATTAAAAAAAAAGTTTGTTTTAAAACATAAAGTAAGTAATAAATTAAAAATTTTATTTATTATTTTTATTTATAAAAAACAATTATAATAAAAAGAGCCATTGTTGGTTAATATAAAATATAATACTCTACCATATAAAATTTAACAACAACAACAACAATAATATATATATATATATATATATATATATATATCTATATATCTATATATACAAAATCAAATTTAAATTATAAACTACATTTAAAAATAAAAAAATTGTCAAATAAAAAACAAAAAAACAATTTAAATAATGAAACCACCAATATATTTATAATAAAATATATATATATATATATATATATATATATATAATAATAATATAACTTTTTTTTTTAATGTGGATGGTCATTTTACGGATTTTTCTATCTAGATGAACCTATAAACCCTAAAAAAGAAAAAAGAAAATCTAAATTTTTATCCTAAAAACCCAAAAAAAATTAGTTTTTTTTACATTTTCTTCACTAAAAAAATATAAAAAAATAATGGTTTTCGAACCTAAAATCCTTTTAAAAAAACATTTTGAACACAAAAACTATAGAAAAACAGATTTTCAACAAAATCGTCTTTAAATGGACAGAATAGAAGGAAAACTAACCTTTGAAATGCAACAAACTGCGGTCACCAATGCCAACACAACGCCTCCACAAAATTACGAATAGAAACATAACGTCTCCAATGCCAATGCAATGCCTTCACAAAGTTACCAATGCCAATGCAACACCTAAACAAAATTACTAATAGCAACACAATGCCTCTAATGCCAATGCAATGCCTCCACGAAGTTACGAATGCCAACGCAACACCTCTAGAAAATTTCTCTAACAAATACCAAAAAACTTGATGTAATGTGATGAATAGAAATAATATTTCTTATTATATAGTGAATATTGTGTGATTGGTTTATTGTTTAATGAATGTGGGATTAAAATTTAAAATATTTACATGTAGTTTATTATAGTTAGAATACTTAATATTTGCATGTAATTTTATTTAATATTTACATGTACTTCAATATTAAATAATCCAAATATAATCTCGGATTAAAATTTAAAATATAAAATACTTACATGTAGTTAATTATAGTTTATATTATAGATAAAATAGTTAATATTTGCATGTAGTTATCATAGTTAATATTTTAGTTAATATTTACATGTACTCAATGTTTAAAATCATGGGGTTAAATTTTAAAATTTAAAATATTTACATGTAGTTAATTATAGTTAATATTATAGTTCAAATAGTTAATATTTGCATGTTGTTATTATTGTTAATATTTACATGTAGTCAATCTTAAATCATTCAAATAAGAAAATTATTTTAGTTTCGAAGGCATGCATGAAAGGAATATTTTGTGGATATTTTGAATAGAAAGTATAGTGAAATATTTCAAGACTAACCGTTTATTAAGAAATTTTAAAATATATTTTAGATGAATATAATGTAGGTTTAAAATTTAAAATATTTATATGTAGTAATTATAGTTAAAATAGTTAATATTTGCATGTAGGTATTATAGTTAATACTTACATGTAAAATATGTCAAATCATTAAAATAACAACATTATTTTAGTTTTCAAGGCATGCGTGATAGAAATATTTTGTGGATATTTTGAATATAAATATCGGTAAAATATTTCAACACAAACGGTTTATTAAAAAAATTTCAAATACATTTTTTGACTAATATTTTGTACGAAATATTTGAAATGAAAATTTTGGAGGGAAAGTTTTTCGCGAAATTTTTTGGGCGGAAAATTTGGAAGGAAAGTTTTTCACGAAATTTTGTGGGGGGGGGATTTGGAGGGAAATTTTTAGTCTTTAAGCTATATATTGTAAGTGGGAGAGACATTTGTATCATTCAACCTATTCTTGTTGAAATCCATGGTTTCTTCTGATAGCGAAGTTTTTCTTTGTACAACATCAACATCCTCGTCACGCAACAATTCTATTGAGAGTGATGAATATAACAGGATTTCGTTCACCATGAATAGAGAGTTAAAAAATTGACTTGGTCGTAATCCTAAGGATGATGAGAACAAAATTGATGAGGCACAGCAAAAAGAATTTTTTGTAAATCGAGAGTCAGTTATTCCACTTACTCTTAATCCTAAGGATTATGAAAACAACAATGATGAAGGGCATGATGAAGAATTTCCAGAGTCAAGATTTTCACTTCGTCCTAATCCTAAGGATTATGAGGGGCACCATTGATGAAGGGGGAGATGAAGAATATCCACTTCAGCTTAATCCTAAGGATTATGCAAGAACCACAGTTGAAGAGGGGAATAAATAATTTGCAGAGTCAAAATATCCACTTCGTCTTAATACTAAGGATTATGCCAGCACCACTGATGAAGAAGGGAATGAAGAATTTGCAACGTCAAAATATCCACTCTGTCCTAATCCTAAGGATTATGCCCGCACCACTGATGAAGAGGGGGATGTAAAAATTCCAGAGTCAAAATATCCACTTTGTCCTAATCGTAAGAATTTGCAAGCACCACTGATGAAGAGGGGAATGAAGAATTTGCAGTGTCAAAATATCCACTTTGTCCTAATCCTAAGGATTATGCCAGCGCCACTGATGAAGAGGGGGATGAATTTCCAAAACCAAAATTTTCATTTCATCCTAATCGTAACGATTATAAGTTCACCACTGATGAACGGGGGGATGAAGAATTTCCAATAAATATAGATTCAAGGCATTCACTTATTCCTAATCCAAAGGATTATGAGAGCACTAGTGAGTAAGGGGAGGGGCGGGATGAATAAATTCTAGTGAATACAAATTCAAAGCTTCCACTTATGTCTAATCCCAAGGATTATGAGAGCACCACTGAGGAAGGGGACAATGAAGAGTTTCTTGTAAATGATAATTTTAGAGGCACAAATCTGAATATTGCATTTTCTCTAAGTGATCATTTCAAAGACACTCATGTTGATGAAGAATTGAATTCTCCCAGAGAAGAATTTGAAAGCATGGATCAAGATGGTGAAGAATTTCGTCTAATTCAAGGTTACAAAAGTGTTGATGATTCTTGTGAAATGTTTTCTTCAAGTGATGATGGTAAAGAAAAATTGTCAGGCAATGATGTTGATGAATTTCTTAACTATGTTGAGGATGATGATAGTGAGGATAATATTCCTCCTAATGGTGATGAAACTTCTTTTACAAAGGATGATGGAATGATGAAGCCGTTGCAAGCAAATATTGCAACTAGGATTAGGAGTAGACCTTTTCATATCAATCCAAAACATTCCAGTTATACAAGGGTGAGGACAAAATATCTCACAAAAAAAAGTTTTGTCGTTCATTTGATTTCAAGTGAATGTTGTCGAAGGGATTGCTTGAAACATATGGATTTCAACTTTGTTTTGGAGAAAAGGAAAACATATATGTCAATGAATAAAAGCATGTAAAATTCATATTTAGTGGGTTCCATGCAATCTACACTAGCAGGTTATGATTATCATATTGGGAATGTATTGCTTTGCAGAAAGGCTTTCAAAATGTTACATTCAATTGGTAATTGTCGTTTGTCAAGAATCCAAGAAAAACTGGAAAATGATCCCACATATTATTCAGAAGTACGTTATAAATGGGAGGTGGGGCCGTTTGCAAATACTGCTAAGACATGGATGAAAGACTTCTTTTCAAATCATGGAGAGTGTATGCCAAATAAATACATAATACATATTCCAGATAATATCTCGAGACGAGAAATATTCATCTTATACAGAGATTATGCAGAAGATGTTGAAGGAGCTGCTAATTTTATTACATATTCTTATTTTACAAGGTTATGGAAAAATGAATTCAACAATGTTCGTATTCCTAAGAAGACAAAGATAGGGGTTTGCAGCACATGTGCTTCTCTTAAAGCAAAAAGAGATAAACGTGAAGGGGCAGAAAGAGGTATGCGTTCAAAACATTGTTTTTTAAAATTGGATAGTTATCAACTATGAAAATATATTTATTCATATGCTTCTTTTATTTTATGTACAGTTTCCATTGTCAAAGAACTTCAAGATCGTCGCAATCAGCAAACAAGTTTAACGAAAAAGTTGTATAAACATCGAAAGAAGTGTTATGATCATCCAAATAAATATCTGGGTTTGATAATTGATGGTATGGACCAAAAGAAAACACTTCTTCCACATTTTGTCCGCACGCCAAAAAAATTACAGGAGGAAAATTTCATTCAGTTTCACTTCGTTGGTTGTATGGTATTTAATGAGAAGATGTTTCCAGAGTTTTCTTCACAACTCCAAATATTCACAATGATGCAAATATGACCATAACTATAATCCATGATGTGGTTACTCATTGGTATGGTATTCTTCTTGAAGTTTTGTATTTATAATTAGACAACACAAGTCATGAAAACAAAAATAAAGTTTTTTTTGGGTATCTAAACATGCTTGTTGAATTGGGAATTTTTAAAAAGATAAAGGTTGGTTTCCTTCTTGTTGGGCATACTCATGATCATATTGATCAAATGTTCAGTCATTTTTCAGTAACATTGAGGAGGAAAGGTGTCGGAAGTCTGCCATCATTAATTGAATGTATTAATAAATCGTACATTCCAGAGCCTGTTTTTCATGTGTTGGAAGAAACTATTGACATGCGAAGGCTTATTTTGGGATCGCATGGTGAGGAGAAATGCACTGAACAACTTAACGACATTAGCTTCCAGCATCAATTTTGTGTCAAAAAAATTGATGGGATAACATTTATATGGGGCAAGAAGTATTCAACTGTTGCAGAATGGGGGCCATCATCAGGTTTAGCATTTTTGAAGTTCATTCCATAGCGTCCAATATTTTCATCAAATATATTGTTATTACAGTTAGTTGCTGAACTCCATAATGCATGAAGGCATAAGAGAGACATAAATTATTCTGAATGTCTGGATGAAATTAAAAGATGTATTAGAGATACATATGAGTACTTTGATGTTGCTGATTCAGTTTGGTGGGAGTCTTTTTTCAGTAATCAAAGTGATATGATTTCAAGATCAATAGATGTGGATACGCTTTTGAAGACTCATTTTTTTTGGCCACAAAATATGCCAAATGAACATCAGGAAACACACATTGTTGAACAACAACAACCTCAAGCTATTATTAATTCCTCACAGGTAGAGGAAACATAAATCTATATTGGTTCTAGAAGATCACGTGCACAACGTGAAGCCATGGAAGACCTTTACAGGGGTTCTGTGCAGGATGTTAAGGAGGGTTGCATGATAGCAGTGTTAGCAGATGAAGATCCACTTGGCTATCCATTCTGGATTGCGAAGGTTATAAAGGTCATTAATGAAAATGAAGATATTACAGCTGTTGAAGTACATTGGTATGCCACAAGTACCCACCCTTTCAATGGTGTGTACAAGCCAGAGATGGTAGTTGAAAAGAAAATTGGCAGAAAGAGAAAAAGAAAGGGCACAAATATAAATCGTCACCGCACAGATGTCTTAAAATTGGAGGATGTTGACATACTTGTGTATGACTTCAATTTGACAAAGAGAGGAACTCTTCGGTTGAAGACCATAAATATTTTGAAGAAATTTCTACCAGAACAATTACTGTTGAGATTGGACTCTGTAGAATGTAGTCGTAGATCTACAAGACATTTGAACTCTAAAATGATGGGCATGCATGTTGACTCAGATGGAGCACTAGTTGATGAAAGAGAAGAATATGGATCATCTTCATCTGCATCAAGTCATTCATCTAAAGATTTAGGTTCTGATGGTGTGCCAGAACCTATGGTTGATTTTGAATAACTGTCAAAGACATTTTTATGTAATTGATGTTTGCATGGTAACTTGAAATAATTTTTTTGACTTCCATCTAATTTTTCATGAATTTATGAGGCATTTCTATGTTTGTTGGACTACATGTTTTAATTATGAAGAATTCATCTGTTTAGAATATCGACAACGGAAAATGAATTACAAAAATAATTTATGTTATATTCAATGTACCAATGTTGATATTTTGATTAAAAGTAAAATAGAAAATAGAAATTAATGTTGAATTTTTAGATTATGCAGTGATATTACCATGATATTATGTATTGTTACCATTTGGTATAAGATAATTTTAAAATTTTTAATAATTATATGCATCATTGAAAGGGGACACTTTCTTTTGATGCTTGATTTTTAGGTTTTGGTTGCAATTAGATTTAAATTTGTCTTATGCTAAGATTTGAAAAGAGATAATTTTTTATCCTTTAAAATTAAAATTACTCTTGGAATAATAAATTTTTCATTTACTTGTTCATTTTTAAAAATTGATTAAGTCATATAATTTCTCCATAATTTCATTGTTTAAGTATGTTGAAAACTTAAGATTGAAAAGCTTGAGATTTACAACTTGTCATTAAGGTTTTTATGCACTACAAAATTTTATCTTTAATGTTATGGTTGACAATAATTACAATTTTAGGGTTGTTTAGAGTCAAGATATTTTATGTTTAATAACATGGATGAAAATTGTTTGAAATGATAAGCCCTTCAGACATGTTTTTGTTTATCTTTAACATCTTCTATCAAAATTTTTAGAATTTTACGATGTTTCAATGTCCTAATATGTTGTCTTTAATTCCATTGTTACCAAGTGTCAAAAGTGTGACACAATTTTATTTTTGTTATTCCAGCATCAATAGGTTTTGTTTTGAGGGTGTTTTTTCAATCCTTTTTTCAAGAAACAATTTCGTTTTTAGCATAATTTTATAAAATTTTGAAATTTGACCTTGAGAAAAAACCAAATGCATTCTGGAATACACACTTTTTGTTTTTGGGGTGTTTTTTCATGTCTTTTGAGTGTTTTTGGGCTAGAGTTCCCGTTTTGAGGTAATAGTTCCCATTTCATCGGTAACAGTGTTTCAAATGGAAAAACTTACCCGTTGAAGATTCCACATGGGAGGATGAGAATTTTATACAAAAGCATCTGGAACTACTCAAACGTCGAGGAAAACACCTTTTTGAAGGAGAGGGGCATGTTAGGTCCCTATAATACTACTGTAGCCCCCTTATTGTTATTTTTTTGCCCATGTAGTTCCCATATTGTTAGTATTGTGCCCCATAGAAGCCCACTATTGTTATCGTTGTTAATATTGTTATGTAGACTCTTATTATATTATGACCCCTTAGACTCCTATATATAGAAATGAGGTTTTTTCATTTAAATTATCCAAGAATTTTTCATTTATGTAATGTAAAGGATGTTTCACCCTTGAAGAGGATAATTTGTAAGTATTTGATCTATCTTTTCTTCTATTTTGTGAGTTGGTTGGATAACACTCCCTGCATCCCCTGGTCTCTCCTTTCCGCCAACTCCACCTAGCATCGTCTGATGACCCATCTCCCTTCTCCCCTGACGCGAGGAACTTTTATATTGGAACATGTGAGGCCACCCAATGCGAAGGATATGATAAGTGTGGGAGCTCTCATGTTCATCCCTCAGATTTTGGTTTACCACCGTTATGCTCAAGCTTCCTTCATGTGAATTTCCTCTGCGAGGGAGCTGCATTTACTCCTAGTTCGAATCATATGGATCACCCACTTGAAGGAAAGGAGGACTGAAGCAAGGGTCATTTTGATTGGAAAATAAATAATGGAGTCATCATGGGATCCTGGGGGCACACAAACCACTCCTATGCGTCGCACGCAGATTTTGTATGGATCAGTATATTTAACAAGGAGTTACGCTATGATCTTCTTCACAATGATGGTGTTTGAATTTGTCCCGCAAATTGATAATGGCTGGTTTTTTTGAAGGGCCTTAGTAGCCCCTAGATGGTAGAAATAGTTGGGGGTATCTCTATCCCCATTCTCAGGAGCCTCTGCATTATGTGATGTTGGATCGGTTGGAAAAGCACTTAGGCAAAACACTTGACAAAGAATTCAACAAGGAATTTTGTGCATCTTAAAGCGACTAATTTCTAGGTCAAAGGGGTCCTCATTTGGCTATTTGAAATGGCAACGGGTTTCTTGGGTGGTCGTAATCCTCGCTCAAGTAGGGTGGCTAGAAGTGGTGTGAACGATTGGGTCAAATTCCATACCTTGGCCACCTTATCTCCTCCTGCCTATGAAATGTGTTCATGTGAACACCTGGAATTATGTGCTCATATAGCTAAATTGTAGATACTTTTGCACCAATAGAGGGAAGCGACCAGTGAGAACCAAGAGCGGATAATGGAAAAGATCAAGAAAATTGGATAGCTGGAAGATGAAGTCAGGGTGCTCATAAGCATGCTCGAGGACCTCCAAATTCAGTTCACCAAGTAGAATTATCTGCCTGCAAAAGAAATAATGGGCCTAGACCTTAACTGAATTGTCATTCCTGAGGACAATTTTCTATTGTTTTGTTAGGTTTCATATGCATCTTTCTACCATCATAGTTTTTTTCGAGTATATACTAGTAGAATAATAGGAGTATGATATTTTGCTGGATAATTGGGCTTGGTTAGATAGCCAACATATGCAACTTATGAAGCCCATGTATGTAATGGAATTGTAAATCTCCCGAGTTTATGTCGCGATCGGGCGTGGAACTAATACAATTTTCACTCCTTTGTGTTAGAAAAAAAAAATATGTAGAGTTTAAATAGCATTAGATCAGGGTGTTGTTTAGGGAATTAATGGCATCGACACACATAATTGGTATGCACGCGAAGACAATGGAGAAACGAGAGGCGTGCCTGGGGAAGGGTGTTGATGTCACCACTTGTCCGGCCCTGACCCCGACATGGAAAACCCACCATTCTCAACCTCATCCTCTGTTGGGTTTTTCATATTTTTTTAAATGTGTCCAACTGATCAGAGACGTTAACCTATCTAACATTCCTTTGCACACTTGTCCCTCCTTTGATTTGTCTTGCTCAAGAAATATTTTCAGTTTCTTTGATTTTCAAGACATGTGTGGTCTATTTAAGTGCATGGACCCAGCTCCAAGGCGGAACATAGTTGCAAGTGTTTGCAGGGTAACAAAAGCTTTAGGTTGGTATTATTTACTAGCATGGGTATTATTTGAATTCATAGAGGGTTTGTTTATTTACATTCTCCTCTCTTGCTTCACTGTGGGTTGTTATTTTTGTGATGGTATGTCTTTATGTTACTCTCAGTTTTGTTTCATAGTCTCATATTTGAGTCATTGCGTATCGGTCCATTTTGGTAGTGTCGTTGGTTCTCACAGATGCCCATGTTCATCGTCCTTTTTCTCCACAACACAATGACGAGTCCTATGTTTGAGTTGGTCATCGTGCTTCCCTCTGTGTCCTCATAATTTGTTTATTTCACAATTTCGTTTAGTTGTTTGGTCTTTTTTTTGTGGTGTCTGGTACTCAGGTAAATTCTCGATCTGGTTTTGAAAAAGTCTCAGAATTTCATGTTACCAGAGTGTTGGGTTTTATCTACAATTGGCTCTCTCAAATTCTCACATTGTATCATAACCAATTTGACGACCACCTGGGTATAAGGTCTTCTCTCTTGTTTTTGGTTAACGATGTGCTACTATTGTTCTACTTTCATACCTGTTCCACTGCCTACATTGCAGGGTTACCGCTCTACTGCTATTGTTGTCCTCTAGTTCCACCTCTAGTCTTGTTAATTGGGTATGTTAACATAATCAAGTTCATTATTGGGTTTGTTTACACTGTCTATTCAATTCTATTAAGTCGATCCACTCAAGTAATTATTATGGCCCCAAGGACGCATCAACCAAGTCGATGAAGTGGAGCTGTTAAAACTTCCAGCTCTCGTCGTTAACGATTATTCGAATGGAACTCAGTGGCTTATCACTTTGATTTTGTGCCCCAGAAAGTGAGTAATGAAATCCTCCACTTGGAAGCCAAGGAATTTGGAAATCAAGTTTATTTCTTGGATACTGAAATCAGTGGCAGCATCTTCAGGGGGACTCCAGGCCTAGGAAAATTTCACAAAATATGGCTCCATTTACTTCACTCAGTGTCACTACATCACCAATTAGAAACTGTTTAATTCACATGGTCATATATGATAAGAAAGTTGATCACTATCAGTTTTTTGCAGGTCAAGAGGAGATTAAAAGGATCCTTAGGGACATCAGGTACAACTTGGATGCCATTGTTGCTATATTAACGCGGGTGGAATGCTACATGGTGTCTGACTCAGACTCGTAGCCTCACACCCCTGCTGTTATCAATGCACCAATTGAAGTTTTTCCACAAGACAAATCCATCGATATTTCTTTAGTTATCTTAGTAGACTAATAATCTTCTCTAGCAATGGGTTTTTCCTTTTTTGAATAAGATATGTCAACTTTTCCTATGGTTGTATGAACTCTACTATGCCTCAGTATGGTCTATATGCACACAATTTTGTTTGAACGAACAATACACAACTATGTATGCCATTACAAAAGGGCTATGTAGTTTGAATGTTGGTCAGTTTTTTCTGCTAGCTTTCTTGAACAATCTGGGGATCATGGGAATCTGGTTTTTCCAAGATAATTGTTTATGGGATCCCATAGATATTTTAGGAAGAAAATGTTCTAAATGTAATCTTAGATATTTCGTAACATAAATGTAGTTCCAAAGCATACAAAAAAAGGATTTGATGATGATAAAATTCAAAGTTTCAATTTATCTCTATTGGTTTATCAAAAGGGTTGGGCTGATTAATAATTGGATATGATTTTTAAAGGAATTGTTTTATTAAAAATGGAATTTAGATTATGGTGAAACTTTGATTATTTCTAAAAATTTAAGTGCATTTACATCAAATTTGTTATAATGAAAAAACAACTATTTTATTATAAGATTAACTTATTTTGAGTATAGGCAGAGCCATTTAATGCATGATTTTTAGAATTGTAAATGAGTATAAGCGCACTATCTAGTAGTCTTGTTGATGAACAAATATTATTTATTATTGTATTTTTCCGTAGATTGTGAGGTAAGATACAATAATTAGTAGCTTATAACTTCGTAGATTGTTGGCATGCGACTATGAAGTGGCGATCGATAAGACTTTTGTAGTTTTAATATTAGGGTAGCTTTTTCAGTAGTTTTTTTCTTTCTCATGGATAATAATACAAAGTCATTATTGCTAAGGAGGAGCTCCTGTGCTATGGGGAGGAGGATGTTTTGAGTGACTGGGCCATATTCAATTTGCACAAAGTACCATTGGAATTTTAGAGAACCGTGATAACATTTAATGCAAATGTTTGAGGAGATATGTTCATAGGGAGTTCAACAATTTTGGTGTTATATGGAGGTAAGAGAGTGAAGACCAGTTCTCGATCGACTAAGATAATACCTGGGGTGCTCGAGCTAGGATCAAAAGTGCATCCATTTTCCCCTCAATCCATAGTAAGGTTGTTATATTGGTGACCTAGGAATCACAGGGTTTCAATATGAGCCTTTTCTAGTTACTTATCCTTCTCCTTTATAGGATAACACATGCCCAAAGGCTAACAGTCTTCGAAGGAAGTGACAAGCACAAAAATGCATTAAGGAAAAGTGTGAGAAGGTGAAAATGGTTTTGGGGTATGACATGGTGGTGGAAAAAGTGGAAGACTTGATTAAATATGCGCTTATAGGGTGGATCAAAGGAAAATTGGTAAATGCCAATTCCTTGAAGCTTTGGTTGGAAGCATGCTAAAATAAATTTCTTAGATATATTCCTATTTTACATATTTTAATTAAAGGTTGGTTATGATTTTAATTTTAAAATGAGTAAGTTGTGGATACTATTATATCTCAAAATCAGCTTTAGGGTCCTTGTAGCTTAATTTTTAAACATTGGAAACTTGGCTTTGATCCTTGAAGTGAACCCTTGGTTAATCAACATGTCTAAGTTTTGCTTACAATTCCATATTTAGAATTATGGATGGAAAGAATTTTGGTGGAACTAGATTTAAGGGGTGGTCTTTCGACTGAATTGGAGTTAAAGTGAGGGGATTTTTCATATTGTTCAAAATTGGACTTCTAGAAGTTATCTTTCTGTTGTTATGACTACCACAAAATAGGACATTTATGGAGGGAATGTAGAAAAAACTAATAATTTTATTTATGAGAAGAAAAAATGGGTAAAAATATCTCAGGCTCTAGATTCCTTTGTTGCAAAAGTTGGAGTTGTAAAAGTAAAGGATACTTCCACATTGGAGGTGGAGACTCGTAAATAAACTCCTAGATTTGTTACTAATCCAACTTCTCTTTGAGGAAAATTTCTCTGATCTCTGACATGGACTAAATGCCTCTCATGGATCCTAACTCTGGTGATTGTAGCGGAGACTAAACCTGCGGGTTTTGGTCTAACGACAATCGTGTTTCCAACAATTAGTTTTAGGGCGACAGGTCTCGAGTTTGAAACTCACCTGAATCGTGTTGAGGGGGGAGATTATTGGACATTGGGTTCAACACTCCTTGTGTGTTTCGCAACATGGACTAACTGCCTCTTGTGGATCCTAACTTTGGCGATTGTAGCAGAGACTAAACCTGTAGGTTTTGGTCTAACATCAATCGTGTTTCCAACAATTGGTTTCAGAGCAATAGGTCTTGAGTTCGAAACTCAACCGGCTCGCGTTGAGGGGGATATTTTTGGACATTGGGTTCAACGCTCCTCGTGTGTTTCATGACATGGACTAACTGCCTCTCATGGATCCTAGCTCTGGCGATTGTAGCAGAGACTAAACCTGCAGGTTTTGGTCTAATGAAAATCATGTTTCCAACAATCTTTCCTAGACGAAGAAGGTCCTCTCCATTCAAAAGTCATGTTATATTATTAAACTTCCCAAAATATTTGAATTATTCCATAAAATCATTCTCCAACATGGTCCACTATTTAAGTCCTTGTCTTAAAGATGTTAAGGAGAATTTGCCCCTAATTCCATTAATCTATAAGGATTCAGGAGAAGTTGAGATCCTTTCTTCCCAGTCCCGTGAGAAATTATATACTTCTCTTCTCGATGGGGAAGGGTCACTCACAATAATAAATACCCTCAAAACCCACAGGGAGAAGAAGTCCATGCCTCCTTTGTTATGAAATCAGAAAGGTAGAAATATTTTCTTGTCTTGATAATTAATTGTGATTTATTAGCAATATTATTAACTTCGTTTATGTCTTATTTTATCTTTTTATCATCAAGCAACTACCAAAACATAAATGCATGAAGATCAAAACAAAAAGGACATAGGATATAGGCTCTCATCTAGGGAAAAACCCCTCTCCTAGGGGAAAACCAAAAAATTATCTTCTCTTCTTTTGGAACCAAATCAAATGAGATAACCAAGACCCTTGACCAAGAAAAATACCTCCTCTAATCCACCAAGTCAGCCTCCCAATATAGTCCTTCCAATTAGCTTCTTTAATAATGCATCAACCAAAATTTCTGCCCTACTGTATCAAAATTTCAGCCTTACTGTAGGCCTGCAATTTCAGCCCCTTCCAACAACCCATACAATTGCACGTGTGGGAGAACAAGAGAGAAATTCAGCTCTTTTGGCTTGATAAATGTTTCTTCTTCCTTTGCTTTAGTTTCTTCCTCCTTTCTAGCCTCTTCACACCTTCTTTTCCACTTCAAATTGAAGATCAAACTTTCTTTCTTGGAAGGATGATCAAATAGGTCAAATGCACTTCTATATATCGTCTCTTCAAGGTGTTAGAATCCATTCAATGAGGATGAATTGTATTCTTTTAAGGTCGAATTGGTGAATGAGTGACAAGTGACACATTTTACATAAAAATTATTTTATTCTTTGATACAATGAGAACAAAAAGGGTCTAATACATAATGACAAGGATAATAAATCAAGACACAAACCCTGTAAGCACTCAATGGGTGCTTTGACCGAGAAAAAAATAAATAGAGCATGAAATCCATGCTTATAAATAATTTTCTTTTTCTTTCTTTTGACATAAGAATTACATTAGACAACAATTATGAAGACCAATACTAGTTATGTTTTCAACACTCTCTCTTAACTAGGGAGGTTTTCATAATTGTTCAACTAGTAAAAGGTGGAACTCAATTTTAAATGTTCCAAGAAGAGGACAATAGCATACACAATGTTAGATACTAAACTGCAAAGGTATCACATCAAATATCCAAGTGTCATTTTCAAGAAACTAATACAAGGATCTAAGACACTAATACGGACTAAGGTGTCATCAAGGAAACTTGCCACTATAGGTACCATCAGGCTACAACCTTGGTATCCATCCAACAGGATATGGATACCATATAGGCCTTCATGCCAAGACACCAATCCTCAGAGATCCAGGTATCATCGAGGTCAAGCATTAAAATAGAGCTCCACAAGATGAAGATACCCTCTCACACCAGGACCTAGACATCATCAAGGCCAAATTATAACTGATATCTCAACACAAACAAGGCCAATATGTCCTCCCAAGTACCATCATACGGGAAAATTATGGTACTTATCTCTCCCTCTCAACCAAATCAGAGATATCCACCACTCTAAATATACAAAATTCTCATGGAGAGATCAACACATCAACTACTTTGTTCATTAATCTAAGCATATTATATCCTCACGACCCCAATTACTTCCAATATATCGGTTCTTATTATCAATGTGCTAGCACAATCTATGGGGCCCTCAACTATTATGATGCTTATTAGGTTATCTCAATATCTAAAAAAATCTCAAAGAAATCTTCCTTCTCCAACTTCACCAGCAACACCAAACTCAGCTTCAACACTTTTCAAAAGAATTGAATATTATCTTCAACATATCAATACTAACAATGCCTTAGTTATTCTCTAATATTATTTTATCCTTATTATACGTATGGTTGACACATCATGTCCTCCCTCTCAATTATGGAGGATGTATACTTTCCTTCATCCAGGCTCCCTCTCAACTAGGGATAAGTCCATTATCAACAACTTTTATTCTTCCAACTACACATGATGTTTATCTTGCTTCATCATATCATTGGAGAAATTATACCTTCCAAAAAATCATTCCTTTTATCTCCATATGGTAACAAAGTCATCATGTAAACTTCAATGTCATTAGGATTCTTACAACTCTTTCATGCTCAACATCATTATCAAGCATGAGGTAGGCATACCTCTCTGCAACTATGTGCCTGTAGATCTCAACAACAAGTATATATATCTATATATAACATGTTATCACAATGAGAGAATCTAGGGTTATCAACACTCCAAACAAGAAAATAAACCTTAGATATTCAAAACCTAGACCTTGTTAGGGTCTTAATTGTACGAAAGCATTTATACCCAAGGTTACACTTTTATGCCCTACACTCTTACAACAACCTTTGCCGCAGGGTTTTGTCACAAACCTTAAATATTATTATCAAAATTTAGATACCCAATAATTAAATCATGCTAGTGTTTCAACCATACCTTGGTTTTCATTGTTCATGCCTTGTGATCTTTTATCAACTTTTACAAGGGTTTTTTCATAAAACCTATATACTATCACCAAACTTTAAAAAGATAGGGTTTTATAAAAAATATAGTTATTACAAGGGTTGATTTAATCTAAATACCCTAACAAAATAATTTTTACAATTATATACCAAAACCCTAGAAATAATATTACCTTCTTATATAATGGAGACATGCTAAAAATTTTGCCTCGTACATACCTTGAGTTGCTTCTATTTACAAACCTTGAAGGGATTTCTTTGCAACCAAGTTTGTGAAGTATTCCTTTTGGAGGCTCCCTTTGAATCTAACCACAATCATTTCTTCTTTAGAATATACCTGCAATCCTTCTTCCAAATAAAACTCAAGGAAAGGATTACGATCAAGCATAAAAAATAAAGCTAAATACGTATATAGGGAATCAAGAAAATAATGAAATAAATAAGGAATACTTATCTTTTGTGAAAAGGTGGAAGCTACCTCTTCATCTTGCATCATTCTAGTTTTGTGAGGGATTTCTTCAACTTATCAAAAAAACTCAATAACTTTTTAACAAAATATATTAGATCTATAAACCATAGAAACAACAACCTATAATATAAGAAAAGGATATGCAAGGGATAATATCCCTAAATAATTAATAGAATAAGTCTTTGACTTCAGGCTCCTTAGTTTTGGTATTCTTTGGATCTTCATCAACTGCAAATGTAGCTTGGTTTCTTTCCCTCTTCTTGTTCTTTAGATTTTCAGGACATTGGTTCTTATAGTGTCCCATCTTGTGACAATGATAACATCTTCATGATCCATCTCCATATGACTTTACTTTTAATAGAGTGTCTAAAAATATAACTTTATTACCAAGTATTTATTCATCACATTCTTCATAAGATAATCATATATTACTTATTAAGTATCTGCAACATTTATTTAAAAGTAACACCAAGAAAAATATACAAGTACTAAAGCATGAAGACAATTTCATTAATCTATGGAATATTTAGAGAGGAAAAATTCCTAGGGTTTCTAGATCCAAACCCTAAGATTCATGATGTTACCTTTTGAAACATCAAATCTAGGGTTTGAATCTAAATCCAATTCTACCCTCAGTAGGGATTATTATTTCTCCATAGACTACTTATAAAGCCTAGAGATCAAATGATAGGGTTTTTATGAGGGAACACAATAAAATAGGGTTAGGGTTTTTTAATAGGGATATCTAATTTAATATCCATCTAAGGTTTATAATCCTAGATATTCAAAAATCTTCAACAAATATAAGACTACAAACCCTAGAATTAATTACATAACAAAACCCTAATGCATATTTATATATAGACCTTTAAATAAAAAATTCACAAATTAACATGTGATGTTATATGTACCTTATAGTAGCCTTAATTACCCTTTCTTGAAAATGTATGCTTCCCAAGTTATAATTCTTTCAGTGATGTATTCAACATATTCTTCATAGGATCTTTGATTTATCTTTGCTATTCGGTTTCTTTGAAATGATGGAAAATGAGGCCTAAAGAGTGTTTCTTGACACCTACACTATCTCCATCCTTATAGCCTAGGTATGTGGTCTAATCATAGTGTTTACGACTTATAAATATTCCCAAAAATATGTTCTTGAGTTCAATACTACTTTTATAAGGTTTGGTATTCTTCAAGTTAGCTAGTAGTATACCAGGACTTGTATATGATTTTCAAAGACTTCCTTCCTCCTAGTAGAAGAAAAATCCTTCAGTAGATATTTAAAATTCAAATGATGACACTCCTCTTTTTCTTATGATCTTTGAACCTCTTCTTGAATCATTATGAGAACAATTGACCTTTAGGCTGCCTTTTTCCCTTTTATACTTCACCTTAACTCTGATACCATATTGGGAAATCAGAAAGGTGAGAAGTTTTTCTTATCTTGATAATTACTTGTGATTTATTAGCAATATTATTAACTTCTTCTATGCCTTCTTTTATATTCTTATCATCAAGCAACTACCAAAACATAAATGCATGAAGATCAAAACAAAAAGGACATAAGATATAGGCCCTCAGTTAGGGAAAAACACCTATCCTATGGGAAAACCCAAAAATGATCTTCTCTTCCTTTAGAAACAAATCAATTGAGACAACCAAGACCCTTGACCAAGAAAAAGACCTCCTCCAATCCACCAAGTCAACCTCCCAAGATAGTCCTTCAAATCAACTTTTTTAATATTGCATCAACCAAATTTTTTGGCACTACTGCATCAGAATTATGGCCTTACTACAAACCTACAATTTCGGCCCCTTCTTGCAACCCAAAAACTCGCACATGTGGGAGAAAAAGAGAGAAATTTTTCTCTTCTAGCTTGACAAATGTTTCTTCTTCCTTCACTTTAATTTCTTCCTCATTTCTAGCCTATTTTCACCTTCTATTCCACTTCAAATTGCAGATCAAACTTTCTTGCTTCGGTGGATGATCAAATAAGTCGAATGAACTTATATATATAGTCTCTTCAAGGTGGTCGAATCCCTTCAGCGAGGCTGAATTGTCTTCTTTTAAGGCCAACTTGGTGGAGGAGTGAAAAATGACACATTTTAGATAAAAATATTTTTCTTTTTTGATACAATGAACCCAAGAAGTGTCTAGTACATAATTACAAGGACAATGACTCAAGACACAAACCCTAGAAACACTAAATGGGTGATTTAAACTAGAAACAAAATAAATAGAGCATGAAACCCATGCTTATAAATAATTTTCTTTGACAATAAATTTTATTTTTCTTTATTTTGACATAAGAATTGAATTAGGCAACAATTATGAAAAGCAATACTAGTTACATTTTCAACATCCTTTATCTTGTAACGATGAACTTAGATCTCAGAAGACAGTTAAGGTGCAGGATAAATGGGAGGTGGAGAAAGATTAGCCCTAACAACAACAATACAAATACAGTGGGATGGAATTTAAACATTTTCTCTAGCAAAGTATAAATCATCTAAAGAAGTCCAAGGATGGAAGCAATTAACCATCAAAGGGGTTCTTAAAGTAGGAAAATCCCCATTTCTGGTGCCTTGTGATTATTCTCTCCTTGAATGCAAGAGGTGTCGGGGTTGCCCAAAAAAAAGAAGCCTTAGAAAGATCATTTTTTGTTTCTAATCCTAACGTTGTTCTACTTCAATAAACCATGTGTTTATGTTCCAAAGGCATAAAAATCATGTTTCCAATGTTGAAAATTTGGCATTCATGTTCCATTGACAGTTTAATAAGTGGGGTCATGGCATGATGGAACACTAGAATTAATGCTATTTTTATTCATTTTATTGTTGTACATGTCATTTTAGAAGGAGAATCCAAGGATTGATGGAATTTTTTTAATATTATGTAATGTCCCTTTTTCTGAATGTCAGTTACAAAGACCAAATTAGTAGCCCGTTTGATTCCCATGGGCTATAGGGGGGAAAAGGGGATCCATTGATCTATTTTTGAATGTCACTTGGGCTAAAAGAGCAACACGAAGAAGTGAAAATGAATAATTAAACTAGAAATTGCCCCTAAAGGTGAAAAGGTACACCAAAGGAATAGAAGATTTGGGAAGATTATCTTACCACTCACTCCAATGCAAGAATTGTTAATCGTTTCTATGAGTGAAACAAAATTCCTTCTCGATAAGAATATGTAGATGGTAGATATCTAAAGCCACTCATAGATGTTGAAAATGGGCATGCAAATCTATGAAGAGGACTCCACCTGTTAGATTTTAACGACTGATGAGCAGAATTTGGCTGCTATTAGGATTGAATAAGGCATTTTCGGTATTCAAAAAGATGTCATTGTTAGTTCCTTCCATACAGTCTAGTGTCGAAGCAAGAGGAAAGGGAATGAAAACAGAGGAGGTGGAATTGGAGTAGAGTGACACTCTTCCAGAGGTGGAAAGAGAGACACTCTTCCAGGAAAAACAATCTAATTTCATTAATCATTTTCTTGTTAAGTTCATTTATGTGCTAATTTTGAACTTTTAGGTTCTATGTTTTGTAAATATGAGAACCATGATAATATAAAAGTCCTTTTAGAAGGAAAAAAAGAAATTTAAGTGAAATGGGTATCACATCTCACCTGTGGTGACTGCAATTACATAATTTTTTTTGGAATAGGAGATATATTCTAAAGTACAAAATCTTGAATTCACCAACTAATTTCTAGGTCATTCTTGTGAAATCCCAAGCACACCATCTGTGATCTCAAACTTGGACTTGCGAATAAAACTATCAATCCTTGAATGCTTCAAATCACTATCCAAGTTCCCATAATTTTCCATTTTGGGGTAAAAGAAACACCAATGACATTGATTTTGGCCAAAGATTTGATAGAATACAGGCATATCCAATCCATTAGATTGATTAAAAGAAGATGGCACAAAAGCGATATTACTCGATGATTAATATACAAGAATTAAATATTTCCTTACACTTTAGCTGAAGCTCCATCACATCTTTGTGTCGTTCTTCACTATTGCTAAATCTTTCTGTTCCTTCTTTCACGATATCATAATATAGTATAATCATAATAAAATAATAAAAAATATTTATATATTAATAATATATATTAAAATCTTGTATAGTAAATATTAAAATTTCTATTATAAATTTATATATATATATATATATATATATATATATATATATTATTCTCATATTTTTATATAGATTTATTTTTTAAAACCAAATAAAACCTAATTTTATAATAAATTAGCTTAGAAACCAATGAAAAATCTAAATATACCAATATTTAAAGATTAGAATATTTCTTAAAATATATATTATTCTAATATTTTTATAAATTTGTTTTTTAAAACCCAATAAAACTTATTTTTATAATAGATTAATTAGAAACCAATGAAAAATCAAAATATTCATTTAGGATGGGATTTAGAAAACTTTAAACGACATCACACTTCCCGAACATGAGGGTTTGTGCCACGTGTCAAAAATACTTATATATTAATAATATATATTGCAATTTTGTATACTAAATGTTAAATTTTGTATTATAAATTGATTTTAAAACATTTAAATATATAAAAAAATAAAATGTTATTTTAATATTTTTATAGATTTATTTTTCAAAACCAATAAAATTTAATTTTATGATAAATTAATTTAAAAACCAATGAAAAATCAAAATATCTCAAGATTTAGAGATTATAATCTTTCTTTTTTTTCATTTAGGATGGGATTTAGAAAACTTTAAAGGACAACACACTTCCTAGCTAAAACCATGATGGTTGGAGTGTCACATGTCACTTTTTATTTGGAGGGAGGAGGACGAAAATACATAGATATTATTGGTCAAATCTCCCCAACCAAACACATCATAGGAACACCTTCGGTGTAATTAAAAAGTGACCATGGAAAAAAAAATAAGAAAAAATTATAAAGTCACTTTATATTATTGTCAAGGGGGAAGTAAAAGAAAAGAGAGACCCATGGTACTTTGATGATCCATGTCCATAAAAGAAATATTGTAAAACACTCTCGGCATGTGTTGGATATTTGTGAAATTGGTTTGGAAGGCTCTTAGAGCTTTGTGTAAGGGTGTAAAATCCTCATGGAAATTTTCGAACAATTGCAAGCAAATTTATGAGGAGGCCGAAATCATTCTTATAGGAAAGGTGAATGGTTTATAGCTGAGGAAGATAAAATTTATTTAGGTCGTATTTTTGTTGCAGGGGTTCGAGTTCCTTGAGAGGCCCAGTCTATTTCCCATAAGCCAAATTACTTGTTATAGCTCTTTAATTGTTGCAGTCGTGTTATTCTGCAGGATGTGTTACGCTTTGTTGTTGGCCCAAATTAAATTGAATCTAAATTATTCTTCTTTAGGCAATCAAATAAATTGAGGAGGTTGCATTAGTTGCAAAGGACGAGTTTCGTTGTTGCATTGGACCGAATTAAATTGTGGGGGATCAAATTTATTCCAAGGTGAACTTATTGGCAAAGGTACAATCCCTGGTTGGGTCAAATTCTTGGAGGCAAATGAATTAATATTTAGGTGAGGGTGAATTGTTACTCAGAGGGATAAGTTGATTGTGGAAGTCACAAATATATTTTTGGATGTCGTTCTCTTCATTCTGCATTAGTGTCAAAGTAATTTCTAGGCTCCCGAAATTAATAATTTTGAATGTAAAACTCTCCATTTGTTAATAAAATTTGGCTTGAGCATTTGATATGTATTCTAATGAATTGATTGATAAAAATAATTAGCAATTGTTTCTTCACTTAATTGTGCAATGTCTCCAATTACTCGCATATAAAGTACTTGACAAAACATTTGTTGGTTAAGTGTTTGTTGAAAGAAAAATTGAAAATTTATGCAAGTTAAACCAATGATATTAGTAGGGGGATACAGTGGTATCAGAGCTACATTTTCTTATTGGCTTGCGAGTCCATGTTACTTTGATGAAATCAGAGGATTGTGCATACATTACTTATAGGACACAAAGAAAGGGAAAATACCACTCATTTAGAATCATAAGGAGAAGAAGAAATGGGTGACAATAATTTTCAATAACTTAGAAGCATCAAGATGCCATAAATGAATTGGCAAGGGGACAATAAGAAATGATGCGTCAAATGGTAAGAGGATAGTGATAGTTGGTGTAGGTTGCTACTCAATCCATGGCAAACATTTAGGGAAGCATACATAATGCTAACACTAGTGGAGCAAGAGGGTTAATCAGTAACAATGGGAATCATGTTGAGGGGAACCACACCCATGTTCTAGTTCAAAATACTCCTCAGAAATCAAGAAGAGTATCACCTAGGCGCTTAATACCAAATTTTTTAGAAGAAAAACTAGAAAAAAACTAAGGGCAGCAAGGGTCAGGATTTTTTTTTGGTTATTATCAAAGGGAGTATTAGGTACTAGGGGAGGAATTTCACGTGGCTATGTCCTTGCAATATTTTACGATATCAAATATAGGAACATGCCTAAAGAATTTAATAGGGGTCCCCAAAATCATGAGCTCCCAAGGAAATCAAGGAAGATAACCATCCCTTCCTTTGATGGATCATTTATTTGCATGACTAGAGCATAGGTATAAAAGTTGGATAAATACTTCCAACTCAACCCTATGACAGCGACAAAAGCCACACAATCTAATACACTAAATTTGGAAGGCATATCTCATAAATGGTGGTACCATGGTCTGATCACCTTGGTACACTCTAGCATCATCTCTTACTTAGAGTTCACACATAGATTGATTGATTGGTTTAACAAGAAGAACCCGAAGTTACACTTAAAAGAGTTGGCGTAGCTCAAGAAGACATGTACAAATTATGGATACATATATGAGTTTCAAATATTAGTAGTCATGGCGACTGATGTGTGAGAGCACAAGTTGGTCATATTACCATTGAGGGACCGATCGAACATTTATGTAGTTTGGTTAAGGCCTTCAAGCTAGGATCCTTATAGGATGTTATCACTAGAACATGGGATATGGAGGACACAGTTCCCAAAAAGGTCAGTTCCAAGCCGTCACTTCCCCAATAAAATAAAGACAACATGTCTTTCTAGAGGGAGGAGTCTGGGAAAAGCAAGTTAGATGACAAGACTCAAGATGAGTTGAGGAGGAAGAAACTATGTTTCAATTGCAAGGAGCCTTGGGAACTAGGACATAGGTGCAAGGGAAAAAGAAAAGTGAGCTACATAAAGGTACATTCGAGGAAGAAGAGATAGGACCAGTTCAGGACAATGAGGAAAACAATACAAATGATGAATATCCACATTTGGAGAATGGGGGTGGCACCATAGCCACACTTTTAGGTGTTCCAAGTTACCATACCTTTAAGGTCAAAGGAATAACATAGTGATAGCGTGTGATTGTCCTAATTGACGGTTGGTCAACCCATACTTTATTGAATCAACATTTGTAGCCAAGAGAGGCATCCCTATAAAGGATTTGTGGGGTTTCGATGTAGAAGTGGCTAGTGGGTTCAATGTGACATGCGCCAGAAAGGCTCCATGAATAGAATTGAAGATGGTTAATTACACCACGATCGATGAATTCTATGTGGTGAAGTTGATGGAAACTAACATGGTATTGGGTTTTTAATGGTTAATCTCAATAGGGAAGCACTAAAAAGATTACCAAACCATGGAGATGGAATTCATTTATAAGGATGGTAAGAAATTAGTCTTGAGAGGCATGACCAATGGTGCCCCTAGGATTTCTTTAGCCAAACATATGAAGGGAATAATTAGAAATGAGGACCTATGTGGGGCAACATAATATGATAACCAACCATTTTCAAGAAAACTGGGCAACTTGTGACCTAGCTTGGGAGTATTGTCTCAAACTGATTCTAGTGTTTCTGAAAGGCTATTAACAGTCTAACCAGGGGATATATGCTCAATAAAGTTGAGTAATGTTGAGTAGGGTAGCTACTTGCATCCTGTAAATGTTCGTTAACTTAAATTGTGGGTGTTAAATGCTCGTCTTAGTGAGAAAGGGAAAAATATAAAGGTGGAGCTTCCTGACCAAGATGACCCACACCAAGAGTATTATGCGGTGGATGGGATGCATAATCATATTGCCTTCTTCAATGCATCAAATTTTTGTTGCATTAATAACTATTGTTTTAGGTGGGTGAAATATTCCCCTAAATATCACCTCAGTTCAACCATGCAACATCAGATAAGTGAACATGATTGTTTCATGGGGAAATAAATGGACCAGGTTGACGCTTTATGGACCAAAGGCCATTACAGAAGCCTTCTCAAAGTCTGGATAGATGGATCATGTGGCAGCAGGTGGCAACACTCAAGTCCTTTAAATACCATCAATTTTAACTCGTTGTTTTCATATGTATTTAGATTTACACTTAAAGCCAACCGATAGATATTCAATATACAATAACATGATTAAGCGTGGGAGTGTGTCTTCATAGACACATATTTTTCCTATCATAGAATTTGACCTTCCATCATCTGAATTTAATGTGGTAGCTAGGAATCTAGAGCAACCTTATGCTAGTTCTATTTTTTAGGATGTTGCGAGAGATATTATGTAGTTAGACCATGAAAATTTATGCTCTTTAACATGAAAAAGAATTTTTATGAAGGTCGATTCACATTTTAGTGGATTGATTCAAGGTATGGTAGAATGTGGTAGTAATATGGGGTTTAGCTGGGTTGAAATGGTAGAATAGTTACATGCTAGAACATTCTACAAGCTTGTTTGGGATCATAATATTCATATGTGGGTTACATGTTACTCGAGGAAACACAATTTCAGGAAGGGAGGACTGTAATCTCCCTTTTTCCAAATATCAATTAAAAAGACCGACTATGTAGCCTATTTAATTCCCATATGCTATAGGTGGGGGGGAGGGGATCCATTAATCTACCGTTGAATGTCACTTAGGTGAAAAGAGAAACATGAAAAAGTGACAATGAATAATTAAATTAAAAAAGTGACCATGGAGAAAAATAAGAAAAAATTATAAAGTCACTCTATATTATTATCGAGGGGGGAAAAGGGTAACAGAAAAGGGAGACCCATGGCATTCTGATGATCCAAGTCCACAAAATAAATATTAGCACACTCTCAGCATGTGTTGGAATTTGTGAAATTGATTTGGAAGGATCTTAGAGCTTTGTGTAAGGGTGTGAAACCTTCATGGAGATTAGTTTTAGTGGTGAGACCATCCACCCTAGTTGATCAAGATTGGTTTTGGTGGTGAAACTATCCACTCTAGTTAGTAAAAAAGGAGGGATCATGCATTTTCCTCACATGTGCTCAAATGAAGAAGTTCATTTATAAGAGATCATGGGAGTTGATGGAGAAGTGATTTATCATTTCAAAAACTCTATTTTATTGAGGCCAGATTACGATTGGGAGGATGAATTCCATTTGTGGAGGTTGATATAGATTTATATAGGTGTTTAAGACAACTTATAAAGAAAAAATTAAATTAAGGAGGCCGAACCTTAATTTCTAGAGGCAAAATTGTTTGTCGAGGTCAAGTTTATTGGTAAGACTGAATTAAAATTTAGTAAGAGAATTCTACTTGCACCTTATGTATAGAACTTTTCTCGCGAGTGGGATTTCCCACATCACTAGTATTAAAGCAATTTGATACTTGGGTATTATCTCATTGATTTAGTGTTGTATTTAAATGCAGTTATGGGTTTAAACTTTTGATATAGTTTACTATGGATTCATTATTACCTTTTTTTGGCACTTGGAATCAAGCTCATTAGCTCTCCTCATTGAGGTTTATTAGCCATTCTCAATCTCTCATTCATTTGATTAGTCCTTCCTAGAATGTCTATAACTTTCCTTAGAGAATTTAATGAAATCTGGGTTGGAGGAGAGTGTGGATATGTAGAGTGTTGGGTAACATCGATATTTGAATTAAAATTACTATGAAAATAAAACTGTTAAGAGTGTAACCAAACTCTATGTTTTTTTCTTTTAATATCTCCATTGAAAACCTTATCTTTCTAAATTCACTATTCATGAACATGTTGATCTGATTAGCAATTGCAAGGGTAAATTTAAATGCATAGATTTTATTTATCCATGTTTGAAACAAATCAAAAATCACTTCCAAAAGAAATGAAATATTACCTACATGAAGATTCCAAATAAGCTCAAAATCATCGGTTCAGTGAGAGAAGCAATTTCTACTGGGCATGAAAAAAGACGATGATCTATCATCGTTCATGTTTCTATTATTTATTTAATGGTTCTGAATACATGTATCCTCCGTTCCTTTTTTTGTTTAAAAAGAGTATGTCAAAGATTACATGATTGACACCAAATCCAACAATAGATCACCTTTATTGTACCAAGTCCACAATGATCACTTCATCACCTGAATTTGCACTTCCATCTCATGATTTGATTCCACAGATTTCTTATCATAGATAGCTTTCAATAGAAAATTATTCAAAGTTGTAGATCACCCCATGGAAGAATCCTTAAACACTCATCACAGTGCAACCATTCTTATGGATTCTTGCTTATACAATAAATATATCATAGATTGTGGGAACCATCCTTTATCCATGTGTGTGGCATGAATAAAGGGTTATCATATATGAGTCTTGTCACATGAAGTATGCATAATTTTTATGAATACTCATGTATCAACCCTTGAAATGTAAGCAACATTTCTTGATGTTCAAAGGTAGGCCATAAAATGAGGATACACCAAATTATCCCATAAAGGTCATTAAATTTTTGTGGTCACTTGATATAAGCATCAAGTAGATTCACTTGCATCAAGGATTCAACATGTTTGTACAAGAATACATCCACAAGTTCAATCAGTGGTGAATACATTTTAGCATTACTAACCCAATTGATAATATTGTTGTCAAGTTTGAAAGTGGATTGCATGAACAATTGTGTTTAGAATTGAAGTATGATGAAATCACCACATGTAATACCACATATAATCAAGCATAGTTGGCCATAGATGGATTTTGAGATCAACACAAAATTCAACAATTTTCATCCTCATCGCCATTTCCAGATTTTCACCTTCAAAGCTTACACCTCCTGCAATTACAAGGTCACCATATTTTTACAACATTTACCCTCTTCTTCTTCAACCATCAAATTTATTAGTATTATAAGAAAAAGTAATATATGATAAGTCCAAATGTTTTTAAATGAAGAATTTTTTTTTATTCTATAGTCTCTTAATGAGGAATATATGATGCTCTCATTAATGTCTCTAGTGAATATAAAACCCATGAACCCACGAAGAATTAAGGGGACTCAATAAAATTACTTTGTTGTAGCACTCCACTCCCCTGAAAGCCAGAGATAGCCTATTTACTACACATACACATATCTCCCATGATATCTCCATTGCTTGTATATTCAACAATGGCTGACAAGAGAATTTGATTCTGAAATCCATCATTGATCAATTTCACTTGCTAGTGGACCATCATTCTCATCCTTATGTACCTAGATGGAAGGATCATGGTTCCTCTCCACAAATCAAATAGACATGTACTGTATTGTTTTCTTTTGGTTCCGAAGTTGTGGATAGAATCACATTTAATGTGATTGATATGGATTATTGTGGTATATTTCTCATCTAACCTTATCAACATGATTGGAAGGCTTGATATGATGCATTAAACAACACTTACATTCTATACGAAGATAACATCAAGTATCTTATCTACCAATACACTTGATCTATCACATCCATTTTTTTACACTCTTCTTGTTATTCACAAGAATCCAGGAAGAGACAACAAAGTTGAGATAATTAGTAAAAAGGCAGATCCTAATGGAGCATCATGTCACAATGATACTTGAACCTAGGTAGGGAGGTTATCATTAACCCCCAAACCATTAGGGACAACTCAATTGATAAACTATCAGATCAAGTTGATCCAATGGTTAAGAAACATTCTTTAAATATTACCCAACAACCCTATCCACAACATCATCTTACTCCCAAGTTCATTCCATAGTTTTAGCAAACTCTTGCAGACCCCCCCTCTAATATTTTCTTTGTCTCCTCATCCTTGCCTCAAGAGACCACCTTATTGTTGAGAATTTAGAAGGGCAGTCTTTAATTCAATTCTCTAACTTGATAACTGCTTGTGTTATACTTTATATTCTTTCTCTTTGATTATTATTATGACGATAAGCAATCCATCAAAGTTACCACCACAATAATAACAATGACACAATATGTAGGCTGCAAGCCATGGCCAAAACCCCTCCTCTTGAGGGTAAAACCCACAAATATCTTCTTATATATCTTCAATTGAGAATACCAAGACCCTTGAAAAAAGAATTTAACACAAGATTACCAAAGATACTTGTCACTATTTCCTCATGCTTCGTCCTTCTTTCTTGTACTGTTCAGCACTGCCACTAAGAGAGTCTCAATTTCTTAATTCTTCAACCTTTGACACAGTCCTTTCAGCTTCCATTTCGATCTTCAAATGTCTCCTATTTTTGGTTACCTTCCAACACTGATATGCTCTAGATTACACCCTTAACTGAATTGAAGTATTCTCGAACTTTACTTCAGTCTTCACTAGAATTGCAGTGGTGATATATCTGAATTCTACGAGATCCTTTAGACACTGATTTGTGACTTCCTTCTTTTCTATATAACCCTTAACCTTTCGCACTGAGATACACACTGAGTTATTGCAGATATGACTGAATTGGATGGTGGAAAATGAGGCCACAATCCTCTTATATATATATATATATATATATGGATTGTATTTCTGTTCTAGGCCGATGTGATCATGTGTAAGTAGGAAGAATTATTCAAGGGAGGATTCTTAAATTACTTTGAACCAACTTCAAGGGGTATTGTGACAAGTATCTTGGAGTGAATATTTTACATAATTGACATGTGTAACGTAACTTCATATACATGAATTTATTAATTATATTTACGACTAGATGACAAATCCTAAAAGACATAAAAAAGAAGTCTTTGACCTATAATAAAAATCCTTTCTCATGAAACCCATGAAGCAAGTAACATAATACATTTATTATTCTTTGTCTTCTTTATTTACATAAAATCATAATTACAAGTCATCATGAAGACTAAAGCTAGTTACACTCTTCAACACTCCCTCTTAACTAGGGAGGTATTCATAATGGTACATGGTCTTTCTCAATATGAAGAGATCACATAAGAAGAGTTGGATTTGTAAGTCATCTATTTCGAGCATCATATTCATCCAACATTGTTACATAGCAAGGCCTTGACTAAAAACTCCATATCATCATGAGCTACAATGCTGGTGAGACCAATGACTATAGACACCATCATCATTGTCTCTAAGGTACATACTCCACCCAAGTGTTCATCGAGTATGACCTTATAGAATATTCTTATCTAGATAGATAATCCTCAAAGAATATCGGTCCTTGACTACTCTTATCGGAATTCTCTACCACATTCTCAAAGAGCATCGGATGCAAGATGGTTACCAAATCCCAAAATAATCCATTCTTTCTTCCAGTGAAGAAAAAAATGCATGTCTATCTCTCCTTATCACATAGGAAGGATACATCCACCAAACCAAGATTATCTCTTAGATACACAAGCTTCTTGTTTGGAAATGATTTTGTCAATATATAAGCTACATGTTCATTAGTGGGAACATATAGAAGTTGTAGCACGCCATTTTGTACTAGCTCTCAAACATAGTGATACTTGATGTGCATTGTCTTTCCATGAAACACTGGATCCTCAACAAAACGTATACAACTGGTGTTATCACATAGTATCATCGTCGAGTTCATTGGTCCTTAAATAATTCAGATAACAACTTCCTTAACCAGACCGCTTCTTTTCCTACTTCATAGGCTGCAACATATTCAACCTCAACACTACTCAAATCAACAATGTCTTAATTTCTGTTCATCCATGAGACCATATAGGATCCCAAACTAAATCATACTTCAGTAGTACTTCTTCCGTCTTGTTCACTGCCTCCCCAGTTAGAATCTGTATAACCAATTAATTTGGCATCATTCCTTATATTATATTTTAGACAGTAATTGATGGTTCCTTGAAGATATCTCAAAATGTGTTTTGTTGCTAACCAATGATCCTGCTTTGGTTCCACTTGAAACTGATTGAGGATATATAATAAAAAACATATGTCTGGCCGAGTGTTAACCAAGTACATCAGTGATCCGATCAATTGTCTATATTTGGAAGGATCCACTAGGCTTGAATCAAAACTTCTAAGTCTCTTTAAGCTTGTGATCTTCAGAGTGTTCATAGGTTTTCAATACATTATGTCAAACCTCTTCAGCATCTTGATCATATACTTTCCTTGGCCCAAAAATATTTCATCAGGTCCTTGCCAAAGTTCTAATACCAAATAGTAATGCATCAAGCCAAGATCCTTCATATAAAATTACACTGCTAGGTGTTTCTTGCATTCATTAATTATCCTTCTATACATGTCAGGAGAAGATCATCTACATATAGAAGAATAATTACCTGCTCAACCTTTTCCACTTTGATATAAAAGTTTGAGTTAGAAGGACTTTTCTTGAAGAGTAGTCTTTGAAGATATGCATCCATCCTAGCATACCACACCCTTGGTGCCTTCTTGAGGCCATATAGTGCTTTCTCTAACCTACACACATACGCCTTTCCATCCTTGACTTTAAATCCCAAGGGTTGTTATATGGATACTTCTTCTTCAATTGTACCATTCAGAAATGCAGTCTTGACATTCATTTGATGGATCTTCCATCCCATTGATGCGTCCAGAGAAATTAGTGATCGAATCGATGTATATCTAGCAGTAGGAGCAAATGTTTCTTCATAATAAATGCCTTCAAGTTGAGAGAAACCTCTAGCCACAAATATTTCTTTATACTTATATATACTTCCATAAATAACATGTTTGATCTTATAGATCCACTTAGAAGTAACCACATATTTGTCTTTGGGCCTAGGTACAATCTCCCATACACCATTCTTCATGATAGAATCGTATTCTTCATTCATGGCATTCTTCCATTTGGGATACCAAACTGCTTCTTCAAAAGTGGATGGTTCTACTTTAATAAGTTTTGTTATGTATGCAACATACCCAAAGTATTTATTGGGTTTTTTACTCTCTCTAAATTTCCCCTTCACTGCTCCATGACCTTCTGAATCAAGTAGAGTGGAATTCAAACAATTGGGTAATTTTCTTGTTTCCGGTATGACCATTGATTGAATGGGTTCACTGAGACCTTATTCTTCATGGTGAGATTCCTCTGCTTCTTGGTTGACTTATTCCTCAAATATTGGAAGATATTCATCATCAGGGTCTCTGGAAAGATCTTTTGCATCATAGGTCCACACACATCAGAGTGAATGAGATCCAAGATATATTTTGATTGAGAAGTACTACTTCCAAATGGTCTTTTGACATTATTTCCTAATGCACATCCCTTGCAGGATCCTTCATGGTATTCTTTAAGATTTTGGATTCCACATACAATGGAGCTTAGAGAGGGAAGGATTTATAAATGGAGATGAACAAACCTTCAATTCCATAGTTCACAGGGACTGTTTTCAACATGAACTAGGGCTTGAGCTAAAGGGGAGATCAATCTATAGAGCCTTCCTTCTCGAATGCCAATAACTTTGGATAGATTTATATTTGAGTCTTTTCCCCAAACCACAACCTTTCCATCAATGAAAGCTACTATATCTCCTTTATCTTCTAAAATTGAAATCGAAAGAAATTTTTTTGCAAACCTGGAACAAATAGAATATTGTTGAGGTGGATATCGCTTTTGTCTTCAAGCCTGATTGATGTAGATAAAATGCCTTTTTATGGTATAACTGTTGTTGTCTCCAATTAAACATATAATTGGATTTTCCTTTTGCTAGAGTCTTTAATTGTTTTGAGTGACCAGTCAGGTCTTTTGAAGCACCACTGTCAATTACCCAAATTTTTCTTCTTGAAATGTACCGGAGAGGGCTAAGAAAAGAACTTCATCTTTTATGATTGATACTTCCTTGGAAGAGAATAAAAGATTCTAGATCTTCTTGAAACCTTTCCTGAGATGGCTAACAATATTTTTGATGACCTTTATGATTCCCTTGAATGTCCTTAGCTCTGATACCATGATGAGAATTTATAAGGGTAGTGTTTAATTCAATTCTCTAACTTGATAACTGCTTGTGTTATACTTTAGCTTCTTTCTCTACTTTGACAACAAGCAATACATCAAACTGTTACCAACACAATAAGAAAAATGACACAATATGTAGGCTGCAAGCTAGGGCCAAAACCCCTCCTCTTGAGGTGAAAACCCACAAATATCTTCTTATATATGCTTCAACTGAGAAAACCAAGACCCTTGAAAAATACTTTAGCACAATATTACCCAAGATACTTGTCACTATCTCTTCATGCTTCGTCCTTCTTTGTTGCACTGTTCAACACCATCACTAAGAGAGTCTCAGTTTCTTAATTATTCAACCTTTGACACAGTCCTTTTGGCTTCCCTTTCGATATTCAAATGTATCCTAGTTTTAGTTACCTTTCGGCATTGATATGCACTATATTACACCCTTAATTGAACTGAAGTAATCATGAACTTTACTTTGGCCTTTGCTGAAATTGCAGTGGTGATATATCCGAATTCTATGAGATCCTTTACGCACTAATTTGTGACTTAATTCTTTGCTATATAATCCTTAACCTTTCGCACTGAGATCCGCACTGGGTTATTTCAGAGATGACCGAATTAGATGGTGACAAATGAGGCCACAGTCCTCTTATATATATGGACTATCTCTTTCTTCTAGACAACGTGATCATGTGTAAGTAGGCCGACTTCTTCAAGGGAGGATTCTTAACTTACTTTGAGCCGACTTAAAGGGGTATAGTCACAAGTATCTTGGAGTGAATATTTTACATAATTGACATGTGTAACGTAACTTCATATACAAGAGTTTCTTAATTATAGACTAGATGGAAAATCCTAAAAGAAATCAAGAAGAAGTATTTGACCTATAATAAAAATCCTTTCTCATGAAACACATGAAGCAAGTAACATAATACATTTATTATTATTTGTCTTTTTTATTTACATAAAATCATAATTACAAGTCATCATGAAGACCGAACCTAGTTACACTTTTCAACACTCCCTCTTAACTAGGCAGGTATTCATAACGGTACATGGTCTTTCTTAATCTGAAGAGGTTACATAAGAAGCGTTGGATTTGTAACCCATCTGTTTCTAGCATCATATTAATCTAGCATTGTTAAAAAACAAAGCCTTGACTAACAACTCCATCTAATCATGAGCTATGGTGTTGGTGAGACCAATGACAATAGACACCATCGTCATTGTATTCAAGGTACAAAATCCACCAAGGTGTTCACCGAGTATGACCTTATAGGACTATTCTTATCGGGATAGCTAATCCTCAAAGAGTATCGGTACTCGACTACTTTTATTGGAATTCTCTACCACATTCTCAAAGAGCATCGGATGCTAGATGGGTACCAAATCCAAAAATACTCCATTATTTCTTCCAATGAAGACAATAATGCATGTATATCTCTCCCTCTCACATAGGGAGGATACATCCACCAAACCAAGCTTGTCTCTTAGATACACAAGCTTCTTGTTTGGAAGTGATTTTGTCAATATAGCAGCTACCTGTTCATTAGTGAGAACATACTGAAGTTGTAGCACACCATTTTGTACTAGCTCACGAACATAATGATACTTGTTGTTGATGTGCTTTGTATTTCCATGAAACATTGGGTCCTTAGACAAACATATACAATTGGTGTTATCACATAGTATCACTGTTGGGTTCATCGGTCCTTCAAATAATTCAGATAACATCTTCCTTAACCATATCGCTTCTTTTCCTACTTCACAGGTTGCAACATATTCAACCTTAGCACTACTCAAAGCAATAGTGTCTTGCTTTATGCTCATCCATGAGACCATAGAGGATCCAAAACTAAAGCATTCTCCGATAGTACTTATTCCATCTTGTTCACTGCCTCCCCAGTCAGAATCTGCATAACCAATTAATTTGACATCATTCCTTCTATTATATTTTAGATAATAATTGATGGTTCCCTGAAGATATCTCAAAATGTGTTTTGCTGCTAACCAATGATCATACTTTGGTTCCACTTGAAACTGGCTGAGGATATTTACTACAAAACATAAGTTTGTTTGAGTGTTAACCAAGTACATCAGTGAGCGAATCAATTGTCTATATTTGGAAGGATCCACCGGGATTGAATGAGAACTTCTAAGTCTCTTTAAGTTTGTGATCATTAGAGTGGTCATAGGTTTGCAATACATCATGTCAAACCTCTTCAACATCTTGATCACATACTTTCCTTGGCCTGAAAAGATTTCATCAGGTCCTTGCCAAACTTATAGTCCCAAATAATAATGCATCAAACCAAGATATTTCATATCAAATTTTGTTGCTAGGTGTTTCTTGCATTCTTTAATTCGTCCTTCTATGCATGTCAAGAGAATATCATCTACATATATAAGAATAATTACTGACTCACCCTTTTCCAATCTGATATATAAGTTTGAGTAAGAAATTTTTTTCTTGAAGCCTAGTCTTTGAAGATATGCATCCATCCTTGCATACCACGCCCTTGGTCCCTGCTTGAGGCCATATAGTGCTTTCTTTAACCTGCACACATGCCTTTCTATCCTTGACTTAAAATCCCAAGGGTTGTTCTATGTAGACTTCTTAATCAATTGTACCATTCAAAAATGCAGTCTTGACATTCATTTTATGGATGTTCCATCCGATTGATGCAACTGGAGAAATTAGTGATTGAATCGTTGTATATATAGCAATAGGAGTAAATGTTTCTTCATAAGTAATTCCTTCAAGTTGAGAGAAACCTCTGGCCACAAATATTGCTTTATACTTATCTATACTTCCATCAATAACATGCTTGATCTTATAGATCCACTTGGAAGTAATCACATATTTGTCTTCGGGCCTAGGTACGATCTCCCATACACCATTCTTCATGATAGGTCGGTATTATTTATTCATGGCATTCTTCCATTTGGGATTTTGTACTGCTTCTTCAAAAGTGGATGGTTATGATTCTATAAGTTTTGTTATGTATGCAGCATACCCAGAGTATTTCTTGGGTTTCTTGCTTTCTCTAAATGTCCCCTTCACTGCTACATGACCTTATCCATCAAGTAGAGCGGACTTCAACTAATTGGGTATTTTTCTTGTTTAAGATATGACCACTGATTGAATGGGTTCACCGGGACCTTCTTCTTCATGGTGAGAATCCTTTGCTTCTTGGCTCACTTCTTCCTGAAATATTAGAAGATCTTCATCATCAAAGTCTGTGGAATGATATTTTGATTTCTTGAATGCTATTCTCTCATCAAATATGACATCATGGCTAACTTCTATGTAATGGCCATCCTTTATGTAGATGCTATATGCTTTTGGTGAGTTGCTATATCCAACAAATATTCCTTTCATCCTTGAAGGATCCAACTTATTTCTTTTGTCTTTTGGTATATGGATATATATAAGACACCCTAAGGTTCAAAGATGATCTACAAATGGATTCTTTCTCGTGAATACTTGTTATGGAGTTTTATTATCCAAAGATCTATGAGTACATCTATTTTGAATATAGACTGCATTTTTAGTTTCTTCTCCCCATATAAACTTTGGCAAGTCCTGATCATGAATCATTGATTTTACACTTTCTTCAATGGATTTATTCTTTCTTTCTGTAACACCATTTTGTTCGAGATTGTATGGAACTATCAGCTCCCTCTTAATCCCTGACTCCTTACAGAATGATATGATCTCCTTGAATGTATATTCTCCTCCATTATTAGATTCGAGGACTTTGATCTTTATCTCTGTAATATTTTCAACTTCAACTTTGAATTCTTGAAAATTTGTGAAAAATTCATCCTTGAATTTTAATAGATAAACACAGGTATTCCTTTAATGATCATCTATAAAGGTGACATAATATAGATGACCACCAAGATATTTTGGAATCATAGGTCCACACACATCAAAGCGGATGAGATCCAGAATATCTTTTAATCGAGAAACACTTCTTTGAAATGGTCTTTTAACATTCCTGCCTAATGGACATCCCTTGCAGTCTCCTCCATTGTCTTCTTTATTATTTTGGATTCCATCTATAATGGAGATTAGAGAGGGAAGTATTTTGAAATGGATATGACCAAACCTTCGATGCCATAGTTCACAGGGACTGATTTCAACGTGAGCTAGGGCTTGAGCTAAAGGGGAGATAATCTATAGAGCCTTGTTATCGAATGCCAATAGCTTTGGTTTGATTTATATTTGAGTCTTTTCCCCAAACAACAACCTTTCCATCAATGAAAGCTACTCTATCTCCTTTACCTTCTAAAATTGAAATTTAAAGCAAGTTTGATTGAAACCTGGAACAAATAGAATATTGTTGATGTGGATATTTCTTCCGTCTTCAAGCTTGATTGATGCATATCCAATTCATTTTACGGTATAACTGTTGTTGTCTCCAAGTTCAAAAAAATAATTGGATTTTCCTTTTTTCTAGAGTCTTTAATTGTTTTGAGTGACAAATCACGTGTCTTGAAGAACCACTATCAATTACCCAAATGTCTGCTTCTTGAAATGTACCAGAGAGGGCTGAGAAAATACCTTCATCTTTTATGATTGGTACTTCCTTAGAAGAGAATAAAAGATTCCAGATCTTCTTGAAACCTTTCTTGATATGGATAAAAATTTTTTTGATGACCTTTATGATGCCCTTGAATGTACTTAGCTCTAATACCATGTTGAGAATTTAGAAGGGCAATGTTTAATTCAATTCTCTAACTTGATAACTGCTTGTGTTATACTTTAGCTTCTTTCTCTTTGATTATTGTTATGAATATAAGCAATACATGAAACAGTTACCAATAGAATAAGAACATTGACACAATATGTAGGTTGCAAGTTAGGGCCAAAACCCTCCTCTTGAGGGGAAAACCCGCAAATTTGTTCTTATAGATGCTTCAATTGAGAATACCAAGACCCTTGATAAAAGACTTTAACACAAGATTACCCAAGATACTTGTCACTATCTCTTCATGCTTTGTCCTTCTTTATTTCACTGTTCAACACTGTCACTAAGAGAGTCTCAGTTTCTTAATTCTTCAACCTTTCACATAGTCCTTTCGGCTTCCCTTTCAATCTTCAAATATCTCCTAGTTTTGGTTACCTTCTAGCACTGATATGCACTAGATTACACCCTTAACTGAACTGAAGTAATCCTGAACTTTACTTCGGCCTTTGCTTGAATTGTAGTGGTGATATATCTGAATTATATGAGATCATTTACACATTGATTTGTGACTTCCTTCTTTGCTATATAACCCTTAACCTTTCACACTGATATCTGCACTGAGTTTTTGCAGAGATGACCAAATTGGATGGTGACAAATGAGGTCAATTTCCTCTTATATATATGGCCTGTCTCTCTGTTCTAGGCCGAAGTGATCATGTGTAAGTAGGCTGACTTCTTCAAGGAAGGATTCTTAACTTAATTTGAGCCAACTTCAAGGGGTACAATGACAAGTATCTTGGAGTGAATATTTTACATAATTGACATGTGTAACATAACTTCATATACATGACTTTCTTAATTATATCTATGACTAGATGAAAATTCCTAAAAGACATCAAGAATAATTCTTTGAACTATAATAAAAATCCTCGCTCATGAAACCCATGAAGCAAGTAACATACTACATTTATTATTCTTTATCTTCTTTATTTACATAAAATCATAATTACAAGTCATCATGAATACCAAACCTAATTACACTTTTCAACACTCCCTCTTAACTAGGGAGGTATTCATAATGGTACATGGTATTTCTCAATATGAATAGATCACATAAGAAGAGTTATATTTGTACCCCATCTGTTTCTAGCGTCATATTAATCTAACATTGTTACATAGCAAGGCCTTGACCAAAAACTCCATCTCATCATGAGCTATAATTCTGGTGAGTCCAATGACTATACACACCATCGCCATTGTCTCCAAGGTACATGTTGGGTCAATTTAATAAGTAAACTAACACATATATTTTACTTGACAATACGGGTTTGTAGACTTGGAAGCATGTCCAAAATATATGTATTTCAGATGAAGTCAATTTTAGAGGACAAAGTGTAGAAGTTGAAATAAATGAATATTACAAATATATTGTAAATTCTAAGATTTGTGGAAATACATATTACAAATATAAAATCTAACTAAGAAGTTTTTGATTCAATATGTAGTAAGTGAAGGAAGAGGCTCCTAACTTAGGAGATCCTAGTTGTCCTTCCCCATAGTACTACCTTCATGAAGAGAAATTGAATAACTGAATAACAATAGTTTATGATGTATAGAAAGTAGGAGAAGATGCTCCTAACTTAGGAGGTCCACGTTGTCCTTATTTACAATTCTATTCCATCATTGTTACTACTACATTAAAACTAGAAATTCAGGAAAGAACTCAAGAAAGGAAAAGAGGATGAATTTTAGTTGTTGTTCATGATTAGATAGAAGGAGAATTCAACTTAAATTCTTATTTGTCCCTTCATATGCAAATTAGAATTAGACCAATAATCATCCAACGACCATAAGAATCTTCACACATCTAAATGACTGAATAATAAATCTGAAGCAAAAACTATTGCATGAAAATTATGCTAATTTAACCAAAATGTACTTAGCTTGGTGCGGGGGCCCTCCACCCTTGCCTTGCACACTTGAAGAACTTATCAGCTACAAAAAACTTAATCAATCATCCACAACATGAAAAACAAATAGAAAGTAGAATTAGTTCTTCAAATTATCTCCAAGTCTTCAAAAGTCTCAATACAAAATTATACAAATTCTACATGTTTTAGTGGTTCATAAGATTGGTATAAATAGATAAATGATAAACAAAATATGGTACAATGTATCTAAAAGAATTATATTATCCTAATCCCATCCATCTAGGTCGAAATCATCCAATTAGTTACACAAAATCTAGAAAAATCCCAAAAGCTTCTATTTCTGCCCTATTTTCGAGGGATTCCCAAAAAATAGGCCATGTTTGACCAACGTTGACTAAGCCTGTTTTAGCTCAATTTGACCGAACCAATAGATGATTTTCCATCCGTGGTTCCCAATATTTCCAAATCCATGCTTAGATTGTTCTTAGGTGTCTTGCATATATGACTTTCATAAAGCAATTACAAGAATTTTCAGTTATGTCCAAAAATACTCTTAAAACCCAATTTTTACAAAAATCTCTAAAAATTGAAAAAATTAATTTAATTACCTGAATATGCATAATAAGGCTAAAATGATGCATGTATGGATGGTACATGGTTGGATATAATGGAAATTAGGTGTATTTAAGAAGAAAAATTTGATAAAAAATGACGGCCAACATCTCCCCGTTGTTGATTTGTAAGCATGTCCTCATGCTTGCTTTCTCCTCTTTGAACTTCTGAGTGTTGATGCCCCTGTTGTTCCTGTACCTGTAGCTTCTTCCTGTGAGTAGAAAATTTGTGTCTTGGGCAATGTAATCTGGAGTAATAGGAATAAAAATATCTCCTACTTTAGTTTTCTCATTGTTAAAGTTAGCTATAAATTCCTTTGTTACTTTTCCATTGTGCCCATTAAATTTTCTTAGGAATTCCAATAGCTGTGCTTGGTAGAGTCTTTCCATTGTTTCTCTATTCCATTTTTCCAATTGAAACTCATTTGGTTTAATCGTAATTCCCATGGCGAAATCTGGGTGTCTTTGTCCCTTTTGGTTACAAAACTTGATCTGGACTTTTGAATACTTTTTGTAATGAGAGAAAGGAAAAATATTCTAAGTTTGGCTTTGAAAATACCCTTTCTGGAAGATAATATGTCAAAACTCTTTATGAGTTCTGGACACTTTCAGGTTTTTTTTTAGTCCTTCTATGCTTTTAATCAACACCATACTTGCAAATCGAATCTTACTTTGCCTTCAGGGATCCTCAAAATCTGAAATGAACAATCCTCTCTGTTTATTTAAAAATCAATTTTGGAAAATACTTCCCTCTGTCCTTCACAATCGAAATTGATTTAATAAAATTTTCTCTGTCCTGGAGAAATTGGAATTGGAAAAAATGACTTGGAGAAATCGAAATTGGAAATGCACTTCTCTGCTTCCTTAGGAATTGAAATCGATTTTCTTCTGTCTCCTTAGAATCTCTATACAAAGGGAATACTGGGTCTTCGTGTTTTTTGCCGGATTCTCCTCTCAATTTTTGCAAAATTTCCCATTAAAATTCCATGAAAACCCTTCTCTATTTGCAAAATTTCTTATAAAATTGCTCACTATGTAAAAATTGGCCACTGTACATACAAAATTTTCCTCAATGTGTAAAAATTAAAGTGTTCACTGTATATCTCACTGTACATAAAAAAATGCTTACTGTGTAATACTCACTGTGTTCATTTAAAAAATGTTCGCGGTGATAGAGAAATCATTTATGAGTTATCGATGTTTTGTAAAGATTATACATTGGGGTTTGATTTCAATAACTAATGATTGGAAATTGGTTTCAGTTGATATCGCTGAAGTTCAAACCCTGATTTCCAGAACAAACTAACCCTCTACAATTGCAATTTAATTCACAAAGATTTGGTTATCACTGCAAATCGATTTTGAAAGATATGAATGTAATGTTTTAAACATTGTAAATGATTTTTAATGTAACGTTTCAAACCGAAAATTTACTGCAAATCAACAATTGGAACTATGACTTCACTTCAAATCAACAACTGGTGATACGACTAAAGATTTCTACCTCTTGCAAACTAATTTTGGGGTCTGAGAAGTAACTAACCTGGAGTTAACACTGGCGCGATTTGTGATCTTTGGATATTTTCCGAGAATAATTTTAACACTCTGACTTCAACCTTCAGAGTTTAAATAACCTCATAATCGTTTTTATGCCTAAAAATCTGGATTACATGCAAAATACTTGGATTGTGGTGAGGATTTGTTTTTACGTGTTCCTTTCCTACCTGAACCATTTAATTCTGCTTTGTTTGCGTTATTTAGCCAGAGATACTATGCCTTTCTCTCGTGCTATCTCTACAGGGTTCTTTTCTTTTTTACAATCCTCTACACATCACACAGTGTTTTCGCAAGTGTAGTTTGAGCTAATGGCTATGATGATTCAGTGCTGCGTTTTGAGTGAGCTAATGGCTATAATGTGTAGAGAGTGAAGCATCGGTCCTGTATATTGGCACTTGTTTCTTCTCATTTCAATTCACTGTTTACATTTCCCATGGCATGGCCTTCAAAAATTTGCAATGATTTTCTTGTTTGGATGGAACTCTAGTTTGATTACCGAGAACTTTGCCTGTGTTGTCACCATTATTTTTGCATTACCCACTTCTGTTATGTTCATGGCTTCGCTAATTTTTTTGTATGCCCACTATAGTTTTGTATTTGCAATCATACATTTGTCTTTTCATTCCTCATGTTTGCATATTGTATATTGCATTTCATATATTTTGCCTTATGCTTGTCATTTTATATGCTCATCATTAATTTGTTTTTGAAATGACCATATGCATAGGTCATTTAAAAATCAAATATTTTCTTATAATGACATTAAATCTTGTTGGTTTTGTAGGCAAGAAACAGAATTCCCTATGGGAAAAATTTTTGAGCCTCAATCTTTGACCAAAAATGCTTATGTTGGGAGATAATGTAGGGGTATATGGAATTAATGTAGGAAATTTGGGGTTAATGTAGGACTTATGATGATTTTTTTTTTTTAATGTAGAATGTATGGTAGGGTAATGGATATAATAGGATTATGATGAGGGTAGGATGAGGTTAGTGGAATAGATGTAGGATAAATGTAGGTAGAAAAATAGGTAGGATGAAGGATGTAGGATGGTAAATGTAATATGATGCATATCCAAGTTAAATTAGTTTTAACAATTCTAGAGAATTTCTTCAAAATCAAAAGTTTTAAAAATACCTTTTTTTTTTTTTTACATACTTACAATACTTCTCCCTTCGCACAATAGCTTAATTTCAATGCTCGTTCGTCCATATTTGACTCATGATGATGGTTCTTCAAAAATGAATTCAGATGGAATATAGAGAATTGTAGCTGCTTACTTGAACCTCTTGATATTATGTTATTTAATGTTCTTCTTGGCATCTTCTTATTGATTTAGGTTCCTTCTAATGAATGTTGATGTTGTTCACGTCCCTTTTGCAATTTTTAAATAATGTTTCAGGTCCCTTCTGCAATGTTATTCAGGTCCCTTCTGTAATGCAGCTGCTCAAACTATTTGCATAGTTTCATTACGAACTCCCCCCTTGCTTATGTTAAGACTTGTCCTCAAGTCTTGGAACTATTGGAGGATTATTTCTACAAAATAAAACTGAAGGAAAAGTAAAACAAAATAGAGAATTCATATTGGCCAAACAAATTGGTTTTCCGATATGAATTTGAGTTTGTATTGTGCCAGTTTCCTAGATTTTCACAATCAAACTCCATTATTATTATTATTATTATTTGGATGGAGGCGAGGGTGTAATGGAGTCGAGAAGTATGGAATGCTTATGAAATTAATATAGGTTGAAGTCATCATCTAAGAGTAGATGGATTGATAGATAGATAATAGGTCTAGACTTCAACATGCATGATCGTAGAACTTAACTTACAATATGTTAGATGAATGACATCATCAACAATATGGCTTATGAAAGGCTTCTTTGACAATGGATGTGACTTGACATGGTACAAAACTTGACTTATTCTTCTTATTCTTAGCTTCATGTATTTTACCTCGATCTTGATCATCTTGTAGGGTTGTTGGTTAGCAACTGAAAGCAAGCTTCATGAGTTTTGAGTTTCATTAGATGAAATCAACATCCTGTGAATTCCACTTTTCTTTGACTTGAACATTTGTATTCATATTCTGAAATATGAAGATTTTTTTTTTTTTTTTTTTTTTTTTTTTTTTTTAAATTGACTTTGAAAATTTATTTGTCCATGGAGTTCTCCTCTTAAATCTTCTTATGACCTACAAAAACATAGCATTTGTCTGCAACACAATATTAGATGATGGAGGAAGAGAGGTGTACAATATCTCTTATTCCAAGAAATATGTAAAATAATTATAGGCAATGCTTGAAAATAAGTCCAAAGATGGTATACAAAGAAAATGCATTTTTTTACCCCTTGAGGAATGGTGGCCAACCTAGACCTCCTAGTGGTATTTTATGTCAAATTAGAGTGAATTCAAAGCCAAGTCGAAGTGAATTCATATGGCTATCTCTAGTATAAACAAGTTTTCAAAATGGTTTAAAATGATTTTCTAAAAATGATGAGAAGTACCATGTTTGATAGAGCTTCTTGTGAATTTTTTTACTAGACCAACAATCACTATTTGGAGTGTAACATTTTCATTAAAGATCGGATAGATGTGATTCCACTTAGAGATTAAAGTAGATTCATTTTTGTATATCCAGTAGAAACAGGTTTTTAAAATCAATAGGTTTGATATCACAAAATTGGTGATGAACATACCTAGGAGGCAGAGTTTGACTATGCTAATTTTAAGACATGCAGTCACTAAATGTGGAATAACTTTTTCACTTGGACTTCAAATGAGATGATTAAAATTGTGTCATAAACTAGACTTCAATATATATCTCCCTTAAAAATAGGTTTTGAAAAGAATATGATTTAGTATGTGAAATATTCAAATGAACAATGGAAACCTAGAATTGTCACCATGCAGATTTTTCGACAAACTATTAGTATTTTGAGCATATATTTTTCATATGATGTCGGATTGAGGTGATTAAAATTGATTTGGAAACTAGATTCCAAGGGCTATCTTCTATAATAATATCATGTAAAAATGTTTCTATTAGAACCCTCAAATCAAATTTTCTTGAAATCTAGTGTTTATTTTGATCATTTTTATTATTATTTGTGATCCAAATTGAAAAATTCAAAATGGTTTAAAACCTAAATTTCAAGAGATACCTTGTTTAAAAACATGTTTTTTTTAAACATGTTTTTAAACAAGAACTTTTGACGTATACCCCTGATGATGCACTCACTTAGACAGTCCGAAACGTTGAGTTATTAGAAAAACTCAGAAATAGGTTATTCCTCTCTACTATAATGTTTTTTTTTTTTTTTTAAAATGATCCCATATGGTTGCCGAAAATAGGATTGTCCTTATTTCATTTTATCATGAAATCCTTTAAAATGAGTATTGAACAATGATGTGAATATTTGTTCATGATATTTTAAACCAAAAGTCTTATTGTGAACTCATTCTACCTATTTATTTATTTATGCTATTCTATCCTACTCTATTGTAGAAAAATAAGTCATTCTCTCAAGTATAAGAGAATTTCCAATGCATCCATTTGCGTAGCGAGATCATAAGTAAACTCACATCCAAGTTTGAAAAATTATTATAATGAATTTTTGGACATGAAAATTTATTTGATCATAAAGATTTGATGCTAAGGAATATTGAAAAATGGAGTGGTGTTGTGACCTAATGATTAGTTGAAACCAAGTTTTAAGATGATATTTTTTTTGCTTGGCTCTCGTTAATTGTCATATCACAAAGTTCTTCGTGTGACACTTGTTCAAAATTTTGAATGCAGAAGGGATCTTGTGATATACATGCTAGAAATTCTTCAATTTCGGGTTCTAATGTTTGATCTTCATCGCTTGTGATCCATGACTCATTCAACTCCTTACAAAGATAACTAGAAGAAGATTCTAAGTTTCTTCTGGTGGATTCTTTTCATGGATGTTTTTTTCCTCTTCTATCTTTTGAAATAAAGATTCATCCCTAGTGATCATTCTAAATTGCGGACAAGGATTTAAGAAGATCCTTGTGGTGGCATACCCTCCTCTAAATGAATTCTTTAACATCATGTTTTGTTTTGCAAATGGCTTTTGTAGTTATTTAGTTTTTGTTTTTGTTAGGGGTTTTGTTTTGGGATCTATCTTTCTAATTTCTATGTCTAAGCATGAATAACCATAATGATTATTTATTTCTTTATTATTATTATTATTTATTTATTTACTTATTTTTTTATTTATGTTTTATTGTTATTTATGTTTTTTTTTGTTTTATATTTATTTTCTAAACAATCTTCCTAATTGAATATATTGAAGTATGTTTCCCCAACAACGACACCAAAAATGTTGGGTCAATTTACTAAGTAAACTAACACATATATTTTACTTGTCAATCCAGGTTTGTAGACTTGGAAGCATGTCCAAAATATATGGATTTTAGATGAAGTCAATTTTAGAAGACAAAGTGTAGAAGTTGAAAGAAATGCATATTACAAATATATTCTAAATTCTAAGATTTATGGAAATACATATTACAAATATAAAATCTAAGTAATAAGTTTATGATTCAATATGTAGTAAGTGAAGGAAGAGGCTCCTAACTTAGGATATCCTGGTTGTCCTTCCCCACAATACTACCTTCATGAAAAGAAACTGGATAACTGAATAACAATAGTTTATGATGTATATAAAGTAGGAGAAGAGGCTCCTAACTTAGGAGGTCCAGGTTGTCCTTCTTTATAGTTGTATTCCATCATTGTTACTACTGCATTAAAACTAGAAATTCAGGAAATAAATCAAGAAAGGAAAAGAGGATGAATTTTAGTTGTTGTTCATGATTATATAGAAGGAGAATTCAACTTAAATTATTGTTTTTCCCTTCATATGAAAATTATAATTAGACAAATAATCATCAAAAAACCATAGGAAATCTTCACACATCTAAATGACTAAATAATAAATCTGAAACAAAAACTATTGCATGAAAATTATGCTAATTTAACCAAAATGTACTTAGCTTGGTGTGGGGTCCCTCCACCCTTGCCTTGCACAATTGAAGAACTTCTTAGCTACAGAAAACTTAATCAATCATCCACAACATGAACAAAAAATAGAAAGTGGAACTGGTTCTTCAAATTATCTCCAAGTTTTCAAAAGTCTTTATACAAATTCTACATGTTTTAGTGGTTCATAAGCTTGGTATAAATAGAAAAATGATAAACAAACTATGCTACAATGTCTCTAACAACATTATCTTATCCTAATCCCATAATTCTAGGTTGAAAATCATCTAGTTAGTTACACAAAATCTAGAAAAATCCCAAAAGCTACTATTTCTGCCCTATTTTCTAGGGATTCCTGAAAAACAGGTCATGTTTGACCAACGTTGACCGGGCCTGTTTTAGCTCAGTTTGATTGAACCAATAGATGATTTTCCATCTGTGGTTCCCAATCTTTCCAAATCCATGCTCAGCTCATTCCCATGTGTCCTGCATATATGACTTTCATGAAGCAATTACAAGAATTTTCAGTTATGTCCAAAAATACTCTTAAAACCCATTTTTTACAAAAATCTCTAAAAATTGAAAAGATTAATTTAATTACCTGAATATTCATAATAAGGCTAAAATGAGGCATGTATGGATGGTATATGTTTGGATATAATGGAAAATAGGTGTATTTAATAAGAAAAATTTGATAAAAAATGAGGGCCAACAATACATACTCAACCCAGATGTTCAACGAGTATGACCTTCTAGGAATATTCTCATTGGGATAGATAATCCTCAAAGAATATCGGTCTTCGACTACTCTTATCGGAATTCTGTACCACATTCTCAAAGATCATCGAATGCGAGATGGTTACTAAATCCCGAAATACTCCATTCTTTCTTCCAATGAAGACAATAATGCATGTATATCTCTCCCTCTCACATAGGGAGGATACATCCACCAAACCAAGATTGTCTCTTAGATACACAAGATTCTTGTTTGGAAGTGATTTTGTCAATATATCAGCTACCTGTTCATCTGTGGGAACATACTAAAGTTTTCGCATGCCATTTTTTACTAGCTCTCGAACATAGTGATACTTGTTGTTGATGTGTTTTTTATTTCCATGAAACACTGGGTCCTTAGACAAATGTATACAACTGGTGTTATCACATAGTATCATTGTAGGGTTCATTGGTCCTTAAAATAATTTGGATAACAAAATCCTTAACTAGACCACTTCTTTTCCTACTTCATAGGCTGTAACATATTCAACCTCAACACTACTAAAAGCAAAAATGTCTTGCTTTCTCCTCATCCATGAGACCATAGAGGATCCCAAACTAAAGCATCCTTCGGTATTACTTCTTCCATATTGTTCACTACCTCCCCAGTCGGAATCTGTATAACCAATTAATTTGACATCATTCCTTCTATTTTATTTTAGAAAGTAATTGATGGTTCCTTGAAGATATCTCAAAATGTGTTTTGCCGCTAACCAATGATCCTGCTTTGGTTACACTTGAAACTGACTAAGGATATTTGCTACAAAACATTTGTTTGGATGAGTTTTAACCAAGTACATCAATGAGCCAATCAATTTTCTATATTTGGAAGGATCCATGGGGCTTGAATTAGAACTTTTAAGCCTCTTCAAGTTTGCGATCATCGGAGTGGTCATAGGTTTGCAATCCATCATGTCAAAGCTCTTCAACATCTTGATCACATACTTTCCTTGGCCTAAAAATATTACATCGGTTCCTTGCCAAACTTCTAGTACCAAATAGTAATGTATCAAGACAAGATCCTTCATATAAAATTTTGCTGCTAGGTGTTTCTTACATTCTTTAATTCGTCCTTCTATACTTGTCAGGAGAAGATCATCTACATATAGAATAATAATTAGCGGCTCACCCTTTTCCACTTTGATATATAAGCAGCATAAATTTTCTTGAAGCCTAGTATTTGAGGATATGCATCCATCCTACCATACCACAACCTTGGTGCTTGGTTAAGGCCATATAGTTATTTCTTTAACCCGCACACATATGCCTTTCTATCCTTGACTTCAAATCCCAATGGTTGTTCTATGTAAACTTCTACATCAATTGTACCATTCAGAAATGCAGTCTTGACATCCATTTGATGGATGCTCCATCCCATTGATGCAACTAGAGAAATTCGTGATCAAATCGTTATATATATAGCAGTAGGAGAAAATTTTTCTTCATAATCAACGCCTTCAAGTTGAGAGACACCTTTGGCCATAAAAATTGCTTTATAATTATCTATGCTTCCATCAATAGCATGTTTGATATTATAGATCCACTTGGAAGTAACCACATATTTGTCTTCAGGCCTAGGTACGATCTCCCATGCACCATTCTTAATGATAGATTGGTATTATTATTTCATGGCATTCTTCCATTTAGGATTCTATACCGCTTCTTCAAAAGTGGATGGTTCTGCTTCTATAAATTTTGTTATGTATGCAACATACCCAGAGTATTTCTTGGGTCTCCTACTTTCTCTAAATGTCCCCTTCACTGCTCCATGACCTTTTGCATCAAGTAGAGTGAACTTCAACCAATTGGGTCTTTTTATTGATTAAGGTATGGCCACTTATTGAATGGGTTCATTGGGGCCTTCTTCTTCATGGTGAGATTCCTCTGTTCATGGTTCACTTCTTCCTCTAATATTGGAAGATATTCATCATCAGAGTCTGTGGAAAGATCTTTTTATTTCTTGAATTCTACGTTCTCATCAAATATGATATGACGGATAACTTCTATTTGATGGCCATCCTTTATGCAGATTCTATATGCTTTTTAAGAGTTGCTATATCCAAAAAATATTCCTTTCATCCATGAAGGATCCAACTTCTTTCTTTTGTCTTTTGGTAGATGGATATAGACAGGACACCCAAAGATTCAGAGATTATCTACAAATGGCTTCTTTCCCATGAATACTTCTTCTGGAGTTTTATTATCCAGAGATCTGTGAGGACATCTATTTTGAATATAGATTGCAGTTTTAGTTTCTTCTCCCCATAGAAACTTTGGCAAGTCCTGATCATGAATAATTGCTTTTACACTTTCTTCAATGGATCTATTCTTTCTTTCTACAACACCATTTTGTTTGGGATTTTATGGAACTATCACCTCCATCTTAATCCCCGACTCCTTACAGAATGCTATGATCTCCTTGGATGTATATTCTCCTCCATTATCAGATCTGAGGACTTTTATCTTTCTTTATGTAATATTTTCAACTTCAACTTTGAATTCTTAAAATTTTGTGAAAAATTCATCCTTTGTTTTTAACAGATAAACCCAGGTCTTCCTTGAATGATCATCTATAAAGGTGACATAATATAGATGACTACCAAGATATTTTGGAGTCATAGGTCCACACACATCAAAGTGGGTGAGATCCAATATATCTTTTGATCAAGAAGCACTGCTTCCAAATGGTCTTTTGACATTCTTGCCTAATGCTCATCCCTTGTAGGATCCTTCATGGTATACTTTAATATTTGGGATTCCATCTACAATGGAGCTTAGAGAGGGAAGGATTTTGAAATGGAGATGACCAAACCTTCGATTCCATAGTTCACAGGGACTGATTTCAACGTGAACTAGGGCTTGAGATAAAGGGGAGATCAATCTATAGAGCCTTCCTTCTCGAATGATAATAACTTTGGCTTGATTTATATTTGAGTCTTTTCCCCAAACAACAACCTTCCCATCAATGAAAGCTACTTTATCTCCTTTATCTTCTAAACTAGAAATTGAAAATAAGTTTTTATCCCAATCCGGAACAAATATAATATTTTTGAGGTGGATATTGCTTCTGTATTCAAGCTTGATTGATATAGATCCAATCCCTTTTACGGGATAACTATTGTTGTCTCCAAGTTCAATGGAATAATTGGATTTTCCTTTTGCTAGAGTATTTAATTGTTTTGAGTGAACATTCATGTCTCTTGAAGCACCGATGTCAATAACCCAAATGTCTTCTTCTTGAAATGTACCAAAGAGGGTTGAGAAAAGACCTTCATCTTTTATGATTGATACTTCCTTGGAAGAGAATAAAAGATTCCAGATCTTCTTGAAAGATTTCTTGAGATGGCTAGCAATATTTTTGATGACCTTTTTGATTCCCTTGAATTTCCTTAGCTCTGATACCATGTTGAGAATTTATAAGGGAAATGTTTAATTCAGTTCTCTAACTTGATAACTACTTGTTTTATACTTTAGTTTCTTTCTCTTTTATTATTGTTATGATGATAGGAAATACATCAAAAAGTTACCAATATAATAAGAACAGAGACACAATATGTAGGCTGCAAGCCAGGGCCAAAACCCCTCCTCTTGAGGGGAAAACCCGCAAATCTCTTCTTATATATGCTTCAATAGAGAATACCAAGACCCTTGACAAAATACTTTAACACAATATTACCCAAGGTAATTTTCACTATCTCTTCATGCTTCGTCCTTCTTTCTTGCACTGTTCAACACCGCCACTAAGAGAGTTTCAGTTTCTTAATTCTTAAACCTTTGACACAATCCTTTTGGCTTCCCTTTCGATCTTCAAATGTATCCTAGTTTTGGTTACCTTCCAGCACTGATATGCAATAGATTACACCCTTAATTGAACTGAAGTAATCCCGAAATTTACTTCGGCCTTCGCTGGAATTGCAGTGGTGATAAATCGAATTCTATGAGATCATTTACGCATTGATTTGTGACTTCCTTCTTTGCTATATAACCCTTAACCTTTCACACTAAGTTATTGCAGAGATGAACGAATTGGATGGTGAAAAGTGAGGCCACAATCTTATTATATATATGGATTGTCTCTCTATTCTAGGCTGACGTGACCATGTGTAAGTAGGACGAATTCTTCAAGGGAGGATTCTTAACTTACTTTGAGCCGAATTCAAGGGGTATAGTGACAAGTATCTTGGAGTGAATCTTTTACATAGTTGACATGTTTAACGTAACTTCATATACATGACTTTATTAATTATATTTATGACTAGATGAAATATCCTAAAAGACATCAAGAAGAAGTCTTTTACCTATATAAAACTCCTTGCTAATGAAACCCATGAAGCAAGTAACATACTACATTTATTATTCTCTTTCTTCTTTATTTACATAAAATCATAATTACAAGTCATCATGAAGACCAAACCTACTTACACTTTTCAACACTTATGAGGACAATATAAAAATTTTAGATTCTCTCAATTGTTACAAAATTATCTCCTCTTTGGAAAACCAAATTTGGTGGTATCTTCTCACAGGTTCACAACCCAGTTCAACATCATTAATAACCTTAAGCTTCCTTCATGTTAACAATACTTTTTATCATAATATTTTAGATTAGTTGAGCATTCATGATGTTGTCAACACATATTATGAATCAACATTAGAGACGAGATCTTGATCAATCATCCCACTAATCTTGTTTGAAATTTTTAGCCTCTTCTCATTGTATATTTCTTAGCACTAGTTGTAATGACACTTTCCCCCTCCCTTGAAAGCATTGGAGGGCCAACTCTTCTATTGTTGGGAGGAATGACGAGGATTTTAGTTCTTGTTATATTCACAGCTTATAGCATTATGTACTTAGTATATCATTAGAATTTTTGCAGGAAAGTAGTATTATGGTTTGATGATAAAAAAATATTGGTTTATATTCTCGTGGAGTAGTTTAGAGCCTATCTATACCTATCTCTGTTATTGTACTTAACTGTTAGTTTTCAAGATCTTGTTGAGATTTTATCTCTTAGTTTACTGAGTTAGTTTTCTTGATGTAAAGTTATATAAGTTTGGGTTTATTTAGTGGGAATTTAGTGAAATTTTTATTTTTACACCTTGTGTGTAGAGCTCTATCCATGAGTGGGATTTCTCACGTCAAAGAGATAAATTGAAGGCATCTCTCTTGTCAAATGGGAAAATTTAGCAAGGTCAAAAGAGGTTAGTGGTTAGCACATTCAAAACATCTATATTTTTGGTCAGGCTTTGGCTAATTTTTTTTTGTGGAAACCCTTTTTTAATGAGGTCCTTTAGGGAAAAGTAATTAGTACTATTCGAATATAGTTCCCTGGAGGAATGGATTGAAATATATCAAGGGAGATTCAATTGTTTGGAAATTATTTTAATAGCCTCCTCCCACATTAACCCATGCGAATCAGTCCACTGGGGTAAACATGTGACAAGAGGATACTATGATGTGATTCAAAACCACATGTATAGTTAAGGGAGTGGAACCAACATAACAAAACCAAACTGACCTTCCACACATGCTATAGAACCTTCAGGAGCCAACCAACCCTTTCAGGTGGCCAACCCACGATAAAACTTGGCATTTCACTGAGTTGGACCCTTAGCCACTCCCATGAAAATCCATGCATGCGACTGAGGCCTTCTAGTCACTCCCATAGCAAGGCATGCCAACGACCCCAAATTTTGAGCCACTTTTTTAGGCTAGGTCTCATGACACTGCCAAAAACTTCATGAAACTTTCAGAAATGAATAATAACAATGGAATAAGGCTACTAATGCAATCAGTGGTACAAGTAATTTATCTGACCCCTACTAGCCAGAAAATCATTTCGTCAAACATGTCACAAATATGTAATCTACAGGTCATAACAACAAATTTGAGCATAGGGGTCTCATAATTATCTGAGATTCGTAAAGAAGCATTGTTTCCATATTAAAATAGTTTCATTATCATCTATTAGGACATATATTCATTGTACATTCATTTTCTAATAAAAACATGATGAAATCCATACATCAATATGTCATAAAAAATACTCATAACCAACAGAAATAACAAGGATATAACAACCATAACAACCACATATGAACCAATACATTTACACATAGATTACCAAGGAGGAGGAGCTATTATCAATGAATGCAAAAGACAACCAGATATGGGAATTCCACGAACCACCCGACCATAGATTGGGCTAAACCAAATATTTCTTTCAGCTAATCACCCCCATGCCATATTCCAAGCATGAATCCGTGACTCAAACCAAATCAATCCAAGTCTCCTCAGGCTTTACCGCAATCCCCACCATCTCACTAAGCCCTAAACAAGCATGGATGCCACCGAATTTCTCCACCTACATCGTGAGGAATTTTCCGACCTCCTAGCCTTTAGGATTTTCCATATATCCTGCCATTCACCAGTCGAGGATTCCTAGGCATAATTGATACTCCACCATCTAAGATTTATCGTATATCACTTCATTCATTGGTCAAGGATTCCTAGGCCTGATCGAGGGAACACACCTCTAGGATTTACTGTATATCGCTCCATTCAACGATCGAGGATTTCTATGCCTATTGAGGTACACAAAATACAACCTTATCTCAATCCCACCTTCTCTGGTCTAGGGATTTCTAGGCCTTGTGTTATTTCTTTTAGAGACCACCCCACTCAGTTTTGAACCACCCGAAAATTCAACTTAACTAAATAAAAGGGAACCCATCACACCTTGGATATCCGGAAATGGAAAAGCAAGGCTAAAGAACATTGTCGCACCTGGAAAAACCCATTACAATGACAAAAAGAGGACCAAATACACACATTCATGTACCATGCATGCCAAATATAGCAAGGAAATCAGACATGCAAATCGATACTTGCAAGTAATCTCACTGTAGCTACTTGATCCTGCTCTTCCTTGCTTGATCTTTTCTTCCGTTTGCCTTCTTTGTGCTTCATTTTCTTTCCTTGATCCAATGCTAGAGTGCTCCAAGAATTCTCTAAGATTCCAAGAGTGAGAGAGAAAGGGAGTAGAGAGAGAGCTCCAAAACTGAACTGAAAAAAAGGTACCAACTGATCCTCAGAAGCCTTTTTATTAATAAGGCCTCTATTTTTTTACATTTTCCATTATTTTCCTTCATTTTCCTCCTCACATGCAACCTGTGACCTTGCACCTTCCTTTTCTCCTATTTTCCATGGGTTTCATAAATAAATTTCCAAAAATGCCATTTTGCCTTTCCAAAGCATTTTCCATCGTATTTGCCAATTTCCTTAGCCATAATAAACCAAATGAACACCCATACTAGGATGCTTTTCCAACATTCAAGTTGGAATACATGTCCCATGACCATGGTTATTATTTTTCCTTTATTAACTTTATTACATGAAATTTTACTGGGGCTGTTACATAACCCTCCCCCTTAGGGGAACACCGTCCTCGATGTTTAATGACACCTACAACCAATAAGGATACTGAAAACAAAACATAATTCCCATGGAGCTTTATAACTTAGCTCGTTGCAGTATTTACAATGATAAACCTGTTGAAAACCAACCAACATGACAAACATAACACCATAACAACCATAATGACATGACACACATACCACTTATTGGAGCTTTATATCACAAATCATGGCAGTAATTACATCCATATACATATATACATAAAAAAAACATCACACCAAAACATATACCAAAAAAAATCATTCAAACAACGAATAAAGAAGGATACATAGCGGCATTTGATCTGCCATCTCCCATGTAGCTTCATTGGGCTCAAGGTGCTTCCACTGCACCTTAACCTGCTCGATTGCATGGTTTCAGAGCATCAACATCTTTCTCTACAAAATACACTAAGGTTATGTCTGGAATTCTCATTTTGGTTCCACCCGCAATATAAACTAGTCATTCATATGATCAACATCTTTAACATACTTCTTAAGCAATAACACATGGAAAACATCATGGAATTTCACTATCAGAGGTAATGAAAATCAATAGGCTACTGGTCCAATCCTTTCAATAATATTGAAAGCTCCAAAAAACCGCGGTGCCAGCTCGGCACCTGATCCAGTCCTTAAGGAGATATTCTTGGGCTTGATTCGCAAGTTCACCTGTTCCCTAACCTGAAACTCATTAGACATCTTATTCTAATCTCCATAAATTTTATGTATGTCTTGTGCTGCCTTTATATTCTTCTTGATTAGCTGTATTTCCTATTCCATCTCTACCAATATATCCGGTCCTATCAGCACCCTATTCACTGGATCACTCCAACTAATGGGAGTATTACAACTTTTCCCATAGAGTGCCTCAAATGAACTAATAATTATTGAGTCTTGGTAACCATTATTATAATCAAACTCAACCAACGGAAGGTACTCCTCCCATATCCTCTGTTGATGCATCACATACATCCTACACATGTCCTCTAATATCCTGCTGACCCTCTTTGTTTGTCCATATGTCTGCAGATGATAGGCTATGTTGAAGGGAAACTCTGTCCCCAAACATGCAAACAACTCCTTCCAAAACTTGGAAGTAAAATTAACATCCATGTCCAACACAATATTCCATAGAACACGATGTAGCCTTACCACATCTCTGATGAAAACCTGTGCTACATCATTAGCTGAATATGTAGACTTCACTGTAATGAAGTGCACTACCCTTGTCAACCTGTGTACCACAAATATGATGGAATCATGTTGTCTAGATGTCCTCAGCAAAACTATGATTAATTCAATGGAAATGACCTCCCACTTCCACTCTGGAATCAAAATCGGCTATAGTAGTCCACCTGGATGCTTACATTATGCTTTCACCTACTGATAGTCTAAACATCTAGCCATAAACTCTGCCACGTCCTTCTTCAGATTCAAAAAATGATAAAATTTATTCATTGATGTCAATGTCTTCTGGTATCTTGGGTGACCTAAATACGAGTTTTCATGAAACCATTGAAATATAGTCTTCTTGAGCTCACTGCCATTCGACATATATATCATGTCCCTACATCTGACCAAACCATATGTTGTGAGATAATAATCCACATATTGATCACCTATACCCTGCAGTAACCTGTGCCTAAGATATTTATACATGTCATCTTGATGTCTTGCCTGTAATATATGATCCTGTAAGTTTGTCCGGTAAGAACTCATCGTTTTTATATGATTCACTTGTATACTCCTTATAAGAGCATTCGCAACCCTTTTCTCTTTACCCTTGATGTACCTCATCTAAAAGTTGAACTCACTAATCGTGGCCAACCATCTAGCTTGCCTGAAATTCAGGTTCGATTGGTCAAATAGATACCTCAATTCACTATGATCACTCATCAATAAAAACCTCTTGCCAAGAAGATAATGTCTCCACATCTTTAATGCATGGATGATCATTGCCAACTCAAGATCATGTGTCAAATAATTCTGCTCATGATCATTCAGTTTCTATGACTCATAACACACTACCTATCCTTCCTGCATAAGGGCTCCACCAAGTCATCTCTTACAAGAATGTGTACACACCACAAACTCTTTGTCCGCATCTACAATATTTAACACTGGAGAATTTGTCAACAACTGCTTCAATTGTTCAAAACCTAGTGCACATTCCTCTATCCATTCAAATTTATTACCTTGAATCTATAGTGACGTAGGATATGAAATCCGAGAGAAGTTCATGATGGACCTCCTGTAGTGATCTACATACACATTTCTAGGAGCTTCCTACTCCATGATAGCCCTTATATTTTCTGGATCCACTGCTATACCTTCCTTGGAAACAACATGTGCCAAGTAATGTACCATTTCTAAAAGAAACTGCATTTACTGAGCTTAGCATACAACTAATGATTTTTCCGCAATACCAATAATACTGCTAAATGTTCAACATGCTATTCCTCATTCTTAGAATATATTAATATGTCATCAATGAATACAATAAAAAAATTGTCCAAATAAGGATGTAACACACTATTCATCAAGCACATAAAGGTAGTCGGAGCATTAGTCAAACCAAATGGAACTACAAAAAACTCATAATTCCCATACCTGGTCCAAAAATTTGTCTTGTAAATGTCCTCTTCCTTAATGCATACCTGATGGTATCCTGATCGCAGATCAATCTTCAAGAACACTACTGGTCCCTTCAACTGATCAAACAAGTCATCAATCCTCGACAACATGTAACTATTCTTAATGGTTACCTTGTTCCACTACCTGTAATCAATGCATAGCCTAAGAGTACCATCCTTCTTCTTCACAAACAACATTGGTGCACCCCAAGGTGATACACTTGGCATAATGTATCCCTTTTCAATCATTTCCTTCAACTGCAACTTCAATTCTACTAACTCTGGAGTGTTCATCCTATATGGTGCCTTCAATACTGGCACTGCCCCCAGTACCAACTCAATAGAAAAGTCCACTTCTCTATGTAGCGATAATTTTGAAATCCCCACTGGAAACACATCCTGAAACTACTGTAAGATTGGGTACCTAATTAGTATATCTACATCCTCATCCTCATTACCTTTATCACTATAAATATGCACTGCAAATAACACACACCCTTTTCTGCGACTGCGCTTTTCCTTCATAGTTGTCACCATTCTGACTAATGTTGCTTTCTTCTTACCCTGAAAAAATATATGTTCTCCATTTTCATCCAAACACTTAATAAATTTTTCATAGAAATCCACCTTATTCCTGTGAATATATAACCAATATACCCAAAAGAATACTATATGATCCCAATTACAATACATTCAAATGTGCTGATGTAGGCATATCATTCAACTCAAACGGATAAGCTCTTACCTAATGATGAACTCTATTCTTTGTACCTATATGCAACTACACTAACCAAGATTCTGCATGCGCTTCTTTATTCAAACCACAATTATCCACCAAGTCAGTGTTAACATCGATATAATTATATCCAGGGTCAATCAAAATAGAAATAACTTGATCAAAAAGCTTACTATCCATCTCGATAATAAATTCTTGGTGATTTTCCTGCCTATTATCCAATGTTGCAGAGATCCATGGAATTCTCTGCAATATCCCCAACGGTATGCACCTCTTGTGCACTGTAAATTTGAGGCCTACCACCCTGATTATATGGAATATCCCTCTTAAGATGCTCTTTACCACATGTACAACACTACAACCATCTTGTACCATCATCTCTATTCTACTACCCTCCAGACTGTGACCCATGTCCCTGTCTAATTATGTTGAACTTCTTGTAAGGTGAAACATTTTATTTCTCTTCTGGATTCTGAGGTCTTGTTATTTTCGGTTGTCATTTACCTTTAGCTTTATCTTTCCCTTTCCAACCTTGCTGCGATCATGTCTTACTCTTTGATTGCTCATAATAGTGCTTCAATTTCCCAGTATCTTCCTTAAGTGACCAAGGCTCATCATACTCAATTCGATTTCTAATTTTTAATGGCAATCCACTCACAAATATCTAAAATTTGGCTTTTTCATCCTTAAGATATGGTACATACCTAAATAGCTGGAGAAACTTGGTCATATACTCCTCATTTGTCATCGATCTCGTCTTTAGCTCATAGAATTCCTTAGCTTTATTGTCATAGTACCTTTCTAACAAGTATTTCTTCTTGAAAAGTCTCTTGAATTCATGCCAACTCAACTCTTCTGTCCTAATGTATATGACCCATTTCACATCCTCCCACAAGATACCTGCTTTCCCTTTGAGGCTGAAGTTAACTATTCTTGCCTTCATGTTCTTTGTGTACTCATGCAACTCAAAATTTATTCATCCCAAGTAACCATGTCTCTGTATCTTTCGACTTCTTTAAATATCCATCAAATGTAGGTGGCTTTTCTTTCTTGAACTCATCTGGAAAATATCCCCTGTCACTCCTCCTGTAAGGATGATAACGATGACGATCATAGTGCCAGTCAGAACCAAAACTAGAATAGAACCTCTATCCATCACATGTCATATTCGGAGTATTCATGATCCTTCCATCTCTGATCGTGTCATCCCTATCTGACCTATGCCCACCATGAGATCTACTACCATATGCCCCATTAGTCTTATCCTTTTTCCCATGGCTGATCTGAGGTGGTCCTTGTCTTTGCAATTCTAACAAACTCTGAAGGATTGCTGGATTGAATTCTGCTTGTTTCTCATGTGCCCTAATGATCATGCCATTACCCGCCTTGCAAATTATTATTTCTACCTTCATGCTTCTCAATGTGTCTGCTAAGTTAGAAGAGTTCCCACCACCACGTTGCTCATATGATCCATAGGGAGAATCTCATAAACTATAACCTACCATCTTGCTAGTCATCATTGATCTCTTTCCCACAAGTATACCATGTCATCTAAAACCAAAACATAACATAACATACCTCAGCATAATTTAGGGGAGGATATCTCATTTGTAATATCAACCAGATTAGCCCGATGCATGTATAAAAATAATCATGTTAGCATATTATCATCATTTCAACCATTATCCAGTTATCAATGCATGACCATATAAGCCACATACCATGACCTCATGCAAAACAACTATCACCATGTCAATGTATGCATAAAAACATATAAAAACCACCATGCATAACCAACATATACTCACGAAAAATACATCCAACAAAAATAACATTAACCTTTGCATGGCAACACAACTGCAACCATGACCACCACTATGCATATGTTACAAATACATAAACCACAAGCAAAAGGAACACATATGAAACTTACATGTATGCATGACTAAGACACCTCCCATCTAGTTTGAGGGGTGAGCCATGCTCTGATAGCACTCTGTAACACCCTCCTCCCACACTTAGCCAAGCTAACTAGTCCTTTAGGGTAAGCATGTGATGAGAGGCTACTATGAAGTGATTCAACTCCCCATGTACAGTTAAGGGAGTGGAACCGACATAAAGAAACCAAACTAACATTCCACACATGATACTAAACCCTTCAGGAGACAACCAACCCTTCCAAGTGGCCAAAACCCGAGAAAAATTGACATTTCACTGATATGGACCCTCATTCGCTCCCATGACAAGCCATGCATGTGTTGAAATTGGCAACACGAAGAGGCTTCTAATTTAATTTTCCCTTAATTAAATTTGAAGGAAATTATAATTCCACATCACATGATAACTTGTATGAGTTAACTGAGTTGGGAAGACTTAGTTAGCTCAGTCAATTCGAGTTGGGGGTTAAACTGGAGGCATGTAGAGTTCTCTATAAGTTTTATGGGGTCCAGTTGTAGTTGATTTTTAGTTGTTATTATTTAACTTAACTATTTGAGTTAAAATCAGTTTAATTAGTTCTAACTTATGGAGGAGCTAGTGAGAGGTCTAGTGAATTAAATATGATTTAATTCACATGCATTGATTAATCATATAACTGAATATTCGCTATAAATACCTGTTGCATGTCAGTTCTGAGGAAGAACTAGTTGAGATTGGAGTTAAAGGGAAGTATACTATTAGTTGTATAATTAGAAAATTGTACAGGTCATGCATGAGGTTAACAGGATGGCTTGGATGTATTTCACAATCAATTATTGGGAATTTCCTAACTAATAGTGGCTCAATTTCCCTTGGGATTTCGCAAGCAAGGATGAGCATCAAGAGGCAAGAAATTGGTTAAGTATTGGACCAAACTTGCTTGGATTAGAGTGAGACAGTCAAAGATAGTTCAGAGAGCTCTCAAGCTTGAGAGAAGCATTCTGTTGTTTCATATTATTGACTTAATGCAACATACATATAGTAGGGTTTTTAGCTGAGGCTTTCCACAAATAAATATTTGTGTTGTGTGATTGAATTATTTCTCTTTCTTGTTCATGTGATTGTGCGATCGTAATTGGTTTTCGCAATTTGTAGAATAGATTCAAGTATTTTGTTTTAGCATATTACAAGATCGCTTGAATCTATGTGTATTTTCTATAGCATGCGATCAAGGCCTTCCCGTCGCTCCCACAACAAGGCATACCGATGAATTTGGAATCTTTTAGGCAATTTTGTGCCAGCGACCCCAGATTCCGAGCCACTTTTTTAGGGCTAGGTCTCAGGCCACTGCCCAGAACTTCATAAATTTTTTAGAATTGAATAAAAATAATGGAATAAGGCTACTAATGTAATCACTCGTACAAGTACTTGATCTGACCCCTACTAGCCATGACAAGAATTTCGTCAAACATGTCACACATATGTAATCTACTGGTCATAACAACAAATCTGAGCATAATGGTCTGATACTTATCTTAGATTTGCAAAGAAGCATTGTTGTGATATCACAATAGCGGCATTATCATCTATTAGGACATATATTCATTGTACATTCATTTTCTAATAAAAAAATGATGAAAGGCATACATCAAGTTTGTTATAAAACATACTCATAACCAACATATAATCAACAGAAATAACAAGGATATAACAACATAAAAACCACATATGAACCAATACATTTACATATAAATTATGAAGAAGAAGGATCTCTTATTAATGAATGCAAAAGCCAACCAAGTTTGGGACTTCCATGAACCACCCGACCATAGATTGTGCTAAACCAAATCTTTCTTTCAACCAATCACCCCTATTCCATTTTCCAAGCATGAATGTGGGACTCAAACCAAACCAATCAAGGTTTCCTCAAGATTTATCGTAATCCCCACTGGATCACTAGGCCCTAAACAATCATGGATGCCACCAAATTTCTCCACCTACACCATGAGGAATTTCCCTCCTAGTCTCTAGGATTTGCCATATATCCCGTTATTCACCAGTTGATGATTCCTAGGCCTCATCGAGGGCACACACCTCTAGGATTTACCATATATACTGCCATTCACCTGTCAAGGATTCCTAGGCCTATCGAGGTACACAAAATCCGTATTTACCGCAATCCCACCTTCCCTTGTCCAGGGATTACTAGGCCTTCTGTTATTTATTTCAGAGACCACCCCACTCAGTTTCAAAATCATCCGGAAATTCAGCTTAACCAAATAAAAGAGAACCAATCATAGCATGGCTAACCGTAAATGGAAAGGAAAGGATGAAGAACACTGTCACACCTAGAAAAACCCATGCCAATGATAGCAAGAGAACCAACTACACACATGCATGCCAAAACTAGCAAGGAAATCAAACATGCAAATCGATACCTGCAAGTAATCTCACTGTAGCTCCTTCATCCTGCTCTTCCTTGCTTGATATTTTCTTCCCTTTGCCTTCTTAGTCCTTCATTTTCTTGCCTTGATCCAATGCTAGAGTGCTCCAAGAATGCTCTAAGTGTCCGAGAGAGAGAGAGAGAGAGAGAGAGAGAGTAGAGAGAGAGCTCCAAAAATGAACTGAAAAAACGTACTAACTGATCCTCATACACCTTTTTATTAATGAAGCCTCTAATTTTTTCAATTTTCCATTATTTTCCTTAATTTTCCTCCTCACATGCAACCTGCGACCTTTCACCTTCATTTCTCCTAATTTCCATTATTTTCATAAATAAATTTCCAAAATTACCATTTTGCCTTTCTAAAGCCTTTTCCATTTCCTTTTCCAATTTCCTTAGCCATAATAAACCAAATGAACACCCACACTAGGATTTTTTTCCCAACATTCACCTTGGAATACGTGTCCCATGACCATGGTTATTATTTTTTCTTTATTAAATTTATTAGATGGAATTTTATCATGGATGTTACAATGATTGGTAAAGGATTTTTTATTGTTGGTAAATGGGTTGCTTGGAAAATAGGATGAGTGAATAGAATCTGAGTAGAGAAATATTCTTGGGTTGGTTGTAGCAGAACTCGTAGATTACCAATGGATATTATTAAAGAGATCCATGCATAACGTTTTTTAAGACTAACATATGTGTATGGTCTAGGGGTCCCTATAGGATTATATCAAACTTGGAAGTTTGTTGAAGAATTGAATTTGCAACGTAATTTGGAAATAAAATAATCTTATTAGTTAAATCACAGTGTTATAGTCCTTTAGGATCAATATGAGCTCATGTGGACTCAAAATAAAACTACATAAATTCTAATTGCAAAATTAGGGTGCAATGCTTTGATTGGGGAAGATCTAAATAGAGAAAGGTTGTTGTGGTGGAAGCTAACTTGGAAAATAGGACATCTCTTCAAAATTAGGATATTCACTTTGTTGGAACTTCCCAATGAGATTCTTACCTAGTATAATGGCCAAAATAACAATTGGTATGGGCCAAACACATGTATCCTACACAGGGTAGATGGTGAAACCATGGATCATATTTTTGTTCCATGTCCATATTCAAAATACATTCAGCAAGAAGTGTTGTAGATTGTCATTGGTACTACCAAGTGGGATAATAATACTTTTATATATTCTTATGAGTCTTGGATGACATGCAAGTTTTTCATAACCCATAAAACTCTACCTTGTCGTGCCTTATGGGGATTATCACTCATAAGAAATAATACAAAATTTCAAGGAAAAATATTGGCTATAGATTTGGTGTCTCGTAAAATTAGTCTCTCCTATAGGGAATGTTGGAAGGCTTAAAAATAAAATGCAACAAGGATCTTAAAAGAATCATTGATCAATGTCTCAAAATCCATTTAGAGAATTCAATTCAAAAGTAGATTCTATGTCTAAAGTTACTCTCACCATGCATGAATGTATTTTGGTTACTTATGAATCTAAGGGAGATGTGCTCACTTTTAAATCTTCAATCTAACTATCATTATATTTGAAGTTGAACGCTACAAGAAATTTAGTTTGTTTAGGTTTATTTTCCAATTGAATTTTTTAAGTTGAAGAAGGCATGATCAAATGCATTGTATTGTTTTGTTGAATGAAAGAACGTAATATGTAATTATAGGATAGATATGAGGGATTTTCTAGTTTTTGAAAGGAGTCGAGAGGTTTGTAGATGTATATTTTGATTTCACTCTTGAAATATCAAATATATTTGTTTTCTTGCAAAAAATAAAAAAATCTAGAAGACTATACCATTAAAACTATATGGCTTATTCAGAGACTATTTGTTTTCACATTGATGGATTTAAAAATCATTGTTTTAGGATAGTATGGCGATATAGAAATTTTTGCATAATAAATTCTAAAAATTTTGAGATATTTTTCTAAATATATTTAAAGCTTCTGTAAAGTTCCATGTGCACATGAAGAAGGTGTCTTTCATTCTTATTCAGAATGAAAAAATTTGATTTTTTCTTGGGAAAAAAAAACAAACAAACATAATGCATGATTTCTAATGCATGTGAGATTAAATTCAAATATGATTGTACCCACCCAAAGTTGGAATTTTACTTTAATGTCTTTAGATGTGATTTTGGAAAGGACTTCGTCAAAATAACATGGATCAAACTGGCCAAACCATATATTTTATTGGTTAGGATACAAGTTGCTTGTCATTTTCTTACCATATCTTGTTTTATGGTTTCAAGGTATACGTTGGGCTATAGTGTGTGATTAGTATTTTTTATAGTGGTTATATATATGTGAAAATGTATTCACCACAATATTAACTATAACTTGGTATGGTCATTGTAAATATGTCCTAGGTTCAAATTTTGGTAGGGTCGCTCCACACCTTTTGTGATGGTCGATCAATTATGACCTTGTTGTAGCATAACTACACTAAAGAAATTCATATGTTATAGTTCCATTGCAACCATCAACATAATAGCCTTTGGGTAGATGTCTTCTCTATGTCCATATTATGACCCTTCAAAGCTAATCAAATATGAATTTTCCACACACATATATAGCACAATACTTTTTGGTATGTATAAACAACACATATGCTATGTTTGCATCTTGAAACAATTAATGTAACTTTAGTTTCATTTCCTATGTTTAATCTCTTTAAACTTCAAAGAGGATCTAGAGGTTCCATTGAGTCTTAAAATAATCTTCTATTGAGGTTTTGAAAATACCAAAGGATTTTTAAATGGTTTCTATTAGCTAGATCATTTAGTATTTCTTTACATTTACATCATGAAGAAATGATATATGTAGCAACCTCTTCCCGCATCTACCCAAGTAACTGTCCAACAGGGGGAAACATGCGACGAGAGGCTACTAATATGAGATTAAGCCTCCTAGATTACCTTAAGGAAGTGGAACCAATGGAAACAAGACAGACACACCTTACACAACATTAAAAACATCCTCAGGAGGTAACCCAACCTTCCAGGCCGCTGAACCCTGAGGGAGACTGAATTTTTGATCAATTTTAGCCTTAGACGTGGGCATGCCAAGACAAGGTAGCAGCTAAAATCCTATAGCCGCGGGCATGCCAATGCAAGGTAGCGGTTAGGGCCTGGTTTGGTCAGTTCCGTGCCTGCAACTCCAGGATTTGTGCCACCTTTTTAGCCAAAGAGCCCAGGTCTCTGACCAAAACTTCATGAAACTATAGGGAATGATGAATAACATTAAAAAAAAGGTACATAAGAAATCACATAATCATGAACTCATCTGGACCCCTCCTAGCCATGACATGCATTTTGTCAAGCATGTCACAAAATTGCATCTATAGGTATAAACAACAGATTTAAACATAGGGTTCTCATACTTATCTGAGAATTTCTACGAAGCTACTCCCTTACATCATAAGATGCAATACAATCTATTTGACCAAATATACATGGTGTATTTATTTACAGGTAAAAACATGGAGAGAGACATACACCATCACTGATAAATTACATGCTTATAACAAACATAATAACAACATAAATACAATAGATACAACAACAATATAATCCACATAATAATCAGTACAATTATACATAAATTACTAAAGGAATGAATTTTTCATTATTGAATGCAAGAACCAATCGGGGATGGGACTGCTGCGTTCCAACCGACCATAGATTGACTGAGCCAAATATCTCTTCAGCCAATCACCCCCGTGCCATATTCCAAGCGTGAATGTGGGACTCATAACCAACCAAAAATAACCAAACAAGCATGAATGTTACCGGGTTCTCTGCCTACACTGTGAGGAATTTTCCTTTCTCCTAGTCTCTTAGGCTTTACTACAACCCACAGTCTAAATTAGGGGTCAGTAGGCCCTAAACCGAGACATAATATCTAGGCTTTACCATACATCCCATCTCGAGAATACTAGGCCCCAAATGGAGAGAACCCACCTCTTAGGATTTACCGTAATCCATCCAGGATCACTAGGCCCTAAACCGAGGCAAAGCACCTCTAGGCTTTACCGTATATCCCGCCATTCATAGGTCGAGGATTCGTAGGCCTACCGAGGCACACAATCTTGGATTTACAACAACCCATAGTCCGGTTCAGGGTTACTAGGCCAGTGGCTTTACCATGATCCAAAGTCCGGTCCAAGGATCACTAGGCCATGTGTTTGTCATTTCGGAGATTCACCCCACTCAGCTTCAAATCCATTTGGAAATACATATCAACCAAAGTATGAGAAATCCACAATACCATGGCTATTCGAAAATGGAAAGGCTAGGCTGAAAACACTATCACACCTGGAAAAAACCATGCCAAGACAACAAGAAACCACATGCAATACCATGCATGCTATATCTAGCAAGAAAATCACATATTAAAATCGATACCTACAAAGAATCCCGTTGTAGCTGCTTGATCCTGCTCTTCTTGGTTTGATTTTCCTTTCTTGCTCCAAAGCCCAAGTGCTCCATGAAAACTCTAAGTGTCCAAGAGTGAGAGAGAGAGAGAATAATGAGAGAACTCCAAAAATGAACTAAAAAAAGGTTACCAACTGATCCTCAAAATAATTTTTATTAATGAGGCTTCTATTTTCTTCATTTTCCATTATTTTCCTTCAATTTCATCCTCACATGCAACTTGTGACCTTTCACCCTCCTTTTCTCCTATTTTGCATTAGTTTCATAAATAAAATTCCAATTAATGCCTCATTCCTTTCCAAAGCCTTTGCCATTGACTTTTCCAATTTCCTTTAGCCATAATAATCAAAGCGAACTTCTCCTAGGATGTTTTTCCCACCATTCAACTTGGGATACGTGTCCCACCAACATGTTCTTATATATTTTTACATGAATTTTTACTAGGGCTGTTATAGAACCCTCCCCCTTGGGGGAACACTATCCTCGGTGTTCAATGACACCTACAAACCAACAAACTGCTAAAAATAAAACATATTACCTATGGAACTTTATAACACAACTCGTTGCAGTGTTTACAATGAATAACTTCTCAAAATAAAAAAAATCATCACGACAATCATACCGTGTATTGGAGATTTATAACACAACTCATTACAATATTTACAATAACAACCACATTTTCTTCAACCAAAAAATAATCATATTGTCTATGGAGATTTATAAATCCATATCGATACAATGTTTACAATAATATACACATATACAAATTTAAACTTTTGATCAACCAACAAATAGAAGGATATGATTCCCACATCCACAACAAGGGAATCCAGAGGCTCACACCTACACCCTCAAAGTAATACCAAGATTCACCTTCTTCCCAGGAAGTCGAGAATCCACTACCAAAGTCAAATATGCATCCAAATTCTAGCACTACAATTCTGCGCCTTTGTACGCTCAGTGAACAATTTTCGGCTCATTTTTCCTAGGCACACTCCTATTGTACATTTGATTCCAACTGGAAATTCCAATGACCAAAACAAATATATCCATGAACTTCCCTTCTCTGCTACACAGTCCCTCAAGAAATCTGGTCACCTCTTCCATGCAGTCACTCACCTTCCAAGTTCCGTTGGCACCCCCATCCTGGGAAGTCCATCCCTTGGAAAGGTTTCCTCGCATCAGAATTTAAAAAAAACAAGGCATATACTTGCCTCAAAACCATCATACCAGTCGTATCATGCTCATGGAAATCAATGGACACTATTGGGTACCAGTGTCCCTTAATGGCCTTGCTCTCGAAATGCTTTACCAACATAATGTTGCATGTTCCAATTCCTTTTGTTGTTGCTGCTACTGATTGTAATCAGTTTCAACCACCCAACTAGGCATTTTCATGCTTCTTGTACCAAGCACATAATTGGCATTAGATTCAAAATAATTTGAAATAGGTTCAAATCATATCTCATTGGTAGCTCATCAATAAGGTACACTTGCAATCCCGTTTACTTCCTATCACAACAAGTCAAACTGGTTGTTTGATCAAATCATCGTGTATAAACATATCACATCTAGTTAGCTCAAAACACAACCATCATTGGTCAAAATCATGAATCACATGTAATCATTATAAACCATAATCATAAATCACATGTAACCATCATAAGTCATAATCACATATCACATGCATAATACAACTGAAATAAAATACCGATACTTATCCTTAATTAGTCCTTATGCCTTTGTTTTTTATGTACACATACTGGATCGATTTCCACACTCGGCGAGCACCCAGTTCCTTTGCTTCTTTTTAATCAAGTACACACACACAGTGTACAACACATACACCCACATACGACATACAACACCATACAATACATACACCCACACTAGGGCACAACACATAAACCTATGCCTAGTGTACAATACAACACAATACATATTCCTACATTGGCATACAACACATACACCTGTACCTAGTGTACGCCACTACACATACACCCACACTAGCGCATAACACATAAACCTACGCACGGTGTACAATACAACACAATACATATGCTTACACTAGCATACAACACATAACCTGTACCTAGTGTACGACACTACACATACACCCACACCCGGTGTACAATAAAACACAATACATATACATATATAGAGTATAACATAACAAATACACATGTCGCGATACCACGACTACACGATGTACATACATAGTGCCACATGCCTGCAACACGACATGTATGACATGCACATAATACCACATGTATACTAGTACCATATGCACAACATGTACACAATACTACCTGTACACAACAATACCTGCACAACGTGTGCACAACATCACATGTAAACAACACCACTTGCACAATGTGTACACAACGCCAAATGTACATCGCACCACCTGTACAATGTGTACACAATACCTCATGTACAAAACACCACATGCAAGACATGTACACGATGTCACAGGTACACATCGACACATGCACAACATGTACACAAAACCATCTATAACTAGCACTGCATATGAAATATGCACAAAAAAACATATAATCAACATGCATACAACATCATATGTACACAATACTACATATACAACATTTACACATCACCATAGGTATAATCACTAAATAGAAAACATGCACAACATATACACAACGATAGTACTGCATATTCATAGACCACACACTGACCCCACAAGAAACCTTTCTTCTAGTGTCTTTCCACTATCCATGCTTATCCTAGCATGCCGCAAATCACACTACTTTCACTTCGTTGATGTACCCCTAAACATTACCTGTCCATAACATAAACATATACATAGTATAATCACATAATATAAAATCATACCCACATGGTACTGACCTTGTAGATCTATTCGGGTTACTCTTCCCACTTGATTCCTTATAGTCAAGAACCTCTTCATGCTATTCACCTGCATAAGCAATCATTCCTCCACAAGAATGATCCCTGACAAACCTGCCAAACAATGACATAGATATATACATACATATAATCATCAGCATAAAAAAATCATCATCCTATCAGAAAATGGCATACATACACACATATATACATATAAACATTAGAATTAACAATCATGATCTCATTAGATAGTGACATAAATACATGCATATATACATATATATACATCATCATAATTATGATCACAACAAGATTACCATATATCATACGGTATAGGTTAAGAGAACACCCTTTATTCATGCACAACATGCACAACATTGAGAGCAACAATTCCCAACATAGCCAAGACATCTAGCACCTCAGATCCACTCACTTTACCTTTTCTGTGACCTTTATGGCAACTATTTTTCCACCATCCATTTACCTCAATGGACCCAACCGGTCCAACTGGTTTTCAGATTCTTACCTTCTTCTGCGCTTCCTCATGCACGAGCTTCATTCATGTATTATATTATTTGTTGGGTACCTCATGGTTCTCTTCAAGTCCCATTGAATTTCCTCCTTCCCAACCAATTCCCAAGACACTCAAAACATAAAAGGAAAGAATTAAGAAAAACAAGAGGAAGACCATGAAAAACCAATAACAATAAAACACCGAAAAAAGTGGCATGATCACGCACTAAATGCAATCAAACTGCAAATCGAGTGAAAACAAGTAAAAAATACCCAAATCACAAGACTGGAAACAAACACCATGACTCAAACCCCATGGATTCCCAGTGCTTCCAAAGAAAAAATCAACCTGGGCCTCCTTCAATATTTCATGGTAGTCTCTTGCCATGCAATCCCCTGTATCATAATGCTATAACTACATAGTTGTCAGTGCATAAATAAACATAACAAAAATCTATTTACCTTACCTTGTGAGGCCAATCACGCTTCCTTGTAACTGAACACACACATATCAGTCACATGTTCCAAATATCAAGACAACATATCTATTAATTTGGAATCAACATTTACCAAGTCTAAAACTATGTCATAATAAAAAATCAACTCACAGTCATCAATCATAGTACATGATGCTACAACTATCACCTACTTACACTCAAGTACATATCAACTGTCTTAACGCATATGTGTTATTACAATTGTCTTAAAACAAGATCATTACTTCATGCAATCTTATAGAAACACGCTCATATCATGCAATTAATCATACATTCAACAATAAATAGAAGACATAATAGACACCAATGCTCAAACACCAAATAGATAACATAATCAAACATTCAAGTACAAAGTAGATGACATAATAAAACTCATACCTTAATGTATCTCAGGGGGAGGCTATCTTGTCTGCACAATCAATCTAGTTAGGATGATATAACTTCACAATACATATGCTCAAACACAAATAAGACCATGATATCCATAACAATAATTAACTAACATGTTCACATCATAGGCTCATAAAAGATTTTTCGTTCATGCATACAATCACATATGCACAGTCAATATAGGATTAATACAACACACTATCATAATTAGGTCAAATTCCTCCTGAATGTCATAACCCTAACCATTTGCATGGGCCAATTCAAATTAGCATAATACATATAAGATCAAGATGTTAATGAAATATTCCTAATCCTCAAGTCACTATCATGTAACAACAACAAGTTATATACCATGCTCATCAACACCATGTAACCCAATCATCAACCTAAATATCATACAACAACAACAAGTTAACCCATGACATGATCATCAACAACATACAAGTTATCTAACATTAAACAACAATAGCAATTCATACCACCATAGGTTGCTATCATTCATGACTATCCGACACATGTACATATAATTGCACTAATCAACTAGCATCTATAATGTATGTATCCATAACATCAATAGAATGAAAGGAATACTCATCACCATAATGCATATAACAATCCTTAACCTACATGCCTACATGCCCAACATTCAAACCTGTATGATGACATGCTCCTGCCTCGAGGTCCAATGCTACAACTTCACTTTGATGGTCTGCATCTCCTGCTCTATCTTATCCAACACATTAGCATCATAACTTGCCAATATCATCATGATGACCTAATTTCATACAATGACCTTATGCACAACAACCTTCACCAAACCAATGAAAACTTGAGCATACACACCCACTGGACATGTATACCTGATCATGAATGACTAATGCATGTCCCACATATAACATCACATAAGAAAGCATACATGGAAAATACATATGGATGACCAATATGTGACCTAGCATAAACAAGCAATGCAAACACAACTTTTAGCAACAACTAAGAAAGCCTGCACGAAAAATACATAAGCAAGAAAAACACATAACCAATCATAAACACATGACAACACATGTTCCAATGACGCGAACAACTTTCATATGGCGACATCACTGTAACCATGACCAAAAACATATGAATGCAACAATCACACATAGACCACAAGCATATTACACACACATGCAACCAACATAAGCACATGATCAACACACTACCCATCTAGTTCGAGAGTTGAACCATGCTCTGGTACCACTCTGTAACACCCTCTTCCGACATCTACCCAAGTAACCAGCCAACTAGGGTAAAAATGCAACGAGAAGCTACTAATATGGGATTCAACCTCCTAGATGACCTTAAGGAAGTGGAACCGACAAAAACAAAACAAACACACCTTACACAACGTCAAAAAAATCCTCAGGAGGTAACCCAACCTTCCAGACCCTTGAACCATGAGGGAGACTAACTTTTTAACCAATTTGAGCCTTAGACATGGGCATGCCAAGGCAAGATAGCGGCTAAAAGCCTATAGCCATGAGCATGCCAAGGAAAGGTAGCAACCAGGTCTCGGTTTAGTCAGTTCTGTGCCTGCAACTCTGAGATTTGTACCACCTTTTTAGCCCCAGAGCCCAAGTCACTGCCCAAAATTTCATGAAACTGCAGGGAATGATGAATAACATTAATTTTTTTTTACAGAATTAATCACATCATCAAAAAATCATCTGGAACCCTCCTAGCCATGACATGAATTTCATCAAACATGTCACAAACATTGCATCTACAGGTGTAAACATCAAATTTAAACATAGGGGTCTCATACTTATCTGAGAATCACTAAGAAGCATTGCTCCCTTACATCATATGCTGTAATACAATATATTTGACCAAAGATATATGGCATATTTAATTACAGGTAAAAACATGGAGAGAGAAATACATGATCACTGATAAATTACATGCTTATAACTAGCATAATAACAACATAAATACAATAGATACAACATCAGTAGAATCCATATAATAATCAGTACACTTATACATCAATTAACAAAGGAATGAATTTTTCATTAACGAATACAAGAACCAATCGGGGATGGGATTTCCACGTTCCACTCGACGATATATTGGTTGAGATAAATCTCTCTTCAATCAATCACCCCCGTGCCATATTCCAGGTGTGAATGTGGGACTCATAACCAACCAAAAATAACCAAAAAAGCATGAATGTTACTGGGTTCTACGCCTACATCATGAGGAGTTTTCCTATCTCCTATTTTCTCATGCTTTACCGCAACCCATAGTCTGAATCAGGGGTCACTAGGCCCTAAAATGAGACATACTCTCTAGGCTTTACCGGACATCACATCCCGGGACTACTAGGCCCCAAAAGGAGAACACCCACCTCTCAGGCTTTATCGTAATCCATACCGGATCACTACACCCTAAACAGAGGCAAACCACCTCTAGGATTTACCTTATATCCCGCCATTCACAGGTCAAGGATTCCTAGGCCCACCTAGGCCCACCTAGGCCCACTGAGGCACACAATATTGGATTTACCGCAACCCATAGTCTGGTTCAGGGGTTACTAGGCCAGTGGATTTATCATGATCCATAGTCTGGTTCAGGGACCACTAGGCCATGTGTTTTTCATTTCTGAGATCCATCGCACTAAGCTTCAAATCCATCCGAAAATCTAGCTCAACCAAATTATGATAACTCCACAACACCATGGCTATCCGGAAATGGAAAGGCTAGGCTGAAAACATTGTCACACCTAGAAAAACCCATGCCAAGACAACAAGAAGCCACATGCAATACCATGCATGTTATATATAGTAAGGAAATCACATATGCAAATCGATACCTACAAAAAGTCCCGCTGTAGCTGCTTGATCATGCTCTTCCTTGCTTGCTTCAAATCCAAAGTGCTCTAAGAAAAATCTAAGTGAACAAGAGTGAGTGAGAGAGAGAGAGAGAGATTAATGAGAGAGCTCTAAAAATGAACTGACAAAAGGTTACCAACTGATCTTGAGAAGATTTTTTTATTAATGAGTCCTCTATTTTCTTCATTTTCCATTATTTTCCTTCAATTTCCTCCTCACATGCAACCTGTGACCTTTCACCTTCCTTTTCTCCTATTTTCAATTATTTTCATAAATAAAATGCCAATTAATGCCTCATGCATTTCCAAATCCTTTTCCATTGCCTATGCCAATTTCCTTTAGCCATAATAACCAAAACGAACACCTGTTAGGATGTTTTTCCCACCATTCAACTTGGAATACATATCCCATCACTATGGTCTTATATATTTTTACATGAATTTTTACCAGGGCTGTTACAATATACACAGATTTTGTTTTCACCTTCTATGAAGTTTTGAAGAAGTTTAAGAGCCATTAACATGGCCTTTGAAGCTAAAAGTCATCTAAATCAACCTTGGGGTACACTACCGAGACCCATAGCCCTAGAGGATGGCCTAAAACCTTGATTCGCGCTTATGGGACCCTTATTCACAAGTATAACAGGGAAGAGAAGAGGCCTACATGGGTGCATGTGTAATTATTTAATGATCGAGCAGTCTGTTAGAGTCAGTTTATCAGTGATAAAAAATAGCTCTTTTGAGAGATTTCCATCAGGTCATTAGTCAAATTTTTTGCTTTTTTAGTTAGTTTTCAGCAATAATTTTGGTCACTGAACAAGTCCTATCTTGATATGCTACTCCTTCACATCATTTCATCACCATTTAGAGGTCTAAATTCAGGTCACTCCATTTCATATAGGTTAAATCTAGGGTCAAAATTGCCCATGGAAAAATCTTCAATTTTTCACTAAAATAAGGCAGTGAAACCTCCATTTCATTCAGAAAAGTATAGTTGAAGAAAAAAATTGGTTTTTACAGTTCAAAATAAAATATGCATGTCATACGAATTTCCTATCCTGTTTCTATATTCGAGAAGAAATGAAGAGCTTTGCTGAAGATAATTATTTTCAAAATCGCATGTTTATCAAAGTTTTATTCTTCAACAATTCTAAAAATCAATCTCCAGACCATAGGATTTAGTCTTATGTGTTATCCCCCCACTACTCATGTGACACGTCGCATACCCCTACTCATCAATTATCCATGTCACATCGCATTTGCATACCCATACCCAACCATTTTTTTAACTTCGTCGTATGCTAACTTCCCCCCATCTCACCGATCATCCATTGCATCCCAATCACATCTGAAGGCTCACATGCGACTTCGGCCCCCCCTCACCATCCGAAAATTAATGTTGTGGGGGGGGGGGGGGGTCCAAAAAGGGTGGCTTCAAAACCCGACCCCACTGTTATGTGTCAAAAGTAGATAATTTCTCACCCCCCCCACATGTAACCATTTACTGCCAATGTACCCCTCCAAAAACCCGCTTACCCACCAGTTGAAACCACTGCTCCACCCGCCATTCATGTCATGCCACATGGTTATGCTGCTGTCCAATAAAATTAATTCCCACCCTTCCATAACCGTTAGTGAATTAAATTTAATTTCTAACCAATAGGCTAACATTCCCGTGCCCTTTTCAACAGGAATTAAACTAACTGTCCATAAATTCATCACTAAACACCTATTTTGAACTTTTATTATGCTATTCGCTCTGCTCTGCACAGGATTACAAATTCACATCTATTTCCAGAACTCCAGAAATCAATCTTGCCACTGTTTAAAGCCTTCATTTGGAGCTATCGATATTCTTCTAATTTGTAGAACTTTTCCTCAGTTTCGACCTCTGTTTTACATAAGAAATTATTCCTTTCGTCATTTAAAATAGAGCCAATCATGCCTCCAAAGAACAAAGGGATAGAGGAACCAGTAAGTTTGATAATACACCCTCCAATTGCCTTTCATCACATACCATTAGCAGATAGAGACCATAAGATCCATGAAACCCTTTGTGACCTTGAGTTATTTTAATTGTATTGTTGGTTAGAGGATAAATTCTTAGATAAATATGATGATATAGGACTGTGGGATTCCAACCTTCCACATTATATCTTTCCTCACACCCATAGTGCTCCAGAATTTGTTAGAAGATGCCAAGCCTGGTATATTCCCAACTAAAGAGCTATTATCTATCCTACAAGAGAAATTTTAGTGACCATCATTTCCCAAACCATTGAAAAAATTATGCAAACCCCAACCACAGAGAATGCCACACCATTTTCCCAAGAAGCACTGATTGAAATATATCAGAAGTTAGATTTTGCAAAAAGAGCTCAAACTCTTAACCTATTTATGACTGAAAATGATCTATTACCCAAGAAAAACCCTCCATTTCCATCATTCGTTTTGCTTGAAAGATCCAAACAAATCATCACAGTCATTTCCTACCTTCTTGGTTATTATTCAGACCAATGGGTAGATGAAGTCATCATAGGATTCATGTCTATTTTCTCCATAGATTCTAAACCCTCTATCATATTCAACTTAAATCAATTCATTGTAGATTATATCCATGAGAATCTTGTTAAATTCCCAACCGAAGAGGTTTTCAAATATGTCTCTGTGTTAGTTTATTTGTTCTTATATTCTCAGGGAGACAAATTCAAGTTTTCCTTACAGAAATTGGATGAAGAAGGAAATCAACAATCAATGATTTTCTGGACTTCATTAGTGATGAAGGAACAAAAAGAGTATTCATATAAACAATTTTTAGAATTGTTTCTTCATCCATCACTCAGTTTACTGAATAGCACTACAAAGCCCAGGATTAGTGAAAAAATCAGAAAGGTATTGCAACTATCAGATCAAGCTAGAATAGGGGATTGGTATCTTTATCAAAACTACATAGAAATCAGAGTCTATGGCTGTGATATTCCCCCTTACAAGTTTCCAAAATTCCTCCCCATGAGGATTTTTTCATTATAGTACATCAGAAAAATGCTTAATACTGATGGAGTGCATTTCGTATCTGCTAAAAAGAAATCACAATTAAAAATCAAAACACAGATAGGACCTTTTATCTGTAATAGCAGGACAACAGGGGAGGAAGCATATAAATTGTTGAAAGAGATGAAATTTAGCCTCAGTTTCACATGGCCTTATGATCCAGTTGATGTCATTTCTAAAATAAGGGAAAATAACAAATCTACACCTTATTTTCATACACCTAGACCAAAGATTGAGAAATATATGAATCAACTTGAATGGACTGAGGGTAATTTACAGGAGGCTGAAGAACAAACAATATATACATCAACATTATAGGCTCTTGTTTCATAGGAAAGAGTAGGGAAAATAATCAGAGAAGATCAATCATCTCTAATGACTGATTCATCCAACAAAGAATTTAAAATTCATTACAGAACAAAGACAAAGCTCAACCCAAAAGTCAATCCTAGCAAGGATTCAAAGCAAGAAGTAATTATTATTACTGAAGAGACACCTCCTTCCACATAGGCAGGTGATCAAAGTACTTCTACTACTCCTACTACTTCAACAATTTCTAAAGATCAAGAACAAGCCATTAAAACTAGTACAATTGTTACAGGGGAAAAAGAAATGAATGTATTTGACACCTTCAGAGAGATAAAGTTGAAGAATGAAATGTTAAAGACAAACACATAAAAATAGTTTTGGAAACAAACTCCCAGCTCTCAGAGCAGGTTTCTCTTAGCTTTTGACTATGAAAACGGAAAAATTCATTTAGCTTTTCTTCAAGCACAAATTCCACAACCAAAGTCAGAAGAAAATTACAAAAGAACTGCATTTGAGTTTGATACTAAGGAGACACATCCAATAGATCAAATGGAGTTACATACACAAACTTGTGAGATGGTTTCATCCACTCTCACTAAGACTGCTATGAGTTTGTCAAGATTGCAGGTTTCATTGGCTAATGTACAATCATAACTGAAAATGGAGAAAGTTTCTTCATTTGCTAAGGACACAAGAATCAAAACTGTGGAAGACTTGGTGATCAAAATTGGATATGATCCTTCCAATTTAAATGCAATAGAAGAAATCATCAAAAAGAAAAATGTTGACATAGCAACATTGAGGAAGCAATTGAAGATTCCAGCTACAAAAGATCCTCTGGTAAAAGACATTGAAGAGACTGAAATCTCAAAAGACAGAAATGATGAAGTTAATTATAAAGCAGAATGCTCAAATAAATCAGATGGAATCAAAGTTAGAAAAAAAGATAAAGGAAAGGAACTAGTAGCAAAAGCATCTAAAGTTCCTTTAGAAGTAGTTCCTCTTGCAGTTATCACTATAACTCAACCTTCTACAACAAGTAATGCAGATGGAGTTGAGAAGACCACCAAAGAAGTTCAGAATATGTCAATTCAAGAAGAGGAGATAAATAAATTATAGGATCAGGTAAAATTGTTGCAATATCATAAATCTACAGATGACAGTTCACATGTAGCTGAAGCATAAAGAGCTAAGAAGCTAACTTAGAGGTTACAGGAAGAGAAAAAGGAATCAATTATTGGAAACAATTTGGGCCAAGTAAAAGAAGTAATCTAGGCAGACATTGTAGAATCGATTACTAAAATTTGGCCAAGTATACAAATTATATTTGAACAAAAGGAGTTGATCCAGAAAGCAAATGAGGCCATTGTAACAATCAAAGCACAACTAGGAGACAATCCTGCTAAAACACACAATATTATTAAATTTCTGAATTCAAAGAATAGGCATGAGCTGGATGAATTGGGCATAGATGATAGGACAAAAACAATCCTGGAAGTAAAGAAGGTGCTCACAAAGAAGAATTTTATTCTTCAGCTTGAAGAGAAATTACACAGTCTAGAGATTATAGTTTAGAGATTTTTCAGGAGAATAGAGCCTTTGACACAAAAACGATTTCCCTCTCTATTTGTAATTAATGATAAATTGATGACCAGAGAAGATTATGGGAGAAGACTTCAAGAAGTTGCCAGGGATATTGCCAAATTTTCAAATATCAAAGGCATAATGAAACGAAGGGCGCTTTTGGGAACATTGAGCAATGAAATTTATATTCAGTATGAGATAAAACATGTTTTTGTGTTGAGGCCCACTTTTGCTAAAAAAAATGAAACAAATGAAGTTTATCGTAAGGTAATAAAATTGGCCATCCCTAATGAAGAGCAGTGGGAAAAATTGTGTGAATATAAAGAGTAAGTGGTAAAAGAAGAAAATTCAACCTCTTCCAGATCACCAGTTAGTTGACATCCATCACAACCTATAATTCTCTCCTCTCAACAACTGTTTTCAGTTAGAGCAGCGCCAGCACAACAAATCGACTTTATTTCTATATTTCAGTTAGAGTTTAGTTTGGTAAATAAAGCGTTATCTGTTTGTTGGGTCAATTTACTGTGTAAACTAACACAAGTATTTATTATCAATCCGGGTTAGTGGAACTTAGAAGCATCCCCAAAGTATATGGGTTTTGGTTATGATAAATTTAGAAGATGGCTTATCAATGGATAAGGAAATGCATATTACAAATATAAATCTAACTTAAATCATTTCTAAATTCAAGTGTGCAATCAGAAGAAGAAGAATCTCCTAACTTAAGAGATTTGTTTGTCCTTCTCTAACAGGATTACCTCATGAATTAAAAATAAAAAAACTACTAATTGAACAATAGATTAAGATACATGAAGCAATAATTGAAGAGGCTCTTCACTGAAGAGGTCCTGGTTGTCCTTCATCATAGATTCATTTATCAATAATGCTATTGTTAGAAACAAGAATTCAGAAAAGCATGTAAAGGCACGGAAATATGAATTCTAAATTAAGATCTTAATTAGATATAAATAATGTTTAACTTAAACATTTTTTTTTGCTTTCATATGAAAAATAAGAATGATAATTAGATTCATAAACAATCATAAATAATCATCATAAACATGTTAAGCATAAGCAAACTAATTCAGAAATTGCAACTACAAATAATCTAGGAAGTGAACTTAGCTCAGTGTGGGGACCCTCCACCCTTGCCTCACACACTGAAGGTGTTTTCAGATACTTAAAAATTCAGTCAATAAACCAGCATATAGCAACAAAAAATAGAACAGAACAGATCTTCAATTATGTCTCCAAAGTCTCAGAAATAATAATGTTAAGTCATACAAATTCTACATATCAATGCCTTCAAAGTTTGAGGCTTAAATAGATAAAGTATCTAAAAAATTCATCTAAAATATCTCCTATAGTCATGACTATCCTTATCTTATCCAATCAAGTTGAATTCATCCATCAGATCCATTAAAATATAGAAAATCCCACAAAATAAGAATTTTGACCTAGTTTCTAGGGATCCTCCATAAAGACATGTCTTGTTTGACTGCCTTTGACCGGGCCTATTAAAGCTCGGTTTGAATGTACCAATAGGTGTACACTTAATATTAGTTCCCAAGCCTTCTATAAATACATCCAGCTTGAGGCCAAGTGTCCTGCAAATATGCAAACCATGAGGCCATTACGGGAACTTCTGATGTTGCCCAAAATGCACTTAAATTTCAATTTTTACAAAAACTTCTAATAATTGAAAAACATAATTTAAATACCTGCATATGAATTTATTTGGTCAAAATAAGGTGGATATCATGTTGTATAGATGGATATTATGGAAAATAAGATGTATTTCATAAACAAAAAGAGATAAAACACGAGGGCCAACATCTCCCCCAAGCTGATGTTCAAGCATGTCCTCATGCTTTCTTTTTCCTTTTGGACCTCCTAAGCTCTGATGCTAATCCCATTCCTGATCTTGAAAATTTCTACTGTGCTGCATGTAGAAGAGAATTCATATCTTTGCATTGTTCTTCCTTGTAAATTGAGGTCTTGACCTTCCGTTTCTCATAATTGGCCTTCCAGGAATTTTTCTCCTGAAGCCACCTGAATGCTTGTGTATAAAGAAGATTGTTTTTGGCTTTTAACTTTCCCATTTCTTCACTTATCTTCTCATTTTATTTAACCAATTGTTCATTAGTTGTCTTATAGGTTTCATTTTCTTCTTTCAGGTGCCTTTCCATGATTCTGATTACTTCCAGGCTATCAATTAACTCTCTAATCCTGATAAGGCTTTGGTATTCCTCGGTATTTTTAGAAACTGAAGTAGCTTCAACCTCATTATTTTCAAAATAAGAATCTTTGTCTACAGGATTTTCATAAACTTCTTTTTTCAACCTCTCAAGGATTTCATTGGCTTGTTTAGTTAAAGGAGATGTCTCTATGAATTGCACTTCTGGCTCTTTTTCTTTGTTGCTTCTATCTACTGAATTCCTCTTTTTCTGTCTCTTAGAAATGGTCAAGAATAATGTTCCCCTCTCTACCATAACTGTTTCCTATTGTTTATTTGATCTGGTTTTTGGATAGAGAGGTGAATGCACTATATTTCTTGTTTTCTGCATTAGTTTAAGTTTGTTTTCAGTGACTTTCTCTATAAACTTATTTTGAATTAGGAAATATTCCCAAACCATTCCCTTAGTTTTCAGTTGGTAATCCACAATGATTTTTATGAGTCCCTGATGATAAATTTGGGCTTCTTTGGGTTTGGTATCAGATTTTACACTTTCAATCATCTTCATCAAGTTTCTATAAAAGAAGGAGGGAAAATTGATCATGATATATCCTTTAATATGTTGTAGTAACCTAATGTGATATAGGTGTACTACACTATGTCTGTTATCACAAGTGAAAAAATTTTGAATTATCAAAACTAGCTCAGCCCAAGGTTCATTTAATCACTCCCTGGGAATCCCCTTTGACCTATCAAAAGAACCCTTTCTGTTCTTATCCAAGAAGAAGGTCCAACCCTTGTCTTTGAAATGCAATCCCTTGTGGTATAGTTCACATGATGATGACAACTTTAAAGCTTCGGAAATAAATTCTGGAGTTAAAGGAATATGTATACTACCCACCATAGTTTCATCCTATTTGCAATTGTTTATAAAATCTCTTGTGATATCCTCATTGTGCCCTTTGAATTTTTGAAGAAAGCCTATTAATCCTGATTGATAAAGTTTCTCAACTATATCCCTACTCCAATGTTCAATTTGAAAATATTCGGGCTCTGTTCTTGATGTCATATTGTATGAAAACCATTTGATGTACTCATCTACTGTCATTAACTTCATTTTTGTAAACAAAAATTCAAGTACTAGATGTTATCACATTAATGAGGCTTACCTCTGTTTGCTGCTCTTTCCAAGTAATTGAAATCAATCCTCTGTTTTCCTTTGGAAGAATGTGAGCTTACTGCTCCAAATAGACACAAGATTTGATATAGAGAGGTTTAAGAAAACATAAAAAATCATGTTTCTATTATCCTACTCTCTATTTGATTCTCTGTCTCTTTTAAAAATAACAATCCCCTAACTTTGTTTTGTAAATTTTTGACTGTGTAAAAAAAAATGAATTTTTTTATACAACAATGTCTTGTGACCCTTCGATCCATACAAAATTCTTTTCCTAAGGCAAATAATTATGTATATAATATAAGTTCATTGTTTATGCAAGAGAATAGCTCAATTATTTCATCAAAAATCTCATAATGAGTTCACTGTTTTCCTTCAAAATTCACCATACTCTGCCCTCTGCTATGCAAAAATACAAAAAAATATTAACTGTGCCTTTTAAACCAATCTTTCTCCACAAAACCTGATTTGAATTCTTCTACTGAGTGTGAAAATGAAATTAATATACTACACAACCAAATTAAAACGAATTCACTGTGCAATTCAAACCAAAACTCTCCATTCTCTGTTTACATTCAATTTGAAATAGAAGACTTTGCACAAGGAAGTTTTCAAGTTTACCTGTATTTGCAATGATCCTCGTGATTTTCCTTCTAGTTTAACTGAAGTCTCTGTGTTTCAATAAACTCCAATCTTATCAAAATATTCACTCAATATCTTATCATTTACTCATTTAATCAACATAATATTTAGTGTTGACTGATGGCAGAGCGTTTATGAGTGGTGTTGAAGCGTTTATGAATGGTGTTAAAGACAAAACATATAACAATGAAAAGTTTTAAAGACCGTAATAGAAGAAATCCTTTTATAACTCTCGGTTTGTTTAACAACCCGAGATTTACTCATGCGAATCATCGTTGTTTTAAAAAACAAAATTTGATTTTTCTTCTTACCTTATTCTTCATGAGATTTTTGCCTCTTGACAACGTGGTTGCTTGACACCTTTGCTGGATATGTTGGCTTGAAACTTCAGTCAGTTCTCCTTATCCCTCCATTCTTCTCATTGCTATATTTCCTGCCTTCTTTGCTACATTATATTTCTTCTATTCTCCTCACAAATTCTTCCTTGTCTTCTCTCTTGTTTATTTGTTTCTCACAGAGCTGCAAAAACGAATGCGTGTTTTGATTGCATGCCTTCCTTCTCTCACTGAGCCTTCGAAAGGCGATGATGGTGAAAAATAAAGTGTATATCAGCTACTTGAGGTCTTAGAAATGGCGGAGGTTATCTAAAAAGCTTACATAGTGTTGTAATATGTAATTTGAATTTGTTTTGACCGTTCATCAATCACCGCTTGACCGGTGCATCCGTGGATTACCCTTGACTGTCATGCTGATTCCACAGCGTACATTTCGTCCTCTGCTTCACTTATTACGCAGTCCCTTTCACATTTTGCTTTCATGCTTTGCGTTGATGACTATTTCTGCTTCCATCCTCCATTGAAACACATCGTACCTTATTGCATATGCACCATCATATTTCCGTTTCACTTCTTATATTCACATCACTGTATGCCATCATTTCTACGTTCCTCCGCTGTTGTATGTATCACTATCTCATCATATTTTCGTCCATATAAATGCATCATTGTCATGCATTGTTTGTCATAGCATCATACTTTAGGTTAGTTTTCATTCCATTGTTTGCATTATGATTGCGGTCTTGCTCCATTACTTTAGCTTATAACAATTTATGATTGCGCTTTTTGCATTTTGTTTTGTTGTTTGAAATAGTTGAGCTATCATATGATTTTAGACTTTAGGTTTGATCTTTTATTTAATTTTTAAAATTGACCAATGAAATGGTCATATTTTAAAATTAAATATTTATAATGACACTAACCTCTTGTTTTTTATTATAGACCCACCAAAGGTTTAATGTTAAGCCTTTTGTTTATGATTCTATTGTTTAGAAAAGTAGGGTATGGTATGGTATGGATAGATTATGGATTGTTTATTGAGTGATTAGGATAGTGGTATAGATATGGATAAAATAGGGCTAAGAATCATAGGTGATGAAATGCAGATGATGAAAAATGTAGGTGATAAAAATGCATAACTAGTACTAAATTATCTTTACAATTGTAGAATATTTTCACAAAAAATTGAAATTTTAAGAGCAATTTTTACTTACTGTACTTGTATTCCCTCAAACCATTTGATGTTCATGATGGTCGACATTGTGTTTTTTTATAACGATAGCTCTTCAGACTATGTCGAGACTTTATTTATGCTTTTCATCTGATTTGATTTGGAATGATGTTGTTCAGGTCCCTTTTACAGTTAAACTTTGACATTTCAGGTCCCTTCTATCATGATCTTAAATATTGATGTAGCTCAGGTCCCTTCTGTCATGATCTTCAATATTGATATAGCTCAGGTCCCTTTTGACGTAATTTGAAATAATGTTTGAAATTTTTTCTGTCGTAATGATATAGGTCCCTTTCTGAATAATTTTCTCAATAATAATTCAGGTCCCTCCTGTATATGTTGAATGACGTACCAGGTTCCTTTGTAATTGTAATTCATATTCCGTCTTTAATTCAGCTGCTGAAACTACTTTCATAGTTTTATTACACACCTTCCCCCAAGATGATGATAAGACTTGTCCTTAAGTCTGACATGTCTTGGAGGGTATATCTACAAAAATCATAGTAAAGTAAAATGAAAAAAAAAAGAAAATTTATATTGGACAACAAGTTGGTTTTACGATATGAATTCGAGTTTGTATTGTGCTAGTTTCCTGGATTTTCACAAGCAAACTCTTTTATTATATATATATGTATATATGTATTATTATTATTTGTTATTCTTCTTCTTCTTTTGGAATTATGGGAAGCATATTGCTATGCTGCCCCATTAGTTCCAGATCTGAATCTATCGAATTTTTTCTCAGAAAATCCTCTTTATTTATAGGCTTTTTGTAAACTTTAAGCCTATGTCCATTAATGAAAAATGAAACAGATGCTTCGTCAATTGTTTTTATCTTAAAGGCTCCATTGTCAAAGTTTTCTTCAATCTCATATGGCCCAAGCCAATGAGTCGTAAATTTTTATTTGAAATCTTTGAACTTGGAGTCGAACAAGAGTGCCCAATCTCCTTTCTGAAACACTTTATTCTTTATGAATCGATCATGCCATTTGATCCTTTGTTCTTGCACAAGAGATGTGTGCTCTACTGCTTGCTGTCGTATCTCATCCAATTGATTTAATTCCATAATTCTTTGTTGTTGTGCCTCAGATAATTCCATCCCCAATTCTGCTGCTAGTTTGAATGTATGTATTTGAAATTCTATGGGTAATAGAACTTCTTTTTCATACACTAACTGATATTGACTGAACCCAGTTGTGTTTTTCCATGTTATCCTATATGCCCATAGTGCATCTCTCAATTTTTCTGACCAGTCCTTTATGTTCATTTGTATAGTCTTTGTCATAATGTTCTCTAGGACTTTGTTTGTTGATTCGACTTGTCCGTTTTCTTGAGGATGGTACAAAGTTGATTTTCTGTGTTTAATCTTGTATTTCTCCGTAGGATCTTAAACAAGTTTTGATATGAAATGTGTGCCTTGGTCAGTTACTATTTGTCTCGGAACTCCATACCTAACAAATATCTCTTCAAACAGAAAAGACACAACAATATCTTCTATTGAACGTGCTACTGCCTTTGCCTCCACCCACTTAGTTACATAATCTTTACATACCAGGATGTACTTCTTTCCATTGGATGGAGGGTTGATTGGTCTCACGAAATCTAAAGCCCACTGTTCAAATGGTTCAATCAGTACTTGTGGCTTTAATGACATTTCATCTTATGCCACTGGTCTACCAATTCTTTGGCAGCTGTCACATCTCTTCACATAGGCCTTGGAGTCCTTGAAGATGGCTGGCCAGTAGTAGCCAAGTTTTAGCACTTTGTATGCTGTCCACTTATCTACAAAATGAACACCACATGGTTCGTTGTGACATGCTTTCAAAATTTCAATAATCTCATCTTATCAAGCACATTTTCTAATCATTATATCAACACCAATATAAAATAGATCTCCATTGACCGAACTATATCTAGCAATTTCTCTAATTATTCTTCTTTTATGCTTATTTGTGTAATGAGATGGTAGGATGCCAGATGATAAATAGTTAGCTAGATCTGAAAACCATGGAGTTTTGACATTTATAGCAAATAGATGTTCATCTAAAAAATTATCTGATACTGGATTTGGATCACCAGGTGAATGCAGTCTTGATAGAAAGTCTGCAACTTGATTATCTTTGCCTGGTTGATCTTGTAAAATAATGTTAAATTCTTGCATTAATAACAACCATCTAGTTATTCTTCCATTTGTGATTGATTTTTTCATTAAATATTTTATGGCAGAATGATCCGCGTGGATGTGAAATTGATAACCTGTTATATAATGTGGAAATTTATTAACTGCATGTACTACAACTAACATTTCTTTTTCTGTAACAGTGTAGTTCAATTCTGTCGGTGTTAAGTTTTTGCTTATGAAATATATGTCATAATTAAGTTGATTCTCTTTTTGTCCAAGTGATGCTCCAACAGCTATATCAGATGCATCAGTTGAAATGTGAAATGGCAAAGACCAATTAGGTCCTCGAAGAATGGGTGCAATTGACAATTTTTGTTTTAATTTTTCAAATGCATTTTGACAATTATTTGTCCATTGGAATTCTACATCTTTCGCAAGTAACTTGAATAATGGAAAAGCTATTTTACTAAAATTTTCAATAAATCTCCTATAGTAGCCTACATAACCCAAGAAACTTATAACTTCTTTTTGTGTTGTGGGTGGTGTTAAATTCACAATGACTGGAATTTTTGCTGGGTCCACCTTAATTCATGAAGAAGAAATATGGTGTCCCAACACTATCCCCTTAGTTAACATCATAAAACAATTTTTCATTACTGAGTGATAGATTTGTATCTATGCATCTTTTTAACACTTTTTCAAGATTTTGTAAACAATCATCATATGTTGTACCATACACAATGAAATCATCCATGTAAAATTCTACACACTCAAGGATCAAATCAGAAAATATTGCAAGAACTGCTCTCTGAAAGGTAATAGGTGCATTACATAAACCAAAGGGTCATACATTGTATGCATATGTTCCCCATGGGCATGTGAATGTTGTCTTAGCTTGATCTTCTAATGCTATCTTTATCTGATTATATCCGCTAAATCCATCCAAAAATGAAAAGAATTTCTTTCCGGCTAACGAATCTAACACTTGATCAATAAATGGTAAAGGAAAATGATCTTTTAATGTAGCTTTATTGAGTTCTCTGTTATCAACACAAATTCTCCATTTCCCATTTTTCTTAGGTACTACAACTAAGGGTGAAACCCATTGACTATCTGAAATAAGATAGATAAATCCGACTTGTAATAGTTTCTATAATTCTTCTTTCACTATTTCCTTCATCATGGGGTTCATCCTTCTTTGTGGCTGCCTTACAGGTTTAATTTAATCATCAATGTAAATGTGATATGGATACATGTTTTTGGATAAATTTCCTGCATGTCTGTGTAATCCCAGGAAAAATATTTTGAATATTTTTGTTGAAATGTTATTAGCTTTTCCTCTTGTGATGATTGTAAGTTATTACCAATATTCAAATGTCTCTCAGGATTGATCTTAATTTTTTTTTTGTTTGAATTGGTAATTAAATTAATAGGAAAAATGCTTTCGAATGTATTTTTCAATGGTTTTATAGTGCAATTTTCCTGAAAACATTCATTTAAAAGATAACTAGCAGATTCATATTGAGTTACTCTTAATTGCTATGAAATATTTGGTTATGAGATGAATAGATCTAATAATTCCTCATTTTATTCCTCTTCTCTAAAATTATAAACTTGATTAAGACAAAGAATAGATTGAAGCTCTTGTGGTTCCTCTCCATCAAGCCATGATAATAAAGAAAGAGATTGAGTGGGAGGATACAATGTAACATGTTTTATTTCATCTCCATGTGTAATAATCATACTTCCTGACCTGCATCCAATGTAAGCATCTACAGTGGCTAACCATGGTCTGCCTAAAATTAAGGGATGCCCTCCTAAATTTGTTTTTGGCTGCAAAATCAAGAAGTCTACATGATACTCCCATGAATCCAGTGAGACAATGATATCTTCCAATATACCTTCTGGTACAAGTTTAGATCTATCTGCAAATTATAAAACTGTAGTAGTAGGTCTAATGTTGTTCAGATTCAAATGTTTCATAGTCTCTGTAGTCATAACATTGATAGCTACTCCCAAGTCTATTAAAGTATTTGGCACTGAAAATTTGGTAATCTAAATGGTAGCCATAGGAATTCCTGGATCAACATACTTTTCAATGGTTGTGTTTGTAGACATGAGACTAGCTAAACTTCCAATTACTTGGATTGTAGGTGGATCCTTCTTTCTTCTGCCATATTTCTTAATGCGTAATTCCTTTATTGTTTTTGCATATATCGGAATATCTATAATTTCCTGCAACAAAGGAATTTTGACATATGTGTTCTTCAATTCATCCAGAATATTAAATTCATGCAGAGATATTGGGATATTCTATTGTATCAATCTCTCTGGATATGGTGGAGTCTGTGTCATAAAAGATTTACCTTTCTGAATTTGTTTTTCTGGTTGAAATTGTTGACTTTGTTCTCCTTGTTCAATTTGTTCTTAAATTATTAGAGGATAATATTTTTGTAACACCTTCCCAGACCTTAGGTTGAAATCTTGTATGGGAAGAATTAAATAAGTAGGATAACATGTTGCCTCTTCCACATGATATGCTGGTCTATCCACCTTGTTACTTGGAATAACTACTGGCTGAGCTGGCAATTGTGTTGGTCTAGGAGGTGGTTGGTTAGTGGGCAGCTGAAGTTGCTGCGGTTGAGTTAGCATTGGTTGATTTTGAGATGGATATGGCATTGGTTGATGTTGCTGGAATTTTTGGTATTGAGGAACTGGTTGTGGAGGGTATGGTTGTTGATATTGATATAGTTGAGGATACATATGCTGAGGTGGATGGTTTCCATAACCATAACCCCTCCAACCTTGTGCAGGTTGGTTTTGATATTGTTGTGGTGGCCAAGCCTGCCATGACATTCGTGTATTCCATGTATTTTGAGGATATTAAAAATTCTGGGGGTTCTGTTGAGGTATCCTTGGTTACCAAGGTCTCCTTGGTGCCATATAGTAGAGAGAATATACTCCTTGCACTTATTCTCCTTGCAATTATTTTAATTTTGGACATTTTTCTGTTGCACAATTTCCTGTGCATAGTCCGCACACTTGTATACCTTTCAAAGGACATTCCATGAGTGGATGTTTTTGCCTACACTTTGGACATAAAATTGCTAAGATTTCATCTTGTTCTTCTTTCTTTTTCTTAGCTTTTAGGACATCTACTTGTGTTCCCAAAGTGCTCAACATATCTGTTTTGAAATTTTCTAATAAAATTCCTATCTCTGCTCTTGTTACCACACTTGCTGCAGATTTGGAAGCTTTTAATGAAATATCTCTCTTTCCACTCTTTGCTCTTCATCTAGAGTATTTCTGACAAAGTTCAACAATTTCTTCAAATGGTAAATTGGAGATATCTCCTTTTCCCATCACATTAAGGATGTCTAAATATTCATATATGATACCCTTAAGAAATATGGTACAGATGGTATCAGGACTGAGAGAATGATGTTTGGATTTCTGTAAATTGTAAAGAAATATTTCCAATTTTTCTTCCAAACTTTCGTCTTCTTATTGTGTCATTATGAAAATGTCTTCTTTTGAGTCTCTAGCCCTGGAGTAAGCTTGATAATTTTTAAGAAAAAATTTCTTCATATCATCCTAGGAAGCTATTGTATGTTCTCCTAATCCCATAAAACATTTCAAAGATGCTGCTTTCAGAGTAGCAGGAAAATGTCGAAGCTTGTGTGTGTCGTTAGTATATCCATAAGTTCTACACAAGATATCAAAATCGAACATGAATGTATCCGGATCTTCTGTTGACATTCCATAGAAATTAGGCAATACAGAAGGTGGAATGTTTTTCATTTTTATTTATTCTCCTAATAATGCTCTTTCATCTAAGATTGGAAAGCCAAAAGTAGTTTCCTGATCATTGTTAATTTCTTGCTCTTGCATCTCTTCTTGCTTCTTCCTCTATCCTTTTGAGTGCTTCTGCTGTTTTGTCTCCTTCTGCCTTTCTTTCTTCCTCAATTCTTCTTTCTTCCTCTCATTGTCTTCTCCATTCCCTTTGTTGTCTTTCATATTAAATTCTATGTTCAGGAGTCATGTTTATTCTAGTTGATCCTTCTCCTTCTTCAACCATTTCTTGTTCAGAGATATGTGGTGTTTCAACTGGTGTTGTTAGTCCTGTGGATGAATGAGATGTTGGGGGGTTTTGTTTCACAAATCTACCCTTATGATCTCTATTTATAGGCATAAGAAAACATTTATTGAAAGAAAAACTATGTTTTTGTTGTTTTTGGTGATTTTATTTATATATATTTTTTATCTTTTTACCTTCCTATTTGACTGTTTTGAAATATGATTCCCCGACAACAACGCCAAAATTTTGGGTAAATTTACTATGTAAACTAACACAAGTATTTATTATCAATCCAGGTTAGTGGAACTTAGAAGCATCCCCAAAGTATATGGGTTTCAGTTATGATCAATTTAGAAGATGATTTATCAATGAATAAGGAAATGAATATGACAAATATAAATCTAACTTAAATCATTTCTAAATTCAAGTGTGCAATCAGAAGCAGAAGAATCTCCTAACTTAAGAGATTTGTTTGTCCTTCTCTAACATGATTACCTCATGAATTAGAAATAAAAAAAAACTACTAATTGAACAATAGATTAAGATACATGAAGCAATAATTGAAGAGGCTCTTCATTGAAGAGGTCCTGGTTGTCCTTCATCATAGATTCATTTATCAGTAATGCTATTGTTAGAAATATGACTTCACAAAAGCATGTAAAGGCATGAAAAGATGAATTATAACTTAAGATATTAATTAGACAGAAAGAATTTTTAACTTAAACATTTGTTTGTCCTTTCATATGAAAAATAAGAACGATCATTAGATTCATAAACACTCATAAATAATCAGCATAAACATGTTAAGCGTAAGAAAACTAATTCAGAAATTGCAACTACAAATAAACTAGGAAGTGCATTTAGCTCGGTGTGGGGACCCTCCACCCTTGCCTCGCACACTGAAGGTGTTTTCAGCTACTTAAAACTTCAGTCAATCAACCAGCATATAACAAAAACAAATAGAATAGAACAAATCTTCAATTATGTCTCCAAATTCTCAGAAATAATAATGTTAAGTCACACAAATTCTACATATCAATGCCTTCAAAGTTTGAGGCTTAAATAGATAAAGTATCTAACAAATTCATCTAAAATAGCTCCTATATTCATGACTATCCTTATCTTATCCAATCAAGTCAAATTCATCCATCATATCCATCAAAATCTAGAAAATCCCACAAAATAAGAATTTTGACCTAGTTTCTAGGGATCCTCCATAAAGATAGGTCCTGTTTGACCGCCTTTGACAGGGCCTATTAAAGCTTGGTTTGACTGTACCAATAGGTGTAAACTTAATATTAGTTCCCAATATTTCTAGAAATATATCTAGCTCAAGCCCAAGTGTCCTGCAAATATGAAAACCATGAGGTCATTACAGGAATTTCTGATGCTGTCAAAAAATGCACTTAAATTCAATTTTTACAAAAACTTCTAATAATTGAAAAAAATAATTTAAATACCTGTATATGAATTTTTTTGGTTAAAATAAGGTGGATATGATGGTATATATATGGATAGTATGGCAAATAAGATGTATTTCATAAACAAAAAGAGATTAAAAATGAGGGCCAACACTATTATCATAGCCTTTAATGTAATCTGTTGTAATTTTTCTTTTCTATAAAGAATTCATTGTACGAAGTATTATTGTTGGATAATCAATTTTTTGAGACTCTGTGTATTACTGTGGAGCTACTGTATATTTTAATGAAATCAAAGAAGTTGCAGCAAATATTGTGAGATTCATGTTGTATTTCTTTTGAGCACTGTGATTTTCTCTCTGTTATTTCATTTCCATTTCAGCTTATGTGTAAAAATGTTATCAATTTATAAATAGAGATCAGTTGTATGTTCTGTTTATTAAGATTTCTACAAATGTGTCTTTTCTTCTCATGAATGGATTCACTAAAATGCTCATTCAGACCCCTGTCTTTTTCTACCACTATACACAAATGAAAACTTAATTGTGCTCAAATAGTTTTCCTATCTTGCCTCACTCCGTTCTCTACAATTTAGTCTTTGAAATCAGATTTAGTTTCACTGATCATTATTTTTATCCAGCAAACAAATTATTAAACAAATTTTAAAACATATTAACTCAGATCTAGCCTAAAATCTGGTACTCAGCTTAAAATTGAATATTTTAAAAAGTGACACGGAGAGAGCCCTCTCTGGTTAGCTAGGGATAACTACCTAGCTTTAAGTTGGTTTGTGGTTACCTTTCTTCACTCCTATTTTTAGCCTAGCAAGTTGGGGAGAGTGATAACACAGTATCCATGTGGATCTCCATCCATCTCCCCCCTACCGCCCCCTGGAAACAGTTTGGAGGGGAAACTTGTGCAGACGTTAAATAGTTCCACCCTCATGGCATTGAAAAGTCAGATCTTAATCTGACAGTCTAGATTTGTTTTGAGGGGTGAGTATGGGATTCTAACACCTTCCATCCGACCTGCTATAGGATGGTGGGGACCACATGTCGAGCGGGGCCCACCCGTTAGCGCCTGTTTTCAAGCGAGCCGAAATGTAAAAGGTAAATGGTAACTTAGCGACCACCCGCTCCTATTTACCTGTCCCCTCCTTCATCCAAACCTGTCCCGCCACGTGTCACCCCATCATGACGTCACTCAAATGTTGTCCCCTCCAATTATTAAAATACCTTCTTGCCTCATATTTTCAAAATTCTCTCGCCAGTCCCCGGTACTCTTAACGCCGTTTGAATGCTTAGCCGTCTTAGGACCTCCTCTCGATGTTGTTTTCGAACTCCTCCACGGTGACCAGGTAACCATTTACCTTTTTCCACCTGTAAATTGCTCAGATAATTGTAAAAATGAAGAAGGCAACCACCGAGACCCCGAAAACTAGTGAAGCCAAACCCTCTTCCAGCCTCAACCCCCTTATGGACACAAAATCCCAAATTGTGGACCCTGTTTGCGCCCATCACCTTGCTGACCTACGTTTTTACCTTTTTGGCAGCCATGTTAGGTGGGAAGACCCCTTCCGGGTAATGGAATTAGGTTTGTACTACCAAATAACACCCTCTATGCATTACTTCCCCAAATTTGTCTCCCGGCTAGCTGTAACCTACATTGAGAAGAAAAAAAACTTTGTTTCTTCCTCTAGGGTAAAAATAATTGAAGCAACCCTAGAGTTGATTCAAAAATATTTGGTTTACCTCACTTCTCCTAAACCTCACCAGTTCGTCGATGTCACCCTAGTCTACAACTACTCTACCCTCCCAACAAATGAACAACAATCTTTCCTACATATGATCTTGGCCCCTGGCCTACAATCTCTTCTAGTGGTTGAAAATTTTCCCACCACCCTCTTCATAGAACCAATACAACCCATTTTTTCTCTCATTTCTCATCTGATGGGGGAGGAGGATGCTAATATAACCAAAAAAGCCACCTTGGGATTTTTAAACCAAATGATGCGACTTGGCCATCTATTTGATATCCAAACTTGCTTATGTAAGGCCATAAGATTTTAGCTGCACCACTTCTCCACCATATCTTATTTTAGATATTATTCATTGCTGTTTTTTGTATACACTCATGTTGAGGAGTTCGAGTGCCTTGGTCTTAGCTTGGTTGCTGGAAAAAAATAGAGAAACTCTGTGTTCGAATGGGATGTTGCTATTTGGAAGAGGATATACTCTGATGGTTACTGAAAATTTATTTCAACTTATACGACCATTGCATATAAGATCATCCATGGTGTTTCTCCCCCCAAAATTATCCTGCTTAGCAAAGAAACCAGGGTAGGGGACTAGTATCTTTTTTAGGACCACACAAAAATCAATATCTGTGGGTGTGAGCTTCCCCTTTATCAACTACCTCTATTCATGCCCATGAGAATTTTTTCTTTGTAATTCATTAGACAGAGCCTCAATGTAGACCAAATCCATTTTGCCCCTGCAAAGAAGGGGCATCTGTTTAAATTGGGGAGGCCTATGGGGCCTTTTGTTGTTAATTCTAGGCAGACCTTCATGGCAATTGAAGATCTGCTCAAAGAGATGAATTTTGACCTAGGGGATGTCTGAAACTATGACCCTCATAATGTCATTTCCCAAAGGAGAGAGAAGATAAAAGCTTCAACTTATATACATGAGTATAGAACCAAGGTTGAATGGAAATTTAACTATGATTTGTGGCCTCTTGATATAGAAATGGAGATTGAGACTCCAGTATCTAAGGACAAAACGCAAAAGAGGACCATGGACTATGCTGGATACATAGAGATGGAAAGTGTACACTCAAGTAAAAGCCCAAAAACCTAGGAGACAGAAGAAGGAGAGCTAGAAACCAGGTTAGTGGAGACAAGGTCAGATCAACCAGGTTTTCATGTGACATTGGAAGATTCATCACAATATATTGCTTCATCCTCTTTAGAGGTAGTTGTCTTACATAAAAAATTTAGCGCAACAATTACTGGATCAAGCTAGCCTACTGGAAATGCCATTGAAGAAAGAAAAAATAAGGTGAGAGAGGAGATGCAACAACAAATGGCATCTCACTCAATTCCATACCAGAGAAGACTACTGGCTGCTATGCATTTAGAAAGGAACCAAATGAAGTTCTCATTACAACATCCAATGGCATAGTCCTTGCCTTCATGCTCTCATTTCAAAGCCTTGGATGTTTCACTATATTTAGCAAGTGTTCCCCTACGAGATAAGATAAATTTCCATAGGAAAGTTAGATAAATGTTATAGAATGACCTAAAAAAGAGTGCCATGACTATCAGTAAGAAATAAAAATCGCTGGAAAAGGCTTCAACCAGGTTGAAGCGAGAGAGAGCCAACTCTAGGGCTCTCCACATGCAGAACGAGAGCTTTAAGGAGTTGGTTGTGAAGCTAGGTGTAAACCCAAAGGATAAGTCAGATTTCAAAGCTCTCCTCAAGAGTTCTCATACATAAATCTAGGAGCTAAGGCATAAGCTGAAGATGCTAGATAGCTAACATGTTCATGATAAAGAGCTTGCACAAGTGGAGAACCTATCCAAATATTTTATTGACAGAAATAATGAGATGGTAGCTCTTAAGCAACATGCATCCAAACTGCAAATGAAAATAGAATCACACATATGTGCAATGATCATCCCTGAAGATCCTCAAAGCCCAACTGAGAAACTCACTAAGACCCTTACTGAACTCCAAATTTCAGAAGGGGAACTTAAAAAGGTAAAAAAGGATTTGGATTCTGCCCAGAAAATTCTAGCACAAAAATAGAAACAAATAGAGTCTACCAAGACAAATGCTGAGATCTTGAGCAAGAATCTACAAGCAACAAATCAAGAGCTTTTTGAGTTGAAGGGAGAGTTGAAAGGAAATATGTCTTTGTTGCAAACTAAACAATTGGTCTGGGACGATATCATCGAAGAATTAAGTACCTATGAATTCATAACCTTGATGAATGAGTATAAAACAATGATCAAATATTATGAATATTTCATCCTAGCAACTAAAGAGGATGGAGAAAAGAACTACGAGATTGACAAAAGATTCATTAAATTTGTGAATGAAAGGCCATTCGAAATAAGGCCTATAGATGTGGTAGAAAAAGTGAGTTCTATCATGGAGATTGCTACGGTTGTCCAAAAGGAGGAAGCTAGAGTCAAGGATGAAAAGTGCCTGGAGGTAGTATTAAAGAATGTCGCTGCTTTCAACACTGAGTTTGAAAGGATTTTCAGGGAAGGATTGTCCAGCTGTTGGGTCTTTGTGGGAGAGCTAATTTAGTGGGAACAATAAAACCAGAGACTGGTAGAAGCCAAGATCAAAGTAGACTCCTCCCATGATAAGACTGCCACTCTAAAAGGAAAGACAATGGTAAACTATCTAAAGATGGACTTCCAACTGCTGGGGCTGGTGAAAGCTTTGTTTCATTCTAGACTCGATTATTAAGGATTGAAAAGTATTAAAATTACATATCAATTTTTCTTCTGGGCTCCTTAGCTAGCTCTAGTGTTGTGGCATATATGCGAGCAGTTCATCCATCCAACTACGCTCCATATCATTGAACCCTCAATGCAGCCTCCACCTCCTACCCATCATGACTAGAGATGTCGCTGATCGTGTTGACCACGAAACTTGATTTAATCTTTTATGTAAATATTTTTTATTTTGAATCAATCAGTTAGAATTTTGTTAGAACAACTGTGCTACGGAGCATGTTGGAGTTTTGTATGATTATAAACTGTCATGAAATCAAGAAGGAATATCTTTGTAACAAGTTCTTCCCTCTGAGGCCCTATAAAAACATTTTTTGAGACTGAAAGGTTCAAATTTTTTGAGTTCTTTTTTTTTTTTTTGGTTTTTGTTTCCAAGCGAAAAGTGTTGTATACTTTTGATGAAATGTATGCTATGTGGAATATTAATACAAAGCTTTTGGCGATTCCGACTCATATGAGTGTGTATTATGCATTATTTTCTATGTTGTTTCCATATGTGTTCGATGTTCTTCTCATATTTCATGTAATAATAGCTGCTCGTTGTGTTTTCATGAATTTATGTATTCATTTAAGTCAAATGTTTATGAAGTACACCTGTATTGATACGAAAACCAAATCCTTAACATGTGTTCCATGTATCTTTGCATCCCATCAATATCTCTACCTATTCCATTTCACTCTGAATTTTGATGTATCAGATTCTTAGATTTAAGCCTAGTGTATCAAATTTCTTTCCTTATCAGGTCTTCTACCATATATACTATAATGAATGATAAGCTACAGGCTCCTGTGATGTTTTCCACTCTAGATCTAATATTGATGCTTCCATGAGTAACTATTTACATCAGATTGCTACATTTCTCCTCTTAAGGAAGGTTCTGAATCAAATTTCTTCTAAAATATATTGAATACTGAGTGTGTTATGAATTTCTAGCCAACCTTAAAAACACTCATCAAGATGTCCTAGGCATTGTTATCTCTTAAACCCAAGGGCTATCTCTAGGAACTACAATATATTTAATGCCACATGATCTGCTTATTATAGGTATTGCAATTCTTTTGGTAGCAAGGAGAAATTTTTTGAAGTCATTATCTCAATAACATGATCTATTAATTGAAATGTTATAAAGGTAAGAGTTTGATGCTTGAATTTTTTTAAGGTTAAATTTATACTAATTAATAAAAACATTACATGATAGAAAATTTTGGGTTGTTATAGTTTGCCACTAGGAAACCATACATGTGGCAAAGGCATACGTTTTTTTAGCATCCATACATGAAGATACAAAGTGAGATCAAAATTAGAAAATTGTTTTGTCTTTAGAAATTTTTTATATATCTTATTAACTTTCACATGACTATCATTTAAAACAAAAAAACCATAAGAAAGCACCATAAATACCATATAAACAAAAGTCAATCATGCTGACTTGGATGCGCTGGAAGATCCACCATGATTGGTTCTTTTCCATTGCGAGGGGAGCTACCTAGATTAGGTGGGAGGCTGATATGGGCCTCTATTGATTTTGGGCATCGATCCAAAATCTTCATAAACACTTGCAAGTTGTGAATCATGAGGAGGATTTCCTCCTTAGCTTAATTTTTGTCCAATATAACTCTTCCTAGTAATGTCTTCATGTGCCAATATAGATCCACAGTGTACATATAATTATGATGTATACCTTTGTTGTGACAGGCACCCTGTATACAAATTCAAAAGCTATATTAGTATTATAAAGGCAACTTGATTCTCATGCTATATCCCTCTTATCCTTTGCTAGCTCTACTTGAATATTATGTGGAGTTTGTGTGTTTGTTGACGGGGAAAAATGTACTAACAACAATAAGGGGATCTCTTCAGTGAAAAGTATGGATTAGACCTCACATCATTTGGGATAGTAGTCTCGTATGGTTTGTGGGCCCGACTGCCACCATGTGTGTTTCCTCTTGCCTTTCAAATGAAGAGATATTAATGTGAGGGAAAGTGTGAAATACCCCGATAATGAGGATGAAATCAGATACCCTGATAATGAGGAAAAAATTAGACCACAGTTAATGACTTGAAGAACAAGGTACGAGAATATAGAAGCAAAACAATGAGACCAAGTATATCTCAAGAGGAATCAATGAGCTAAAACCATCTAAGATATAAAAGAATAAGAAAGTGCTAGAAGTTAGCTGCAAATTAGTTCACAACAAGTTACCATTGGAATGAAAGAGTAAATATTATGTTGGGTATGCGTTATATTTTTTCCATGACATGCGCTGCATGTTGCGCCAACGCAACACCGGGGGGGGGGGGGGGGGTTACAGAGGGGGAAACTCCCTGAGATTTTTTTTTTTCAAACCCTATTTTAGTGTGTTTGGTGCATGTATGTACGAAATCACACCAACTTAAGGGGTGTGGTCTACCCACTTAAGTTATTGGTAACAGGTAGAAAAAGAAGTGGATTCAAGCAATTTAGTGGAACAAGCTAGAATCATAAACATAATAGATAGAGAAATATCATGCATATATAAACTAAAACTAAAAAAAATAAACAAAAGCTCTAAATAGAGTCAAACAACTGAAATAATATGAACGGTGGCTCTTCGGCCACTCTTATTGAGTGCTGGTAGGAAATGAGGATGAAACTTTAACCCCCTTTCCAAAGGGCCCCTAGAACATGGGTTCTAAGTCCTGATGCAAGGATTTTTTTACTCCCAAGCTTGCCTCGGTGCAAAGTCTCCCTCTCTCTACTGTGGTGGACTGAAATTTTTGGGTTGCCAAAAATTGAGTCCTCTCTATCTTTAGCTCTAGATCACACACTGCTGGTACTGCTTGGGAAATTCTGGCAACCATAACAATGTGTTCACCCATTCTTCATCTCATGGTGGCCTTATATAGGAGAATTAAAATCCTCCTACCCTCTCTTGGTACATAATGGATGGTGACCCAAGTGAGGGGGATGATTCCTTTGTGTGCCAAAAATATTCCATTGTTTGCTCACTTGATGTTTAAGGAGGCTTTGGTGGCTGTCCTTAGGCGGCTTCAATTGAGGAATCACTGTCCTGGAGTGTGATTTTTGTGGTCCCAGAAAGTGACTTTCGACACTCCCAGGATTGCGCGCATTTCGGGTCATAAGGCGTGTAAAGGTGCTCTTCACGAAGGATTATGCGTGCAAAAGCATTTATGACTTGCTCAAATTTGATTTTTCCTCAGACCTTAGAGATTTTTAAATACTTTCCAGATTCTCTAATGTCTTTCAGCCCTGTAAATCCTTCTGCTTGACATTAAATAATGTCGTCTTCTAGTTGTAATATTTTCCAGTGTTAATAGTTTCCCCCTAATGTTTGAGGTCTAGGAAGAACTGTATAGCCGAAATACATTATAGTTTATTTTTTGTATATCGTGCGTAGAGAGAAAGGGACCTGCATGAAGCTTGGAATTGGAAACACCCTGCACCGATTCCAAGAATGACCATATCCTATGGGACCCCTGTAAGAAAATATAATACAATACATATACAAATTTTCTACAAGGTGGGCATGTCCCCTGCTCGTGATGCTGTGGCTAGTTAAACAAATCTATTTTATAGATACATGTTATGTCTGTGTCACTGATACGGTAGTGATCTGGTGGTTGCTGACGGCGACTGCTGACGCCCTCCGGGGCGTTTTTTCTTTGAAAATAGGTGGAATGTGATACTCATATGCGTAAATTGGTATGGCATATAGCTGTGCATTTTACGCATAGGTGTTGGCTGGGACCTTCCCATGTAATCATTGTTGAAAGAGACACTTATGAAGGCACGAGTCTTCGAAGAATTTAATCAAAGTGCAATGGTTGTAAGGTACGATACCATCTTCACATGAAATATTGTGTTGTAGTTGAATGTCAAGAGGATAGATGACATCTGTGGGCATGATTTCTCGCACAGTGTCACCTAGGGTTTCCCCTTTTATGGAGAGGGGTGATCCAAGGTACCGCTTCCCTTTTGGAAAATAGGTGTCGAAGTCAACAAAAAGGAAGCCTCAACTGAACAAGGGGTCGCTGATATGAGGGGTCAAGGGCTTGGAGGTGATGGGTTTAACATAGGCATTTTGGCAAGGGGTGACTGAAAATTGATGATGAGGATTCAGTGGACCAAGGTTGGAGTATACTAAGCAACTTGGCGACAGTCATAGTTATTTATGATGGGGGAATCCCTGGAGTCGGTAGGACTTCCAGGGTGGGTATAAACTGGCTATGAATGTCATGGTGGCTTGTACGTGGGGATGTAATACTCTAACCAAGGGTGTTCAGGGACTGTTTCCATGGGAGAAAAAGATGAATGAGAGGGTGGGGGATGTAGTGCACCGTTTGCGGTCTTTGTACACTTACCAAAAGAATAAAATAATGGGGTTTGGTTTTTACAAAACACAGAGACGGGTACCCCAAAACATGAAAGCTTTCGCTCACTGATGTTGTGAGGAAGGTTTTTTGCTGAGGGTGGGGGTCCCATTGGTTGGTCTCATGTTTGGGGTTGATGAAGCAGATGAAAAAAATATCACAGATGGGATTATGCTGGTGGAGGTATGGTGGGCCAAATCCGAGGCACGGTAGAGCGCTTTTGATTTGCTTACACAACCTGGTCATCTGGGAAGGGGGTTTTAGTTTGTATGGTAAAAATTGACCTGTATGCATGGTGGATGGATGGGCATGAGGTGCTTCCCGGACTAAAGTGGTATGACCATGGCATCACTTTTGCTGTGATATATGGTCTACTGTGGGTGAAAAGCGCCATGGAGGGGAGGTTCTACCGACCAATGATGATGTTTATCATGTGTAGGGTGGGGTGACAATAAAAATGGTCGGATATGTGGAACCTATGGTTGGTTTTTGATGGAGAAATTATGCCAGGATATGCAAAGTTTACTGGGACTCTATCGTGCTAGGGGTAGAATGATACCTGCTCTGGAACTTTCAGTAGAGGCTTCTGCGTAGCAGTTCTTGCCGTTGCGGTCAGCCTGAGCACCAGGGATTAGCGATATCATGCCCAGGTAACCTCCATGACATCCTGCACTTTAATTTTTTCAGTTTGATGGTGCCGGGGTCTGTACAGAATTAGTTTGTATGGATTCTGAGTGTCTTTTTCCCTAGATTGCGCGGGCGTTCAGGGCAAAATCGCACCCTCTGTGCGCATTTTTCGGGGAGAAGCGCAATTTAAGCGCTTTTCCATCCTTCTTTAGCGCACCTGTGGAAAATATAGGTGCGCCCTAAGCGTGCCTGTCTGAGGGACAGGCGCACAAAAGGCCGAGGCAATAAATTTTTTAAGTTTTGCCTATTTTTGATGTTTTTTCTCTTGCTGATGGGTACCTGTTTGGATGACAGGTTGTTATGGAGGGAGTGAGATTGGCCCGAGCTCTGTACTGCATTGGATGCTGATGTTGGGGTGCATCATCAGCTGGCGTAATGGGGGCTCCTGAAGTTCGTGGAGAACGAGCTTCTTCGGTCACAGGACTGATTGCTACATTACTTGATCCGGCATTGGTGCAGGAGGCACAACATATTCGTGCTGCGTGGGACGAACCTAGTCATCCGTCCTGATACAGATGTATATTTTGTGACTAGGTTACTGCCTCATGGTGAGGCACTGAGGTATCCACTCCCTTCTAGGAGAGTGGATATGGAGAGGTTCCAGAGATGCAATTGTGGTGGGGTGCCTCTTATGGAGGGGTGCATCAGCATTGCATCAGTGACAGATCCGGTAGAGCGATGTGCTCTAGTAGTGATTGTGCGACTTGCAGGGTCGTCGGCTTCGCATCGGGCATTAGGCCCACAGGTTGGAGTCTTGCACCAGTTGAGGTCCGGGAAATTCTATGATTTTTCAGTTTTTGCTATGACGGGATGGTGATGCAACTCAACAAGGTCCACAGTGGATCGAAGTTGTTTGCGTATGCCAACATTTTGTGCAGCATTATGTACAAGAGGGTAGTGCTGTTGAGACTAGTGGTGATGGTGCCTCCATGGGGGCCACGAGAGCCTTGTATGAGGAGGTGGGATCCGGTGATGTCGTGAGGCAGTAGAGGCATGGTGGGGCGTTACTGGAACGCCACGAAAGAGGCCTAGTTCAAGGTGAACCCGCAGATGTTCTTGCCATTCCCATATGCGGGGATGGACTTCCGAGGGGATCTAGATATGGGTCTCCCTCCTGGTTATGATTGGGGGCCAACAGGTACATTTTTTGTGTTTTCTGCATTTATTTGAGTATATATGTGCTTATGTGTTTTGCTGGTGACACTGACATAGTTTTGGTTACTCTTGCAGATGTTGGTGAGGTTGGTCGTCCCATGGCTCGGTTGGTCGTCCACGGTCCTCTTTGGAGGCCTAGGGGTGATCTCGGAGGGCAGGGAGGAGATGCTGCTGGGGGACTTGGTGGTGGACCTGGTGGTGGTGTTGGCCGAGTGAGATCCCAGGGGATTCCTACTCGGGGTTTTATGGATGATATTGAGGAGGTCTAGCTGGAGATGGTGATGGCCCAGGAGAGGGACTATTTAACTGTTTTATGTCAGGTGGCAGTTGCAGTTGTGACAGCAACTCCAGTGGTGGCACTAACAGCGGTAGTGGGTCCAGGTGCCCCTCTTGAGGGGGCACCACCCTAGAGTATACTTGTACACGGGGAAAGCACCCATTATGAGGATGCTTCCCCTCTTTTTGACGAATTTTGTGTATCTTTGGGCTTGTTGATGTGTCAGCGGCTGGTGTCCTGTGATTTGGCAGATTGGAAAGCCAAGTGACAAGGCAACATGCAAACCAAGCTTTAGAGCTCTAGGATCTAGCCCTCCTAGTCTTAGAGAGGGATCTATCAATATTTTTATAAGGATATGTCTTGAAAGTTTTAGTAGTTGATTTCAGGCTAGTTATGAAGTGCAGGGCTTCTTGTTTTGTTTGGTTGGACAAATGTGTTTCATGCAGTATGGATAGAGCATGGGAATCTACAAGCCATTGGGAAATGGAGTCATGTGAAAGTCCAAATAGTTCTGATTGAGAAGGAAGGGAAACCAGAGGGCAAATATAACTCGGTCAAGGATCTGTTGAATAATATAGGTGAAATGAGATGAACATTAAGGACTAAGAGCGAAAAGCAAATTAAATCCTTCCACAGTGACTTAAAGGATTCGGGGAACGACCTATTTCCTCCAGTAAGCTCACTTTTTTGGACTTAATCAATATAAACACTCAAAGAAAAGGAGAAATGCAGACTAAAAACTTCTTAATGAATCATAGGATTCAGGGAACGCCCTATTTCCTCCTATAAGTTCACCGTTGACAGCTTAATCAACAAGACATACAATTGCATTCAAAGAAGAGGAAATGCCTTAGACATCTAGGACTACAATTATAGGGACCTTCAACACAATAATTACAGTAAGGAACAGAGGGTATGATTGAAACATGCCTCTCTGTCAAACTGCAAGCATTAATAATTAAAGGGAGATTTCAGATACAATATTCAGTGGCAAAGAAAGAGGGAATGCATAAACAGTCTTTAACACAACTGAATTTACCATTTCTGAAATAAAACAAACTGAATACTCAAGAGAGCTATTAGACTACCCTGTCATGTTCAGTAGTGGAAAACATATAAAAAGTGAAGGATAAACAGGTCAGAGGTGCTTCTAAGATACATTTCTCTGCCTAAATTTTTTATCCTACTGTAAGTCAAAGCATAATGGAGCAAAGTGATAAACGAGAAACAACATTAACAATAAGAGATTACTTCACCAAAACCACGCTCAGGGATCCAAAGGTCCAACCTCCTTCATCAACAGAAAAAATAGAGACTTCCACACTCCTTCAGAACACCAATGCTTCTTCAAAGCAGCAATCTATGTATTACTTTAGAAATCACCAAATGTCAACCTTTTACAATGAGACTTCGAAGAGTATTTATAGGAAAAATGAGGAAAAGTAGGTAAAGGTGGTTTTAATGATCATCAAAGATAGGAGAGGGCATTCAAATGCTCCATTCTGTGTCATAAACATAACATTAAATTCTAGACAGATTTAGTAATCTTGTTGCTTGTTGAGACTATTTTGATATGACATAAATCACCCACAGGGTGTCCTTGGGAGGAAAAACCATCTGGAGTGGTACTGTTATCTTCTTAGGTGTGAGTTAAGTGAAAGAATGGGCTTTGAGGACTCCCATACTTCTAAATAACTGTTTCTGATAGTTTGTAGTAGCTTCCTTGGTGTAATAACTGCTTGGCAGGCCTTTGAGCATGGAGATGGGCTATGTCTGTGTCAGTCAACTTCTGCACCAATAAATGCTTTGTTCCTTTGTACTTCAACCTGTTTTAGCTCTATTTATGCTTTCAATTTGCTGATTGCTCGAACTTCTTCTGTACTGATGCCCTCAAAGGTTTTATTGATCTTCTATGCCTTGTCTTCTGCCATTGGATATGTGATCCTCATATTTCTGAGTGTTCTGTGTACAGGTGGCAGGTTTCGCTGAGCTGGAGGGTCACTGAGGGTTCATGGATCTGATCCATTGATTGATGTGAATTTACCCTTTGTTCTAGTTCCTTTGACGTTGATTCTTGGTCCTGAGATTGCTATCTAAGCCTTTGTGTCACTTTCGTGACTGTAGGAAAAATTGCTAACAGAGTTACTCTTTTAAACCTGTAAACACACAAAAACTCGTTATGAAATCCTGCGGGCTTGGTTTAGACTACTTGCAGAGGCTCTGGGGTGGTGGAGGAGCAGTGAGGAGGTGGTGCATGCAGCGGAAAAATGAAAGAAACCCTGGCAGAGCATCTGACCAGGTCTGATGGAGGTCTGAGTGTGAAAGGGGACGTGGGCCGTTAGATCAGGACGATCTATGATGGGGATCTCTTGATGAGTGTTTCGGGAGAGAGATGGGAGGCAAACAAATTGAGATGGCGATATAACATGGACCGTGTGATCTTAGAGATCGATGAATAGGATTAATTTAGGAGCGACGTCGTGGAGAGCAGTGGTATGGCGGAAAACCGATAATGGTTTTCGCTTAGCAAAATGACGGGAGGCGGTAATTTGCGTTTGGAACGCGATTCCATACATCGGGCGACACGTGGATTCTTAAAATCGCCTATTTTGCAAAATTTCGGAGATTTAAACATCGGGTGTAAATATTTTTTGAAATGAAGCTTGAGCCGTCGGATCATGCGGTGTTGATCGGACGGTGCGGGTTGCATGTGATAGCGGAAATGTGTGCGGGCAGAGAAATTGGTGGGCCATGCAATGACATGTGATGTTTGTCACATAACGGGAGGGTGTTGGCTTATTGGGTTAAGTCCCGATCGTTAGATCTTTCGAATGGACGGTCGAGATTTAGAGAGGGGACGGGAATGTTAAAAAGGGAAGAAGGCGCGGTAAATGAAATATACGGAGGAAAGGAGGCTCGATGGCCGTTGACCTATGTAGATCAATGGTCCAGATTCGCATGGGACCATAACGTCGGGAAAAGGAGAATAGATGGAAGGCTGGGGTTTTTAACATGAGGGTTCAATGTTTTAAGTGCCCGGTTGCGGGGCTTAGTCATCTGAGACGGAGGGCTAAAGGATATAAGCCCTCGGGGGCTTTAAAACTTTATAGTGCAAAGATTGTTTTTAGGCCAAAATAAAGGGTTTTTAAGGCCAAATGAGGGTTTCAGTAGGCTATAAAAAAGATTTTAAAACCAAATAAAAGGATGATATAAGGTTTAAAAGAGGGTTAAGGTGATTTAGAGGTGAAATGGAGGGGTTTTGTGGGATTTGTGAAGGAAACAAGGATGAAAAATGGAGATTTTGTGGGAGTGAATTGGAGAGGTGAATGGTGGGAAGGTGGAGCATTATAAGCAGTTTCTCTTGGTAATGAGCAGGTTCTCGAGGGCTTATAGTGAAACAACAGTGAAGATTAATTCAAAGAATAAAGAATCATCATAAGACTTCAAAGATGATGGATTTTCAAAGGAAATATATCTCTTGAAGGCTTGAAAACAAATTTAGCCACCACTAGGTATATCAGAATTTATAGGTGGCTAACAGTGGCTCCACTTGGGGAGGACAGCTTGCCCTTTAGGTGTCCAGAACCTCAGTAATCTCTGGATTTAACAGACCAGTGCCATTCCATTGGGCAAAATTATTCATTTGACACTTTTCACTGTCCTGCAGTAATAAATCCATTTGAACAACACTTCTACCTACCCCAAACTATTTGTCCTAGCATTGTTTTCTTCCTTGAGTGCACTTGGAATGGAAAACTCTTTTTCCAACATTTGATTTTGCAAACAGAAAAAATAAACCTATCTAATGCTACCCTTATTTATCCATGAGTTCAGATTAAGCAGTTGAACTCATAAGTTTCTCTACCTAACTACTATCCGTCAGGATTAGACAGTCTGACAGATTTCCATTCTCTATATTCTAACACAGAAATTGAAAACACAGCCAAACCAGGATTAGATTGTCTGATTTGCTGTGGGTTCATGGCATAAAGACAAGCTGCACATGAACTAAAACTTGCAGAGATTCAAAAACCAAAATTTTGAAGGCTAAAGATCTGAAATTTAAAAACATTCTTCCTTCTTGTTGTGACTCAGATTTTGAGCTTTTTAGAACCACCCTCCTTTTCATTTCAGCTCTGGTTTTGATCTTGTTAGAGTTGTTTTCTCCTTCTTTGATGGTTCAAGTTTTGAGCAATTTAGAACCAGTTTTCTTCTTCTCTTTTGGCTCTAGCTCAGGTTTTGATCTGATTTGAACCATTCCTTTTAGACCTTTGTAGTTTCAAGATCTGAGCTTGTTTGAACCCTTTTTTTCTTCTATCCTAATTTTTTCTATTGATAAGCCAAGATTAAACAGTTTGGAAAATCTTCTTCACTATCCTATTAGCAGTAAATTGAAATTTGCCCAATCATGATTAGGCTGTATGATTGGACAGTAAAGCTCCTTAAAGTAGTGGCATTTGAGCTTGCACACTTTCATATTTCCTTTCCTTTGGTATGGGGCTGTACCTTTCTTGTTTTATTTCTGCCCTCTTTTCTATTTTTATTGTTTTTGTATTTTTCTTTCCATTTTTCCTCTTCAGAGAAATAAACAAAAAGACTAACTAGATGCTCAAGAGTTGAGCTTTATTGACATTACTACCTACCCTAATCTAACTTGGAATATTTACATGTTTAGCTGATGAACTCTCTTTTCCAATACATCCAGTCAATCAGATGATCCCATGACTTGTTTCTGCTCATCTCTTTGAGCATGTTGGACAGGCAGGGCCACTCCCATTCTCTTTGTTTTTTAGCAGCAGCTTCTAAAATGTTTCTTGTTGTCTGCCACAAGCTGCTCTTGATGGCCTTTGATCCTTCTCTAAATGTCTGCAGGAAATGAGCATAAGGATCTTGAAATAATACCTGATTGTGAGTTTTTGACAAGTAGGTTTCAACCAGGATTACTTCCTCTTCCACTGGATCAAGGAAAATATTATTTTGAGAAAGAAAATCTTCCTCATCTTCATTATTTTCTGAACCAGAGGACTCATCATATACTGTAGTGTTGTCCTCTTGTAGCTCTGAGATATTTTGATTTGGTGGGCTAAGCTCTGTGAAAAGATCCATGTATTCTTAAGCAGGGGTCTATTCCATTGCTTCCTCTTTTTCAAGAGAAAGCTCCTTGGTTTCAACCTGCTCAAAAATTTCTTCATTGTTTTCTTCTTCACCCTTTGAGATGAAAGGCTGCTGATTTCCAAACGCATGGAAACTATTACTGATGATCTGAGATAAAGCAGAGTGAAGATTCAATGAATCTTCACCTGCTACTAGACTTTCATAACTTTCCTCATCAATATCATAAATAGCCTGCATGGGCTCATTACTTTCTTGAAGTTGATGGAATTGATCTTCCTTCCACAAATCTACTAATGATGGCCCTGCAAGATCAAATTCTGTTTGGAGAACATCATCATCAGATAGATCAAAATTAGGAAAATCATTAAAGTAAGTAATGCTACCAATCAAACATACTGGATTATCAGCATGTCTTTATTTTGATTTACAAGGGAGCTTTCTAAATCTGTACCACAAAGCTCAGTGGATGAATGGGCAAGAGTGTTAGTTTTATAAAAGATTTCAGAGGCAGGTTGCTTGTTTAATATTTGATCAATTTATTCTCTTGTCAAAAGAGGGATTTCTTTTTCAGCATGGACAGAAGAACAACAGTCCTCTTCCTCTTCTGTTAACTGGTTTTGAGGCCTGATGTATTCTTGAGCCTCTTCTAGGGGATCTTCACTTGTGCTTGCAAGGAAAATTTGAGGGTTTTCTACTTTTTTCTGATCTTTTTCTGTTTCAAACAAATCCTCATGATTATGATGATACTTAGTTAGAATACTTGTTGAAGCATTGATAAGCCTCATGAGTTGTTTTTTCTACATTATCAAGATGCCACTCTTCTTGTGTAATCTGAAATGGGTTATAATCTAGAGGGGGAGTTCCTATATGTGCTGGTTCTCCTTCCACATCATTCTGTGTTTTCTAAGTGGCTATTTGTTTCCTCAAAGCACTACTCACTATAAGTATTTTCAATTTGGTCATGAAGTTCTCTTAATAGCATAGTACAAGATATAGGTAGGCAATCGGGAATTTCTTGACAACCTTCCTCATCATCTTCTATAAAGTCTTAATCATCATACATGTCTTGCTCATTGTGTAGGTCTTGTAGAGGTTGAGTTTGTTCTTGATCTAGAAAAAGCGTGGGCTGCTCTAGATCATCAATATTTAAATTAGCCTCATACCTCTCCATTATTTTTCCAAACATGTACAAAATTATTTCCATCTTGGTCAATAGTTTTTCTTCTAGGTCTGCATCTGAATCCATGTTGGTAAATCAGAAAAGAGGTCACTGAATCTTGTCAACCAGTTCAGAGTCTTCTACCAGTGGAGTCATTTGGTCTTTTGGGAGTTGTGGAGTCGCCAGGTGGAGGGTTTCAAAAATTTTTAGATGAGTTGCTGTCCACCATCAGCAATTGAATACCAATCTAAGGAGGTTTTTGGGTCTTCTGAGCTCTTAAGGATGTATAAGATGAAATTCACTCAGAATGTCCCACTGTGATCGCCATTATGTTGGTGTGAGTGGTGGGATAAATCCACAAGGTGTTATTTTAGTACAGGGACTTATGAATGTTCAGAGATGAGTGTGTTTAGTGCTTCCTTCAGAAAGTCCCATCGTGATCGCCATTATGTTGGTGATGAGGTGGGATAACAGATTCCTAGGATATTCTTTGTTAAGCTAAGATCATCATATAGTATCAGTTTTAAGGATATGTGGGTCTTCTAAGGGATTTTTAAGCATGTTTAGTTTTAGAATTCCCACCATCATCACCATTATGTTGGTGTCTTGTGATTTTGCAGATTGGCATGCCAAGTGACAAGGCAACATGCAAACCAAGCTTTAGAGCTCTAAGATCTAGCCCTCCTAGTCTCAGAGAGGGATCTCTCAATATTTTTATAAGGATGTGTCTTGAAAGTTTTAGTAGTTGATTTCAGGCTAGTTATGAAGTGCAGGGTTGTTTGTTTTGTCTGGTTGGACAAATGTGTTTCATGCAGTATGGATAGAGCATGGGAATCTACAAGCCATTGGGCAATGGATTCATGAGAAAGTCCAAATAGTTCTGATTGAGAAGGAAGGGAAACCAGAGGGAAAATCTAACTCGATCAAGGATCTGTTGAATAATATAGGTGAAATGAGATGAACATTAAGGAATAAGAGAGAAAAGCAAATTAAATCCTTCCACAATGACTTAAAGGATTCGGGGAATGCCCTATTTCCTTCAGTAAACTCACTATTTTGGACTTAATCAATATAAACACTCAAAGAAAAGGAGAAATGCAGACTAAAACCTTCTTAATGAATCATAGGATTTAGGGAACGCCCTATTTCCTCCTATAAGTTCACTGATGAGAGCTTAATCAACAAGACATACAATTGCATTCAAAGAAGAGGGAATGCCTTAGACATCTAGGAATGAAATTATAGGGACCTTCAACACAATAATTACAGTAAGGAATAGAGGGTATGATTGAAACAGGCCTCTCTATCAAAATGCAAGCATTAATAATTAAAGGGAGATTTCAGATACAATATTCAGTGGCAAAGAAAGAGGGAACGCCTAAACAATCTTTAACAAAACTGAATTTACCATTTCTGAAATAAAACAAACTGAATACTCAAGAGAGCTATTAGACTACCCTGTCATGTTTAGTAGTGGAAAACATATAAACAGTGAAGGATAAACAGGTCAGAGGTGCTTCTAAGATACATTTCTCTGCCTAAACTTTTTATCCTACTGTAAGTCAAAGCATAATGGATCAAAGTGATAAACGAGAAACAACATTAAAAATAAGAGATTACTTCACCAAAACCAGGCTCAGGGATCCAATGGTCCAGCCTCCTTCATCAACAGAAAAAACAGAGACTTCCACACTCCTTCAGAACACCAATGCTTCTTCAAAGTAGCAGTCTATGTATTACTTTAGAAATCACCAAATTTCAACCTTTTACAATGAGACTTCGAAGAGTCTTTATAGGTAAAATGAGGAAAATTAGGTAAAGGAGGTTTTAATGATCATCAGAGATAGGAGAGGGCATTCGAATGCTCCATTCTGTGTCATAAACATAACATTAAATTCTAGATAGATTTAGTAATCTTGTTGCTTGTTGAGACTATTTTGATATGACAGAAATCACCCACAGGATGTCCTTGGGAGGAAAAACCATCTGGAGTGGTACTGTTATCTTCTTGGGTGTGAGTTAAGTGAAAGAATGGGCCTTGAGGACTCCCATACTTCTAAATAACTGCTTCTGACAGTTTTTAGTAGCTTCCTTAGTGTAATAACTGCTTGGCAGGCCTTTGAGCATGGAGATGGGCTATGTATGTGTCAGTCAACTTCTGCACCAATAAATGCTTTGTTCCTTTGTAATTCAACCTGTTTTAGCTCTGTTTATGCTTTCACTTTGCTAATTGCTCGAACTGATTTCGTACTGATGCCCTTAAAGGTTTTATTATTATTCTATGCCTTGTCTTCCACCATTGGATATGTGATCCTCATATTTCTAAGTGTTCTGTGTACAGGTGGCGGGTTTCGTTGAGCTGGAGGGTCACTGAGGGTTCATGGATCTGATCCATTTATTAACGTGAATCTGCCCTTTGTTCTGGTTCCTTTGACACTGATTCCCGGTCCCAAGATTGCTATCTGAGCCTTTGTGTCACTTTTGTGACTGTAGGAAAAACTGCTAACAAAGTTACTCTTTTAAACCTGCAAACACACAAAAACTCATTATGAAATCCTGTGGGCTTGGTTTAGACTGCTTGCAGAGGCTCTAGGGTGGCGGAGGAGCAGTGAGGAGGTGGTGCATGCAGCGGAAAAATGGAAGAAACCCTGGCAGAGCAGCTGACTAGGATCGATGGAGGTTTGAGTGCGAAAGGGGACGTGGGCCGTTAGATCAGGACGATCTACGATGGGGATCTCTTGATGAGCGTTTCGGGAGAGAGATGGGAGGCAAACAAATTGAGATGGCGATATAACATGGACCGTGCGATCTCAGAGATCGATGACTAGGATTAATTTGGGAGCGGCGTCGTGGAGAGTATCGGTATGGCGGAAAACCGGTAATGGTTTTTGCATAGAAAAATGGGGTGAGGAGGTAATTTGTATTTGGAACGCGATTCCATACACCGGACGACACGTGGATTCTTAAAACCGCCTATTTCGAAAAATTTCAGAGCGTTAAAAATAAGGTGTAAATATTTTTAGAAATGGAGCTTGAGTTGTCAGATCATGCGGTGTTGATCGGACGGTGCGGGTTGCATGCGATAGCGGCAATGTGTGTAGGCGGAGAAATTGGTGGGCCATGTAATGACATGTGATGTTTGTCACGTAGCAGGTGGGTGTTGGCTTATCGGGTTAAGTCCCGATCGTCAGATATTTCGAATGGATGGTCGAGATTTAGAGAGGAGACGAGAATGTTAAAAAGGGAAGAAGGCATGGTAAATGAAATATACGGAGGAAAGGAGGCCCGATGGCCGTTGATCTATGTAGATCAATGGTCCAGATTCGCATGGGACCATAACATCGGGAAAAGGAGAATAGATGGAAGGCCAGGGTATTTAACATGAGGGTTCAATGTTTTAAGCGCTCGATTGCGGGGCTTAGTCATATGAGACGGAGGGCTAAAGGATATAAGCCCTCGGGGGCTTTAAAACTTTATAGTGCAAAGACTGTTTTTAGGCCAGAATAAAGGGGTTTTAAGGCCAAATGAGGGTTTCAGTAGGCTAGAAAAAGGATTTTTAAACCAAATAAAAGGATGATATAAGGTTTAAAAGAGGGTTAAGGTGATTTAGAGGTGAAATGGAGGGGTTTTGTGGGATTTGTGAAGGAAACAAGGATGAAAAATGGAGATTTTGTGGGAGTGAAATGGAGAGGTGAATGGTGGGAAGGTGGAGCATTATAAGCAGGTTCTCTTGGTAATGAGAAGGTTCTTGAGGGCTTATATTGAAATAGCAGTGAAGATTAATTAAAAGGATAAAGAATCATCATAAGACTTCAAAGATGATGGATTTTCAAAGGAAATATATCTCTTGAAGGCTTGAAAACAAACTTAGCCACCACTAGGTATATCAGAATTTATAGGTGGCTAACATCAGCGACACTATTTTTTGTACTCAGACACATACATCATGATATATATATATATATATATATATATATATATATATATATATATATATATATATATATATATATATATATGAGAGATATTTTTGCGGCTCTACATGTTGTGTCACTTGTTTCAGTTTATGGATGATGTTATGCTGATGGATATCTATATTTTTTGGTTTTTTATGTGTGATGGTTTACCCGAGATACATTCCAGTTTAGGATATTTTTGGCTATGCGATCAACTGCTTGGTTTTGACTCCTTTGTATGTGTGTAAATGTAATATAGTCAAATTGTTTGCTTAATCTTTTTGCACGCAAATATTTTCTAAATAGATGTGTATCTCTTGTCTCAAATGTTTGGTTTAACTACGACAGTAGTAACTGGGAATCGAGGTAGAAATGCATGTGGCGTATGCCCTGATGGAGGGAATTGCTCATAAGTCTGATGATGATGTCATATTCTGCCTGATTGTTTGTTTTTGAACCGATGCACACACTTTTTGAGCAGAGTGGCAATCGGTCAGGGTGGTAGATGACCCAAGCAGCTGCGGCTAAACTTTGAGACCATCTTGATGCTCCATCAACAAATCTAAAATAGGGTTCAGGTTGACGATCCATGGTGGCACTTTGGGCATGTTTAATAAGTCTTTTGGTCAAAAATTTCAGGTGGTCGGGTTTGTGTACGTTCACTCTAGGGAAGGGCCATCTTGGCCCTTATGGGTAGAATTTCTTGAGGTAAAGGCCGTTGACGGGGTTGTTGAGGAATGTCCCATCCGGTTCTGTCAAGATGTATGCCCACTGTCAAATTCAATGTTTGATGATGTAGGGTCCTTTCCACAAGGTTTCAAACTTTCCTGGCCCTAGGGCTTCTTTTGCGACATCATAGTAGAGGAATAGTTCTCCTTCAGTGAATGAGAGAGGGTTGATGTGGCGGTCGAATGATGATTTTACCTGTTTCTTGTGGGCCTCATTGTGTTGTAGTGACTGTCGTCAGCTTTCGTTGACAAGCTCTAGTTGTACTATGCGCTGTTCTAGAGGCTGGGTATCATCAAGGAGTTCGATAACGGTGTGCAAATTTGGGATCTTGCGGAAATCAATGAAAAAACACAAAGTACCTTGATCTTTTGCAACAGGAATAAGGTGGAAATCCTGGGATGTGGGGGTGGCTGAAATCCTATTTCAGGTATGTGATGATACAAATCGAATATGGTGAATCATGTCGTTGGCGTTTGGTGGGGGAAGAATATCTGGGATGGGGTTTTGCGTGAGCGCAAGGTTGGGTTCCCTGCTAGGATGGTCAATTTATTATGGGTGGAAATTGTACCTACTGCAGAGGTGCCTGAATGTTTCCATTAGCGGGCATACCTCTGGTGTGTGATTTTTTCCAGTGCATATAGTGCATGGTATCACTGTGCCAACATACTAGACTGTATGGGAATCAACACTACTCCACGTCCCAGATGTGGATGCTTGGAAAGGATCTATTGTAGAAGAGGTGGTCTTCTGCTTCGACTTCCATGTTGTTGGCTTAGGTGTGTCTGACTCTTTGGGGGGGTGTAGACTCAACGTTTCTCTTGCTTCTCTTAGCTTGGGGAGGTGCACACATTTAATCGTATGGTGAAAGTGTGAACAAATATTGCAATAGGTATGCGTGATCTTCTCTTGGTTAGAGAGAAGTTTCTGAGGGAGAGAAGAGACTATGCGAAAAATATTTGCAAGGGGTTTCAGTTCTATGCACTGATTGACTTGGTGGTCGTTCAGGTCGCATAGTGCGCATGTTCTCCTAGGCTTGGCCTGGGTCATGCTTGGTTGGTGTGTTGTCCTAGCTTTCCCATCACGCTCGTGTGGGTGTGGGGTTGCTGAACTGGAGGCGGTGTATCTTCTATACCACTTATGGAGGTCGTCCTCTTTCTTATCTATGGTATGAATCATATCGATGGTAGGGAAAACTCGAGGGATATAGGTAAAGTGTTGTTCATAGTGATTTCCTTGACATATTAGGCAAAATAGCCTAGATATGGGGGTCCCTTCGTGCTCAGTTTGTGGTCTAGTTGGGAATGTAATATTCCTAAATTAGCTTGCAGCTAATTTGAATATTAAAGTTTTGTTTTGTCAATTAGATAGGTGAATAAATGGGTAGGGAGACCCATAAATATCTTTATGAAGAATAAAACCACTTCTCATGTGAAAGTGGATCATCTTTCCAGCTCAATAAAGCACCCTAAGGTGTGAATAGGGGCTAGAACATGTGGACTGGGTCAACTTTGACCAAATCAACAACGTTGTCATGGAGGAGTGGACATTAATGGAGGGACAACGCAGTTTTAGATGGAGACACATTACATGGAAGTAGTGTCATTAATGGATGGGGCTTAGGGTTTGGAAGCTCATATCTTATAAAATGAAGAGGCTGGTAGCCATATTAGGGATCTTGATGCTTTGATATTTTGATATATGGTTTGTTTAGACATATTGCTTCCTTTATCTATTTAGCTAAGATTGCATGTGCTGTTTAGCACAGGGTGTTCCTGATTGGGAATCCCACATCTTCCATTGATAAGCTCTTGGAGGAGTTTGCACTATACTTCCACAATCAGGCATTTGGCCAAGCTTCAGTCTAATGTACAACACAGTTCTGTTTAGAGTTGGGTTGTGTTGCAGGGGTGTAGTAGTGGAGGATAGAGATCTCCAATTTCTGAGCTAGTTTTCCATTGGAAGGATCATCCTTTCATCTGGGAGCTTGTGAGGAAGTCATAAGGGCTTCATTACATATTTTGGCACCAAGCCAAGTAGCAGTCATCAGCTACAACATAGTTTCCCTCAAGGTCTGCGTTATTTTGGAGAGCATCTGCAACATTGGGTTTATTGCCCTATTTGAAGTGTTTGGGTTTCCTGTGTGGAGATCAACTCTTAATTTATGAGATTTGTTGGAGGAGGATCATACATCTTGTATATCAGATCAGCCATCTCCCATCAGTGATTTATTTTCAGAGATTATTCAGCCCTAGGGCCAAATCTGCTACATTTTGTATAGTGTGTATTTCCGGAAACCTTTTCTGGGTTGTCCTGGAATTCTGTTTTGGAGCATGGATCTATAGCATTAGCATTTTTGGAGCATTATATTAGCATAAATATATTTTTATATCTTTCATCTTCTATTCTCTCTTAGAAAACACAATTTTCTACATTCCTGAACTTCATGTATTAACAACATTTTTTTATCTTGGTGTATGCTTTCATGGGAGGCTTGTTTGCCCAACTTGAGTGATCTTTTCCTCAAGATATTGTACCTATTTTGTTGTTATATTCATAATGGAATGGATCTACTATTGTCTCATGCTTTGATCTATTATATTTTTGCATATTTCCAGTTTTATGCACTTTATTCCTGCTTTTCCCATTTGGGAATATTACAGTGGTATCAGAGCATAATCTTGGCTCAACCTGTGTACCTCAGCCATTATGTCATCTAAGGAGGCTACTCATAGGAAGGAGAAGATATGTAGAAGAGATAAAGGCAAAAATTCACTATCAGGAGGGAAGGAGTTCTAAAAAATTCTTCTTCAATCTATGCAGTGCATTAGTAGAAACATCAAAGAGATGAGAATGGAGAGATGTAGAGATTCTCCAAGAAGGCTTGTACATGAAGAAAGCTCCATATTTTCACATTATGGGTGCAAGAATTCAACTACACCATCAGATCTACAACGTGGTACCATGCCTAGGGTCATAGCAAGAGAGATGGAGGAAGGAGATGTAACAAAGGAGGAGACTCTTGGGGACTATCTTGAAGAGTATGAATCTCAAACTCAGATATTTAGAGATCATCTAAACTTCCAAGGGTTTGCAAGATCAAGGAGGATAGAAGACCTAGCAACCATGATAGAAGCACAAGATGCAAGAAGCATGATGTGGGTAGATTTTTTCTATCTACTTTTGTTGGGTCACCTAAATGTTCAGCTAGGGCTTGGGTGGAGGAGGTAGACACCTATTTGCAACAACACCAAGTTTCAGAAGATGAATCCATTAGAGTAGCAGTGCTGCACCTTGAAGGTAAGGCTTATGCCTGGTGGTTTTATGAATCTTCTTCATTGAAAGATGCAAATATGTCTACTTATGCAAGGTTCACTAGAAGGTTAGTAAAAATATTTAATGAAAAACATTCTGAAACTTCCTTGGTTGAGCTTGCCAAGCATAAAAAAACAAGACCTTTGCATGAGTTGGAAGGATATATAAATACAACTCCATTTCAGAAAACTATTGAGGGGATTAAAAAATTGCAGAATACTTTGCTAGAGGCAAGAACCCCACTCCAGAAAGAGCTCTCTTCTCAAGGAGAAGACATGGAGATCTCTTTTTCAAAAGAGGAACTAAACAAAGAACCCCTTAATGATGATGAGAAAACCTCCATTCATGATGAAGGGGAAGAGAAGAAAATATGTAACAACACTGCCACAACAGCAGCAGATCTAGTACCTCATGAAGAGGAAGATGGAGCAGTTGCTGCAAAGAAAGAAATTATTGCACCTACATTGCCAGGAGTTCCAAAGAATCTCACATGTGGAGATCAGGGCACAGTCCATGTGCAACATGTCCCATCATTGACAGGTTGTGAGATCTTGAAGATAAAAGAAGATAAAGGGGAGGACAAGCATCATATGATTAGGAGCACACACCCCTCTCTATTTCAAAGGGTTGATGCACAAAAGAGGCATGAGGATTTGCGCAGTGGGGACAAGGAAAAATCAGTCCACTCACATATATAGCTTGCTCTAGGCCTCGATGTTTCAATACATGGATGCATTCCACCAGGGAGACCCCATGATTGGAAGATGAACAAAGATTTCTCTCAACATGGTGCAACATTGATATATTTGGCTAAGGGAGGAGCCTTGGGAGGAGCTAGCACAACACAGAGAACCTTTGAGGGGTTCAAAGGAGAGGTGAACCATTTTCTGATATGGACATCGCTATCTCCCCCTTAGCTATTTGGGCTGAAAGATGATGATTCATAAATCTATGATAACCTAAGCATGGTGTCAAAGGGATACTCCATAGCCTTGGAGCAGCAAATGATACTTCCACACATGAGGAAGATTTCTGAATATGACAAGAGGTTATTGACACTCTTGTATGCATTGGCCAAACTATGGAAGTTTTGGATGGGAAATACCTTTCAAGAGGAGGTTGACCTCCGTGTACTTCAATCTTGTCTTGGGCAAGATTAGCTGCAAGGGAGGCAAAAAAGGTGGGGTAGCAGTACTCCAACATATGGCTTTGGCATTAGGCATGCCAAAGAGGAGAAATATGATGTGCCAGGTGCTTCATTTCAGATTTCTACAACGCTGTCATTATTGGGAAGCCTAGATCCATATTGGGAGTCCCAACTATTGGTGGAGTATTCCAAGAACCTCTTCACATGTAAGGTTCTTGATCGACAAGTGGTAGATGGGAGGTATAGAGGGGTTGATGGAGTCATTTATTTCCATTATCAGATCTACTTGACTAAAGAATCCAAGCTCAAGGAGGGGATTCTACATATATCATATGAGGCACTCTCTTCAGGACATGTAGACTTCATTGAGTCTTATCACACCACCACGGAGGGATTCGATTGGGAGGATCTCAAAGAATATGTGCACCAACATATCAGGAGATATTTAGTTTGTTTGATGTATGAGGAGGAGAGCAACCACCTTGCAAGGTTGTTTCAATCACTTCCCCTTTTGATGGAGAGATGGGAAGGTTCATATATGGACCTCTTCACCAACTTGTCTACAACATATGGTAAATATTATGTTTTGATGCTTATTTATCAACTAACAATGTGTGTACATTCCTTTACCATACATTTGCAGCACATTGCTCCATAAGAGAGCAAACCTCTCTTTGGATTTCATGGTCCTTTTGGGACTACATTCAGTGATGGGGATGACCACTTTATGGAGGACTTTGGGAAAGATATGTTTTTCTTGGATCATATTCAGCCAACACCTAATGTCCTTTACTATTTTCAAGCTTTTGAGAAGCTTATGGTAGCAAGAAAGTGGTTGGATGGCCACTTATCACATCATGTTTCGAGAAAACAAGAAGAAGAACATCACTGGTCTCATTTGAGGGACTATTGGCACCACCCATTATGTTATATGAAACTTAGTCCATGTTTATTTTGGAGCCCATATGGTGATAACATTCTACTCACTATATGCAAGAAGAATTGGGCAAGAAGGCTCCCTAGAACCAAGGAGTGGGATCATGAGATTCCAAGCATTTTTTGGCTTCATGAGGAATATATTAGTGCAACCCAAGATCAACAGCTCTAGATTTACCATAAATGGAGAGAAAGACAATGTAAGTTGAAAAATATTATCTCTCACTTTCAGCCATGCAGCCCCTACACATTGCATAAGCAGGGGATTGGTGAGTTTTTTTATGAGCTACCAAGGATGGCTCACTTTTTTTGGATGATAGCATGGAGATTGGAGTTTCTCATTGGGGTTGAGGCACCCAAAATTTAACATCTCTCATGCCTTGAGGAGGCCAATGGACAACATATAACTCTTTCCATATATCTCCCACTTCTTCATGATGAGAGCTATTTGGTTTATCCACCAAAGGAAAACTTGTATTCTTGGGAGGAGACGTATCCATTGGAGATTTTATAGTATCCTTGTAGTTGCTTGAGGACAAGAAACATTTTGGAGGGGAGGACTGTACTATTTCTTCAACTATTTAGCTAAGATTGCATGTGCTATTTAACACAGGGTGTTCCTGATCGGGAATCCCACCTCTTCCATTGAGAAGCTCTTGGAGGAGTTTGCACTATACTTCCAAAATCATACCTTTGTCCAAGCTTCAGTCTCATGTACAACGCAGTTCTGTTTAGAGTTGGGTTGTGTTGCAGGGGTGTAATAGTGGAGGAGAGAGATCTCCAATTTCTAAGCTAGTTTTCCATTGGAAGGATCATCCTTTCATCTAGGAGCTTGTGAGGAAGTCATTAGGGATTCATTACATATTTTGGCATCAGGAAAAGTAGCAGTCATTAGTTACAGCATAATTCCCCTCAATGACTGCGTTATTTTGGAGAGCAGCTGCAACAGTGGGTTTATTTCCCTATTTGGAGTGTTTGGGTTTCCTGTGTGCGTATCAGCCCTTCATTTAGGAGATATGTTGGAGGAGGATCAAACATCTTGTATGTCAAATCATCCATCTCCTAGTAGTGATTTATTTGCAGAGATTATTCATCCCGAGGGCCAAATCTGCTATATTTTTTATAGTGTGTATTTCTGGAAACCTTTTTTGGGCTATCCTGAAATTCTATTTTGGAGCATGGATCTCTAGCCTTAGCATTTTTGGAGCATTATATCAACAACAATATATTTTTATATCTTTCAAATGCTATTCTCTCTTAGACAACACAGTTTTCTGCATTCCTGAACTTCATGTATTAACAACATTTTTGATCTTGGTGTATGCTTTCATGAGAGGCTTGTTTTCCCAACTTGAGTGATCTTTTCCTCAATATCTTGTACCTATTTTGCTATTATATTCATAATGGAATGGATCTACTGTTGTCTCATGCTTTGATCTATTATATTTTTGCATATTTCTAGTTTCATGCACTCTATTCCTGCTTTTCCCGTTTGGGAATATTATAGGGAACCAACGTCGTAAAGCTGCTATATCAGGGCAAGTGGCGACCACATGATTGGGTGTTTTGCATAACATGCATGTTGGTATTCTCTGTAGAGAGCGGGTTGGGATGATGGGGTGTCTCCAGATGGGTCACTTTTCAGCTGATAAGAACATGATGGATCTGCTCGTGACATCCTCTTGGGTTGTGGAGCTATCCGTGGATTTCGCGTCCATGTCATCTTCATGGGAGAGGCAGACTATGGCTAAGTGTAAACTAGCGAGGGCTAGCCAGAATCGAGGGACATAGTGACAATTCTCCAAAAGGTGATTGTCGTCGCACAAAGGACATGTGAATTGAGTTTCCCACAACCTTACGTAGTAAACCCATTCTATAGAATACCATCTATGGATGAGTTCCAGGGCAGCGAATTCTTCGAGGAAGTGACCATGTTCATCGCACAGTGTGTAGCATATAACAGGAGGGGGGATGACTAGGGGTCTTTCTGGTGCCCATTGGTCTTCCTGTAGGTACAGGATGGTACGAGGTTCATTTCCAAATGCTTGGGTGGAGGGATCCTCTTGATAGGATCGTTCGATGGTGCGTAAGGCATCCCTATATCGTGGGATCTCTGGGAAATGATGGGTATAGTGCCCATAGTTGCTGTAGAGAGCACATGAATGATTGGTATACAATGCTTTTCCATTACCTTTGGTAGTAGGTTCCTTTTTACAGGAACGCGACGTTGCGATTTTTGTCTCAGAGCCAAGGAGTGGTTTTAATTCATCCAGATCTGGGAAGATATGGGTAGGGTGACCTATTACGTCGCATATGGTGCAGATTGGTGATTCCCATTGTATGGCTGGAGTCACCAGTTTCTTTCCTCTCTTCTTGATTTTCTTAGCCGGGATTACTGGTTTTGCAATGGAAATTTTTTTTGCGGGGATGGTTTCGATCGTTTCTTGGATGGGTGGGGCCTCCTTGGGATTGAGGGGCTTCAAACCTGTGGTAGTGATGTTGGTGGCTCCTGTTCCCGTAGGGGAAATGAGGTACCAAACTAGTGTTTCCAATGATATATTTGGTAACACTAGTGTTGCCAAAACCTGCGGGGAGACGAAACTAGCTGGGGGGTAGAGGAAAGGGGTTTGGGAAGCGGCGTAGGCTAGAGAGGCTTCCGTGGCTGATGAATTGGTGCCATTACTGCTTGTGTCCATGTCTTGACTAGCTTCAATGCTTGATATGGAAATCATGCATACCGGAGCCCCTGTCACATTGGGTGATGACTTAGGGATAATGGGAGGATCTCCTAGGAATGACCCTAGAATGGACGACGATTTGAACCGGCCGGGGCCATATTCTTGGTACCGTGAAAGGACATTCGAGGATGTATCTACATAGGGTAGAATCACATCAGTGTTTGTTAGGGGTCAATTCTCGCTATGCATCAATTGGTCTACGGTAATGATGCGGTCCTCGTGGGGGAACATCATAATGCGGAAGACGGAGGAGGCTATGGCTGACATGGCGTACATATAACTTCGCCCAAGGAGTATATTGTAGTCCAATTGAGCATCCAAGACTTCAATATATATGTGGACCATCTATCCGGCTAAGCAGACCGAGACGTTTTGGTAGAGGCTGACGGGGGTCGAAGGACAACCGTCATATGCTCTAGGCATGATGATTGAGGGTTTTAGCTCGGGAGACCCTAACTTTTGCCAAACATTTTTTGACATGATGCACGTGGACGCACCTTCATCAATGACACATCGGTGAATTGTGATATTCTCAACTGACACTAGTATCTGGAAGGCGACCATGGAAGGAAGCCTGGGGTGGATTTTTCTAAGTCAAAAGCCACTAGGCGTGTATCGGTAGGGTCAATAGCGCCTGAGCGGAAAGTAGGGCTTTACATTGTTTTGGGCATGATTGCAATACTTCCAAAGATGACATAGCAGTGGGAGATTGTGCTAAATCATCTATGATACTATAATTATGGGCTGCTTTGGAGTAGTTTCTTGCTCGCCTATTGGGTCCCTTCGCCATCTTTGACAATGGTTCGATAGGCATCTTTGAAATGGTCAAAGGTGCAGTCGATGCACTGGTACTTGCCCCTAATGTATTGGTGTCTGGTGGGGTGTCATAATTGTGATTCCATGTTTGGAAAAACATCTCTTTGCCAGTCATGTAGATTTCGTGACTACTTTTCCCAGAGTCATCTGGATTTTGTTGCTGAGTGCTTATCATACCTTGATGGGGGAAAGGTTCCTGCATCACAGCTGGTTGCTGGGAAGAGCCTCCTTGTCCTCAGTTACTTTGTAGCTTCTTCAGCTCAGGGAGATCGAGACAGTGGTGAGTATAATGGTTGTACTCACCACATATCGAACAAGAATGGTTTGTTTGGAGAGGTGGCCTTTTTCTCTGCCGTTAGGCATTGCTTGGCTCCTGGCTCTGATTCTGGTTGGAGTTGCCTCCAGCCTAGGATCGTGGAGGGCATTGCTGGTTATTGCCCCCCCTGTCTAGGATTCCATTTTGGCTTGTTTTTTTCTTTTTTATTCACCACGTTAGGGGGGTAGTTCTCCTAGTTATATCGGTGAGGTTGGTTTTGGGATGGCTGCAAAAATTTCACGTGTGCATTGGTCTGCATAGGAGGGTCTTGTGCTGGGGACTGAGCATAACACAGTCCCTATTTTGCACATGGATTTTGGAGGGAAGCTCTTCCATTAGTGTTTCTCTCTACATACTAGGTCCCCTGAGTCAGAGGATAGGGTCCTCCCCAGTGATATGCTTGTGCCCTATTGGTCAATTTTTTCTGAGTCATATGATGACTTTGAAAACTGGGTTGAGGTATGTTTTGGGTAGAACTGTATGTGTAACTGGGGTTTTGACTGCTGCTTCTTAGATACCCATGGGTCAATGACCCAATTATTCCATATGCAGAGTTCTATGCGCCTGGAAATTCTTGATAAGTTTGTAGGCGCGGGGCGTTGGGAAGTATGTTGTAAATGTATCCTGACTACGTATAAATTAGCTCAAGTTGCTAGGATTTGGTGATGGCATCCTCTTCGGATGTGGGCCTTTGTTGTGCCACATCCTTTGAAATCTCTTCCATGAGAGTTTTCAGGAATAAATCTTAAAGAACTCGGTCGTTGAGTTTTTCTTTACATAAACTGTGACGCTGCCTCCATTTGTGGAGATGGTCCGAGATATGGACGGCGAGGGTTTGTCTAAAATGTGTCAGTAATTCCATTCCGGAATCATGGTGAATGGGTAACTGAAAATATGTTAGGAACACAGTCGCGAGGGTGTTAAAGGTTCCATGTGAAGTAGAGGGTTGCTCCATGTACCATTTCGTAGCTACTCCTGTCAGAGTGCATTTAAATAGTCTCAATCAAATAGTGTCATCAATGATACTCTTCGATGAGCACCACAGGTGGAAGGTCATGACATGATTACTTGGGTCTTCTGCTTACTTTCCTTCAAACTTTGGAATATCAAAGGGAGCTTCGTGGCAATGGGAGGCCATGTAGGGTTGTGTGCGATGGGGTCATTCGTCAGCTTGGTTAAATTGAGTAGATTCAATGAAGCTAAGAAAGGTGACTGGGAGGTTGACGCCATTGCAATGTGCGAAAACACAGAGTTCTATTTAGGAAGAGGGTTGGTCTGCGACGTACCCTATTATGTATTCAGCTGGCTTCCCAAATGGGTCGCACTCCTCTGCCCCCTAGGGGTCATGGGAGGAGTGGTACGTGGTGTGGTGTTGGGAGACCAACCAAGGTTACCAACTAAGGATGCCCCAATAAAGGATGAACCAATAATGGTGGCAGTGTTTCGTCTTTGATGCCTAAAAGATAAAAGACCTGGAACCCCTCCCGGTAATGGGGGGAGGTCCAAAAGACGCCTAGATTGACGAGGTCTTGTTGGGCTCATTTTGGTGTCGACTAGGTTTGGTTTTGGAAAAATTTGAGAGGATAGAGTCTATGATCAAAGAAAAATTCTGGTCACATACATAAAACAAAGTGAAAATAAAATAAATTTTCTCTTTAAATTAATTCTATGTGATCAAGCAATAAAAAAAAGTGGTTTTTGTTTGTTTGCATATGATACTCAAAATCCTAGAAGACCTATTCGTCCTCAAACACTCAAATGTAACTGGGCCTTGAGAATATATCTTGCGAGTACTGGCACAACGTTCCATAAGAGCTGGCAATGCCCCTAGTCAGCCGAAGAAAATCCACCAAGGTAAGGGTAGAGGGTCTGGCGCTTGCCTACACCATCACCTATAGGGAAGGGATGCCCTATATTTGGCCACTAAGTACCACCGTCCCACATGAGCGTTCGAGTGTTGGGCTTCTTGTTAAGTCAGCTAACAATACCGAGTATCAGCCAGGTCAGGTAGCCCCAACTGATACCGCACGCATTGCGCCTAAGCCTAACCCCCTCTGAAATGGGTCTCTGCTGTGCTCGGGTTTTCTTTTCTGTGGGCCAATAGGTGGATTTGAAGCTACCTAAACAGTAAAATTATATGTTTCAAGATGAAGAATGATCAAGGCGACTTATTGGATTCCTAGCCCCTTGATCCTAACTTAAACTATAAATTATTTTGTGGCCCCTGTGGGGATAATTTAGTGAGTTTGGTTAAGTTTGTTTTAGGTGTCTTTGCTTTGTTTAGTGGGTGAATGTGTGTGAGAAAAAAGTGGACAAGCACATAGTTTGAACGTGTGGATATGCTATGATCCTTTTCAAAATCCTCTATTTAAACTATGTTGTATTGTTCCTTGCTCAAAAGAAAAACGTGCGGATATGGGCCGCTTTCTATTTTTCCTAGTTAATCTATGTGATTAACCAAGGGAGATGGAGAGTTGTGAATATAGAGTGTTAAAATGCTTACCTAGGATCACAGGAGGGTGCAAAGGTAGCAAAGATTACTTGCTCTTCTATTGACAATTTAGTCCTAGTCCCGAAAATCCTAGTGCAAAAATTGAACTAAACTAATAACTTTTACACTAGAAAAAGATACTAGCTAAGCATGCATGGAATTGGGCCACTTACTTTGGCTAGTTATCTAGGTGTGTTGGTACCTAAATTTGAAAAACATAATTTTTTTTTCGGAATGCAAGTTATTCCCCCCCCCCTACTTAAACTATGTGTGAACTTTGCAAAAATCAACTTGAAATAAATTGACACTAAGCCTACGAAAAGAAGCTAAGAGTGAGCTTTAGCAAGCTGCGGGGTATCTCAACCAATGCTGGCAAGTGTATTATGGGCTGCCAAGCACTTTACAAGCATGAAAAGATAGAAATGAGGGAGAAATTTCTCTTTCTGTCTTTTGCGCGCAAAAGGCTGAAACATGCGCGATGTCTGCACAGGTCAACTCTGAACACGCGCTCTGGGCACGTTTGTGGAAGGGAAAAGTGCACAAATTCCTGCAAAAGTAATTTTTGGAGCTGTTCTGCTTTAGTCTGTCATTCAAGATGAACTATGGACTGCAAGAGAAAAAAGGGGAAATTCAGCTCCACTCCACAGCACAGACAGAGGTCTCTGCAAAAAAGAGGCACAACCACATAAACTTGGTAATAAATATTAGTGGAGTTGCCAATCTTGTTTTAGTGTGTTTTTTGCACATATGTACGAAATCACACCAAATTAAGGGGTGTGGTCTACCCACTTAAGTTATTGGTAACATGCAGAAAAAGAAGTGGAGTCAAGCAAGTTAGTGGAACAAGCTAGAATCATAAACATACTAGATAGAGAAATAGCATGCATATATAAACTAAAAATAAACTAAAACTAAAACAAATAAACAAAAGCTCTGAATAGAGTAAAAAAACTGCAATAATCCGAACGATGGCTCTTCGGCCCCTCTTATTGAGTGACGATAGGAAATGAGGATGAAACTTTAATCCTCTTGCCAAAGGGCCCTTAGAACATGGGTTCTAAGTCCCGATGCAAGGATTTTTTTACTCACAAGATTGCCTCAGTGCAAAGTATCCCTCTCTCTATTGTGGTGGACTGAAATTGTTGGGTGGCCAACAATTGAGTCCCCTCTATCTTCAGCTCCGGATCACACACTGTTGGTATTGCTTGGGAAATTCTAGCCAACATAACAATGTGTTCACCCATTCTTCATCTCATGGTGGCCTTATATAGGAGAATTCAAATCCTCCTTCCCTCTCTTGGTACATTGTGGATGGTGACACAAGAGAGGGGGATGATTCCTTTGTGTGCTACAAATATTCCATTGTGTGCTCACTTGATGTTTAAAGAGGCTTTGGTGGCTGTCCTTAGGTGGCTTCAAGTGAGGAATCCCTGTCCTGGAGTGTGCCTTTTGTGGTCCTGGAAAGTGAATTTTTCCACTCCCAGGATTGCGCGCATTTCAGGTCATAAGGCGCGCAAAGGCGCTCTTCACAAAGGATTATGCATGAAAAAGCATTTATGACTTGCTCAAATTTGATTTTTCCTCAGACCTTAGAGATTTTTAAGTACTTTCTAGATTCTCTAATGTCTTTCAACCCTGTATATCCTTCTGCTTGACATTAAATAATGTCATATTCTGCTTGTACGATTTTCCAGTGTTAACAGACCCAATAATATTTAGGTGGACCAAAGGATAGGGGGTGGACCCGAAGATGGTGGGCAGACCTACCCATGGTTTTGTGCATGATTTTTGCACATGGTTTTGGGCATTATGGCTTTCTTCCCATGGTATTTTGTAGATCCGGTCAAGGGAACTATGGTTGTGTTCTAATCCAGGTTTAATGGATTGGGGTTTATGATTGATTCAACGTGTATATATATGTATTGTGACATTGAAAGGAATATAATAAAAAATAAATCTGGTAGTCCCAGTTTTGGGATCCAAGGGAAAATATCTATGCATACTTGTTTTTTTTTCTTTCCATTGTTTATTTTTCTGTTTGAAGAATCCGTTTGCAAGTAACTTATGTACAGGGTTAAAACCTATAGATTCAAAAGCAAACATATAAGTAATATACCACGAATTAGTTCATTAGCATACAACTCATATGAAATCACACATGCACACACAATATAAGTATCATATATCCCTTAGAACTAACATTAAAGTGCACAGTAATTGATGCTGAATGTGAAGAGATTCTCATTAAAAATTTTGCAAATCCAAGTACATGAACACAATTTCTATCAAAATCCAATATTGGAATGTAGTCTGCTCATATCATCTCCAAGAAAAGCCCCTAGCCTCACCACAAATCAACCTAGTATCTACCAAAAAAATTAGTGCTTAAAGCTACCTAAGTACTCACAACTCTCTCAATGCTAAAATAACTTAAGTGCTAAAAGCCCCACCCCCCATTCTTGGAGGCATGAGGATATATTTATACAAATGGGGAGGTGACTCTTTACCTTCCCATGCATATTCAATTTCCTCCTGACCTTTCATTCCTAATGCCCTTGTACTTCATATTGACTTTCACATGATTTTGATATTTATCATTTTCATAATAAAATAACATCTACAATATGAGAAAGGAAGTACAATGGGTGTTAATGTTGCAGTTCATAGAGAAGGCATTGTATTTGGGAAGAGATCCTTTGGTATCTTTGCTGTCTTAGGTAGGATATGAAGCATCTAGCCAAACTAGGCTAAATTGTATGTCTATAATTTCAACTCTAAGTTCTGGGATGGAAAATATCTTACACACATTCATCATTGTACAATGATTTAGACACATTGGACCTCCAAATGATTTTAGGTAACTTCCATTTTCTTGGAAATTTAACCTCCTTTTAGGTATAAGCAGTCCTTTTCTACGAGTTGTACAACCCTCATAAGCCAAATATTAGACTAAGTTTTGTGTTACATCATGTTCAGAAAATTAAATCTCAAAGGCACGACCATAACCAATTGTTTGGCTATTTATCTTGCTTGTATGATTCAATACGTTATTGCTTGGAAGTTATAATAAAATGGAAAAGCCACCATGCCACTCTATCTTCCTCACATAAATCCAAATGTTCAATAATGCCTAAACTAAGATTTTATATCCTCTGAAAATGACCCAGAGTCTAGGAAGCAATCCCTAGCTTCTTTATTTTAGACATTAGCACTTGTTCCCAAGAATCTAATAAGTCCTTATGTTTGATAATATTATATTTATATATGTATATATACTTGATGGTATGAGTGATATTCCACAAATTAAAAACAACTAGAACTTCCAAATATAGAAGCTCCTTTGGTTCTGCAAGAAATTGTTTACAAGTTGTTTTAGATCATCGAAAATTAAGTTTGTATCAAGTGTCACTCTCTTTAAAACCTCTCAAATTTGGAGTTCTTACTCAAACAAGGATTGTGAGATACCAATAACCAAATGTTGATAGTGTTGGAAACCACCAACATACAGGGGGGTCTCCACGATATGAAGTCCCAGATAGACCTCACACCATTTGGGATAGGATCCCCATCAGGAAAATAGGCCCGATTGCCATTATTATGTTCTTAAATATTTTCCTTTAAATTCAATTTACAACATAAGAGGGCATGCATATACACTTGATATAAGCAAGTAATATTTTGTGATACAAATGGTTGCAATGTGCACAAAGTACTTTCATGGAGGATAAAATAAAGAGTGAGCCTTTAGAAGAAAAGTAATAGTACTATCCTAATAAAGACACACATAAATTTAGAAAGAATTGTTGATTAATATGCGAAATAGATCACAAGTTAACAATGATCATGAAAGAAAATAAGGATGCATGATTCAAAGATGTGCACCAAAGCCAACGAAATAGTTCATTTTCTTTAGCACATATAAAACACAAACATATATTGCAAACATGAAAGAATAATCTTACAACATTCACGATACATGTATGAAAGTGCATCAACTATGAGAGCTTCAAAACATTAAGTGAAAGTTCCAAGATACACAATTACAATGTTGCATCACTAGCTCTGATAGTGGAACAATAAGCCACCACTTGCTCCTCAAAATAATGATCTTCTCTCCAATTCATAGCTAGAGAAGCCAAGGTGAAAATTCCTTTGCTTTATCTGTGAAGGTTTATTTATAACAAATGAGGTGACCTTTTACCTCCCATGTGACTCTTGAGCTCCCATGTGACTTTTGAGCTCCTACATGACTCTTGGACTTCCTAGTGATTATTACATTCAATGTGTGACCCTTGGGCTTCCACACATTTTACATTTTCTAATTTTCGAAATTACATAACTAATTCCACCATTGATGTGGAAAAAATACATGAGAGAAAACATCACTCTTGTGTTGACACTTTGAAGACCTATAATTCGGTGACTTTGACATGAGACTTCATTGTAATTTATCAATGCCAAGTTCTTCTATTTGTTGTTATGTATTTAATACTTCATGATAGATCTTTCTTGTACTTCATATTTACCCTCCAAAGGGTCTAGTTATAGCATTGGAGTCTTCCAAGTCATTTTGGTTCCAATCTATGTGTTGTAGTATGGAGTTTTGTTATCTCCTTGTATGATAGCCTCTTTGTGTCTCACGTCCACAAGTGTCTTGTTGCAACCTATCCTTGATGACCTCCTTGAAAATTATCTGCCATGTTAATATGGTAGTATCTGCAAGTGAATTTCACTCATGGAAATACAATATCAGTCCCAAAATCACCTAATATACCATTTTTTTCTTATGAAAAATGCTTATTGTGATGGGATAGTGCGCAAGGACTGATAGAGAGGGGTTATTGGGCGTAGATCATAAAGGCAGGAAGCAAAGGGTAAAGGTTTGGGTACTGTGACTGCACAATGCATAATTATTGATGATGAGGCTCTAGGGATTGTGCAGGTTGCCACTGCAGGGGTCAAGAGATGGCCTTATTGTACACTGAGAGTTCACAATGTGAAATACAAGGCGAGGTTTATCAAGGCTTGTGCAATGGGAAAGTGTAACCAGTAAGGCTGAGTTACTGTGCTATGAAGTTTCTCAATGTGCAGTGAAGGAGGTTATCCTCAAGATGGGTACAATGCGTAAGTATATAAGGTAAGAGTCTCATCATTGAGGCTTGATATTGCATAATGTGATCATTACTTGACTAGAGCTTGAATGTACTCTTGACTTGCGCAAGACGTGAGGACAAATATGAACTGCAAATTTGACTAAGTGTGGGATAAATGGGATAAGATAGTGAGATTATGAGCATTCGACAAGCCCTGGACATGATCACACATACATATACAACCAAGCACATGACAAAAATATGCACAATACCCAAAACCAACATGCATATAGTGAAACAAAAATAATTCGACACTTATCTTTAAGTGCGAAACTTAGGGTGTATATATTTATGACACAAGAGTTGTCTGCAATCAAAAGGTGCGAAATGCCATGGGAATGTGTCCAATACATGTTCTAATGACAAGAATGATAAGCTAATGCAAGAGAGTGCACTAGAGCTTCCTCTTAAAGGTGTTCCATGGTTGCTTCTAACAAAATACGACACTTTTGAATTATTTAGAAAGGAACTTGAACACTTAGAAAAATTTAGAGAGAAAGCATAGAAAAAATTTAACAACTTGAAACGACAGTTCACACAATAAATTATAGGCTCCAAAAATTGGAGGGTGTTATAGCAACTAAAACACTTGGCGATTCACTGGAATAACCCCAAATTCTATGTTTAGGTCTATCTTTTGTGCACATAGTCTAGCTCTTCAGGAAGTATTGATTCACCTTGTGGATCATCCAAGCATCCTCACTTATCCCTGTTATAGATGTAGTCTCCTCTATTCCGTCTCTGAGCTCAAACATATTTAAAAAAATTTCCCTACTTGATTGTTTTGATTTGGGAGAAGGATAGTATATATTCGTGAGTTTAAGATAATCAAAGTTTTAGTACCATCTATGGTGTTGCTTTTCTACCAACATGCCTGTTGAGTATCCTCGTGGAGTCACTTCAAGGATCACAAGCATTTCTTCCCTGCCAACAGGCTTGTTCAGTACCCCAATGAAGTTGCTTGCTTCACCTCTCTGCACAAGAAGCCTTTCTCTTATTTCACCCTTTATTTTATTTTCAATATGCACATAGAATTTATTAGGAATTTTATTTTGTCAGGGTGGAAGAGGGATCCCAACTTATTTATGAGCAAGAGAGGTTGTTCCTTGTTTTGCGAGGACTATTATATATACCTCTGAAATTAGTTTGCTCACTTTAGTTTTCTCCTTTCCTTCCTCTACTTGATTGGATAAACATATTAAAACACCATTTAATTCGAATGTCGAGTCAAGGAGTTAAGATCCTAGAATGAATATGGGCATCGTAGTTCTGCTAAATTTTTCTAGTTAGAATGGATCATATTTTCCATTCAGACATTATTGACATTAAATATATTTAGACCCAAGCAAATAAGAGGGACCAAAAGTTAGCCAAGCATTGTAAGATGTCACAATTCCCTTCTAAAACTATCACCATATTTTCTCAGAGAAAAAAAAAAACTCTTACACACAAGATCTTATTTATGCACATTTATCATAAAAATGCAAAGAAACGAAAGACAAGACATGACATAAACAAAGGAAACAAAAAAATACAGGAAATAAAAATAATATGTACATAGGTAGAAACACAACCCTAAGTCTACTACTAAAAATAGTGTTTCAAATCTTTGCCATAAACAGGAAGAGGTTAAATCATCTTGTCTAAAGACTGAAGATGATAAGTACGATGGGAAATCTTATCATGGATAGTGAAGGGTCCGATCCACATGGATTGGAACTTGGTGTGTTTTCTTTTCTCTTCATGGGCCTTATCCCATTTCAAGACTAGGCCCCCCACACCAACTTCCTTATTCTCCAAAAATTTCTTGTCAAACCAACGTTTAATACGTTTCTGATGCATACAAAATTTCTCCTTTGTCTTATGCCTTTTTTCCTCTAGTTTGGGAAGGGTATCTATCCTGCTCTGAACAACCTAACATGGTTTACCTTGGGATTCTTGGGAAAGTTGTAAGGTTGGGAGGTACAAGTTCAAAGGAAGGATAAATTATTTTCCATACATGAGGAAGTAAGGTGAGGTCTTAAGATAGGGGTTAGGGGTAACATGGTCATCCCATGAGGCAATCGCCAATGCATTATGCCAGTTCCTTTGCTATGAGTATGTTAGTCATCAATAATTTTTTCCTTTAATAGATGACTAAATGCTTATCCTAGATTTCTAGAAACAACATTCATGAATATTGTGAGTTCTAGAAATCTCACTGCCTTCATTGTTCTTAGGATACATTTTCCACTATTTCATCATCCCATCATGTCAAGCTCATCTCACCAATTCCAGAAGACCCATCATGGGCTCATGTCACTCATTTTACCTATGTTTTGTCACATTTGGCCTCAATCCTCTGTTTTGTTTTGCCTAACCCATCCACTGCTATCTAGGGCTAGCAATCAACCAACTCTCTTATATCTCCAAAAATACCTCAAGCATTGATGGTCTCAAAACTGTCTCTGTAGGCTCTTTAGATAAATCAAGTACATTGGATTTTGGATATTCAATACATCAGTTTGTACAAAACTCTGTTTTACACCTAAGGATCCCAAATCAAGTTTTCAAGCAAAGGCCAAGTCCAAAGAGCCTTCCACTAGGTCACCTAGGGTTTCATAGGTCATAGGGTTGATTTGGTGTTCTAAAAATCTCTGCTTTTCCTGTGTAAGAGGATGCATTCAAAGAAGAATAAGGTCAAGTAACTTTGTTCAAAACTGATAAAAAACCCTTCAAGGAAGGCCTCCTTGGCCAAAGCACAAATTCTGTAAGGGACAGCTGCCCTTGTTCACATTTCTACAAAAATGATCAAGATGGCCATCAGCATAAGAAGAGGTAAGGTAATAGGGTGAATCATCACAAGAAGACATCCACAACAAGGAAAAGGTAGCAGGCCTATGTACAATGAGATTCAGGGTTTTTGGGATTGGTTGACAAAACAATGTTGCCAAGCAAGGAACCATCACAAATACCATGAATACAGAAGGCACAACAACACAACCAAGGACACATTGAAGATTTTTAGAAATCATGAATGAATAAGGGAAAAAGGTGAGGTAAACTGAACATAAATGAATGAACTTGAAAGGGCTATAGAGAACTTAGAAGACAACACTGCTTATTCTTCTCTAATAGTCCTAAGACCTAAGAGTTTGGAAAGATAGACAAAACAGGTCAAATGAAGATGATAAGTCCTCCTTCATAACAACAGAAGGCATTCAAAGGATTTCCAAGGTGTTCTCTAGGGTTTGTCAAAGCAACACTGCTTCACCTACACCAAAGGGAGAAATGGTAAAGAATATCAGTGTGATGGAGCCTAGGCTTCCCAGTGTAGTCAAATGTCTTAAAAATAATCAAAGGAAGGCAAGCATGAGGTAACGTGCCAAAGGAGAAAATCATGCTGAGCATAAGTTCACTGTTGAGAAAATGAGGCGTCAAACTCCAAAAGGGACTAAGAAGACCAAAGACAAATGTGTTGTAGGCACCTGCAGAAATTCAGAAGTGGCCAGGGGAACACTTGGCATGGCATGATTTTCTTAGAATATTTGTCAAAATAAATATATTACTGCCTAAAAAATCAGCAAGGAGGTAAAAATACATGTTTCAGGTCAGCTGCAATAAAAAATGCCAAAAGGGATAAGAACAATGTTTTTAGTTTGTCAAATGCATGCCAAAAAAAGTTTGAATAGTGCCCAGACTTTCAAAGATAAAAAAGGATGAAAAATACATTTGCATCCCCTCAGCCAGCCATCACCACAAAAGAAGAAAATATGCCTTGAGAAAGCCTTCAAAAACCCCTGCAAAAGATATAAAGGGTATCAGTCAAATGACAAAAAGGTTGAAAACATAGTAAGGTGGGTTTATAAGTATGATTTATTTTTCTCAAGAGGTATAAAGGTGTTCCAGTTTCATTTCAAACTCATTTAGCACTTGGTGAAGAGAAAAAAGGCTTCAGGAGAAAAACAGAGTTTTTTTTACCGTTTCTAGGCGAGTTTTTCCGGTGCTGCGCAAATCAGTGGCGTTATGAAAATAAGAGCTGGCGTTGCACTAATTCGTCCTCCGCCTATTCAAAACAACATGACGCTGCACAAATTTGGCCTGGTGCTGTGCTAATCTTGGGCGCTGCACAAACGCGGGTCTGACTCGCCCGGAGACTGAACGCTGCTGCACGCGCCCGGCGCTGCGCTAACCCACGGGCAGGCCTGCCGGCGCTGCGCTAACAGGCCAACCCAACAGCTCGGGCAAGGCACTGCCTAACGTAGAAAACCTCCAAAAAAGAAATTTCTCTGCCCTAAATCTCAAATTCACTTTCTAAACTGCCTCCAAAGGTCTATAGAGAGCCAAAAATTGGTAAGTGACTTCCTTTCCTTGTCCCCAAACAAATTTTCAATAAAATTTTGTATTTTGTGGCTTTGAATGTTCAAACCCTAAGTGGGTAAATCCTAGGTCTTGCATGCAAATGAGCCTTTGTTTTTAAACCTCCTTGAAACCAATTTGATGTCATGTAAGGGTAAGTGAGTTAAGGTGGCTGCAATACACCTTTGAGAAAAGCCTCCTTAGGCTCCAAGGCAAATTAATCCTAAAAACCCTAACCTCCACATCCCTCATTCACTACAAAGTTGACTTCATCATCATCTTCATCTTGTTTCACCAAGCCCTATATTGTCAACCAACATCTCCTATCATTATGTCAGGAGTTGAAAACAACAGTAGCAGTGAAAGTGGTCAAAGGCCTTTAAGACTAAAACATAAGGGAGGGAAAGTCAATAGATTGGAACCTCAAAGCACAGTGGCCATCATCTCCTCTCCTAGGATCCTGTCATGTTTACATAATGCAAGATGTTTTCAATTTTGTGAGAAGGTCAAACAAGTGAAGAGCCACCCTGAGCTTACAAGGCTCCTCATTCTCAACTTACACAACAAGCACTCAAGCCTCGCAGGAGTGGATTTTGAGATCTCAGCAGGTGCCATCTCTGAGGCCACATGTATCCCTGCTGTAGGTGAGAAGTGGTTTAAGAAGGGAAAACTGGACAAATAATTTTTTGAGCCATTCATCAAAACAAGGTATAGAGAAGGCAGCAATAAAATTTTCCCTTTCTCACACCTCAAACACATATTTGCACCCTTTATGTTGGTTATCATGAAGTACTTCACCTGTGAGGGGAGATACTCCAGGCTCTATTCCTACCATGTCAGACTCCTCATGCATTTCACAGGGGTTAAGATGCTCAAATTTCCCTACTATCTCTATAGAAGCATGGAGAAGATGTCTTCTGTTGTCTGGAGGAGGAATCATTCCAAGAAAATGCATAGCTTGTTCCACCATTCCTTGATCAAGATGGTGGTACTACATCAATTGGATAAGCAAGGTATACCTTGGGATGCGTTCATAGCCCATGAAGTTTTCATAATCCCACAGCCTCCTAATTAAACAAATCCGCCCTCCTCATTTTCACAAGTACCCTCACCACATGAAAACCTCCCTTCCTCTCCTTCTCTTGATGCATCAGGGGAAGCAAGAAGTGGCAATGAAGAATCACTTGAAGATCAGGATGAAGGTGATGATAAATCAGTCCACAATGAAGATGAGTTTGATGATAATGTTGGAAACCAAGAGGATCATGTTGAGGAAGAGTACATGGAAACTAAGGATGAACACGAGGATGAGCCAGCAAATAATAAAAAAAGTGCTGACAATAAAGAAGATGAAACCAGTGAGGCAGAGATAAAAATCAACGAGGAAGAGAAAGAGGGAAATGATGGGGAAGAAGAGGGAAATGAACATGATAGTGATCAAGATGAGGAGGTGGACAGTCAAAGGGATAGTGAACATGACAATCAAGGGGAAAATGTGCATAACCATGAAAACAGTGAGTAAATTCATGAGGATAACAATGATTATGTGGAAGAGGGAAATGATGATGCAGAAACATAATTTGAAGAAGGGGACAATAATAAAGAGGATGACACTGATGGGATAGGGAATGAGAAACAAGACAACAAAGGAGATAGTCATGACATTCATGACACCAATCACCCTCCTAGTGAACATGAAAATGATAACAGTGTAGGGGATGATGAAGAGGAAATGAGTCCTAATGATGAACAAAACCAAAGTGAAGAAAGTGCAGAGGCTAATAGTCTAAATGAAGACCAAGGTTACAGTACAGACAACAGTGAAGAAGGTGAGGGTGATAATAGTGTTGAGGAAAAATAGCATGATAACCTTGGAGTTCTGAATTCAACTTCTCAACAGGTCTCCAAGACCCCTTGAGGGAGGCCTCCACCAATTTTGAGAAAATTTGGAACACTTTTTGTTTTTTGTGATTTTTAAGGCCCATTAGCGCAGCGCGCAGCGCCACTGGCGCTACGCTAATCCATGGAGCATCCTCAGGAGGAAAAATAAACATTTTTGGGTTTCTCATCACTATTACACTTTGATCACCAAGTTTCAGATGATTTGGAGCAGGTTTGACCCCTCAAAAGGTCAAAAAACTGCTCTTTTTTCACCATTCTGCCACTATTTCAGACCTGGCGTTGCACTAATGGCAGTCTTGGGATTTTGAAATTTTGAAAGGCTACAAGAGCTGGATCAAGAAACTACAAGAGTTTTTGGAAAGTAGACTCATCATGCTTTCCAACGAGCCATCACATAGCCAAATCCGACATCGGGAAGGGGTCCAAAACTTGGTTGCAAAAGAGCCTACTTTATGCTAAAAGTGGCGCTGTGCAAATGGACTGTTTAGTGTGTTTTGGACCATAAGTCAACAAAACACACTCATTTATTGCAAAATCATATTTGAGTGTTTTTTGAGGCAAATCACTCTAGAATTAGGTGCAAGAAGTTATTTTAGCATTTATTTCATGAGATATTTTGTGCCTTGGGCCTTGCATGGTCTCTTAGGCATAAATGACATTTATGGGTGATTTTGACTTTTTCCAACCCTATATAGGGGTTTTTCCCTCCTTTGTTGAGTTAAATAGAGCACGAGGGCTTCATTGTAAATGTTGGCATTTGATGAGCTTTGAGAGCAATACATGGTTTTTATGAGCTTGGAGAAGAAATTGGTGTTGTGGAGTTTATGAATGGCTTGCTTGGATTGATGATGGAGAAGCTTGTTTGCAGGATCCCTAATCTTGGTTAATGGTGATGTATTCTTAATTTGTTCATGTTTTCTTGTTATCATTATGTTTCATCCTTCTTTGTTGTAGTAGAACATAAAATTATAGGTTGAGAAATGCTCTTTGAAGCACCTTAGTCCTCCTGCCTTCTATTGCCTTGATGTTTTCCTCTGTTGAGTCAGCTTAAGGAATTATTAACTTCTCCTTAGGCCCACCTAAACTTGTTTGTTTCATTAATGGATTAGTATGCTAGTTTACAAATATGTTTCATGGTAAGCCCTGCTTATTTGATGCTATCTAAACTCTGTCTTGAAACCTCTCTTTGAAGTACTACTTGCTAGGTTAAGTCAAAGAGGTCTTGTTTTGATCTTGCCCCTCGTCCATGCCTATTAGTTTGCCTCAAAGTTATTTATAGCTTGATTTATGATGTTTAGGAGTTCCCTCTTCATGAATTAAATTTATTTGTGATCTTAAATGTTTTCTAAAGCTTGAAGGTGAAATCAATAGAAGTTAAATGAGTTTCTTGCCTTCTATATTTCATTGAAATTGTTTGTTTTGAATGGTTATTGGTTTAAGTATTTTCATTGAGCTTAATGGTTTGACCTACCTCATGAGTTATATCTTTTTCTTATCAGTGTTTAAGACCTCCTTGTTATAGTTATTTGACAAAGGATTCTTGATTGCCCTTTGCCCTACCTTATTCACCAACTTGATGTCCATCCCACTTCACACATAACCTTAAGGATCCATTAACCTTGCTAGATTGGCACTGTAATGCACTTTGTTTCATTATTAAGATATCCATGACTTTCATTGACTCCATAGCCCAATGATTTAAAGACCTCCCAGTCCACCTATTCTACCTGTTCATCTAACCCAACCAAAACAAACAACAAACCCTACACTTAACAATTAGCCTAAAAATCAAAACCCTAAAAGCAAACAAGTTCACATCCTTTGCAAACAATAACGAGAGCCCTCTTTGAGTCCAGGAAGGCTAGGTCCTAGGATTCCAAAGACTAGTCTGATGTTACCCTGTGTATTTGGTCTACCAATCTGCCAAATCACAAGACACTAATAGAGTAAACATTTTTCTTTATGATGCGAATTAAATTCTTATTTGTAGATTCAACTAGATCGTTTCCCTGAGGGAAATAGTTAGATAAATGCTTTAAAAAATACCATTTTCCAATACAAATCATAAATTTTGAATGAAGAAAAGTAAGTTTCATTAAACAAAAGTGATGCAGGAATGCCAAACCTGGTAATGATATTTTGTTTGAAAAAGTGAATGACTTCCTGCTCGTTCACTTATCTTAATGGAATTGCTTCAACCCACTGAGTAAAGTAATTTGCGGCAATTAAAATATATCTGTCAATAGGGGAATTTTGAGGCCTAAAATGGGCCTCATAAGAAAATTATAAAATAATAGTGGAAATAATAAAATAAGATTAGATTACATTATCAAATTTTAGAGGGAAAAAAGAAAAAACTACATTTTCAACTCGTATTTTCAACTTATCTCCCTATGAGATTACTCAAATTTCGAGAGGGAACACTCATTGGATGATTAATTTGATTCCTCATCCAAGGAGTACCCATATTTCATAATTTCAATGGACCCCACTACATGAACAAAGAGAAATTCATGAAAAAAGTGATTGCAATAACGATTTTTCATGTATTTCTCATATTTTGTGTAGCAAGGTCCATCAAAAGCATGCAACATGGGTACTCCTTGGATGAGGAATTAAATTTTGTATTCAACAAGTACTCCCACTTGAAATTTGAGTAAAACCTTAGGGAGATAAGCTGGAAATACAAGTTGAAAAAGTAGTTTTATTATTTTATTATTTTTTTACCCAAAAAATGGTGAATCATCCCCAATGGTTGACATCATCATCTTGAATCCTATTGGTTCTAATAAATTTTATTTTGGTTGTACATTTTTTTTAGGAGGCCCATTTTAGAGAATTTTAATTCCACTCTTTGCTATAATGTGTCCCAAGGGGTTTCCCTGGGACACTTTGAATATGATTTTATTAGGTTTTAATGATATGCCATATTTTCCACATTGCTCAAAGATCTAATTTAGATGATGAAGATGGTTTGATATTTTCTTTGAAAAAACGTTAACTCCATCCAAATAAATGACCATACTCTAGCTGATTAGTCCTCATAATGTGATGTCCATAGCCCATTGAAAAGTAGCACCAATATTTATAAGTCCAAACGAAATTCACATAAATGTGAATGTAACCCAATTTATTATGAATGATATTTTTAATATACCATGTTCCACTACTAAAACTTGGTTGTGACCTAAAAATTCGTCGAGTAGCATGAACGTTTATGATCTAGATATTGTCTGGAGGATCTGCTCCATAGATGGCACGTGATAATTATCCTTATCGAAAGCCCAATTTAAACTCCAAAAATATACACATAAGCATATTTCACTAGAATTTTGAATGACCAAAACCAACTTAGATACCCATGTAGAGAACTTTGAAGATAATCCGAGCATCCAACAACTTCCTTATTCCTTTCAGTATAAGGGGTTCAAGCATAGGATGAAGTCTTCTCAACTTTTGCTAAAATGGATTAACTTCCTCCTTAATTGGTATCATGTGCTAGATGATTCACGTATCATAAGTTTTGAAATCATAATATGTCCACACGAATACATATTGGTACTGTTTGAAGAGACATATAAAAGCTTGTCTTTCTTGAGTTGAACAACATGTACCGAGGTTTACATATTTTGGATTTTCTTTTGTGCCCATGTTAACTTATTTGTGCAGCAATGTGGAACTTTGGGTCTTTGTATTCGTTGGTCCCCTAAAACGATTTTGCAAGTCATAGATCTTTTCCAATGACACCATGCCCTTGGGCATGAGGTTTCCTTTATGTGCTTTAGCTCTTTCTTGCAATGACCTGCTCACCTTCATCGATTGCAACGTCTTTGAAAAAATCAACATTAGCCATGAAATCCAATATCTATTGGTCATGATTGAACACACACAAATTATTGATGTTATCAGGAATATAATCTCAACAGAAAAACCGTCTCTAAGTGGTGACAACTTAGCATTTGCGTTAGCTAAAGTGTCTGCGGCTGCATTGTTAATTATAGGAATATATTTAATATCAAATGCTTGAAATAAATATATAAGATGCCACACCTCTTGTTGGTAATTTTTAATATTAGGTGAAACACAGTCAATAGTATTTCATACCTGATGAGTGACAATCTATTAATCACTTATTACCTTTAATGCTTGTACTCTGAGGTTGGTGGCTTTCTTTAATCCAAGTATGAGTGCCTCATATTTTGCAGCGTTATTCGTGCACTTGAACTCCAATCAACAAGAAATAAGATGTTTGTTCTTGTGAGGGTAAATAAAATTGCAACCAACTCCATAGCCCTCCTATGCCTTCGAACCATCAAAATACATAGTCCAAATATCAATAGAAATAGGGTCACTTTCTATACTAGTACTATTTACATCTATAATACAGGGGTCATTACCGCAAACTAGATTGCAAGGAAGGATTTCTAATTGTGTGTCAGTGGTATAGGATATGGTTGCGCAAATAACATCAATATCAACTTCTAAAAATAAATTTCCAAATATTCTTGTGCAAAGCTAATTAGCTCATTGTGTGCTTTAAGCGTCGTTATGATATAATTCCTAAAAGGTTCACTTTCTAATCAAATATGATTATTCTTTCCCTTTTAGGGAAGCCATAAATGAGACCGGTCAATAGAAAAATATCCTTACAACTTGCTAGACCAATATCTACTAAAAAGCAGCCCATAGGCTTATGTAATGTCCATAATAATAGTGTATATGCATTGGTGAACTCTATCGTCATAAGATAAAAGAATGATAACATTTCTTAGTTCACAAATTTATTGCACTTGTGATATGATATAATTGTATAATTATGGCATCAATATTTTCCCATTTTGCATTAATATTCTTAACAACAGGTAGGGGCATGACATTCGCAGACACACCAAAATCAACAAGGCCGTTATGGACATTATAATTAAATATTTCAAACGTTAAAATAAAAGAGGGGAAAGTAGATCTTGAATTTACAATAGTTGCATTAACAACAGATTCAAGTATAGTATTTGACTTACCAAACAAGGCTTTAGAAGTAGTAGTTGTCTTACTTGATGGAGGCTTGGATAATCAATTCCCGTTGACCTAACACCTTTTCTAGCTAATAAATGGAAATATTTTCACAAGCTTTCTTCATGTCTTCAGGAATGTTATAATCAATATCACACACACCATCTTCATCCTTGGTAGGTTGTGATGAAGTGGCAGGTGGTGAAACTTTATCCGATGCCTTAGGGGTGATGGACTTGTTCTTAGTATTCCCAGAAGTGTTCTTAGGAGGTTGCATGCTTTTGGATTTCATCTATGAACTCTGAGCAAGATTACTAAGAGGTAAAATTTTCCTCAAAAGTTTCTTCCTCATGTCCTGCTCAGGCACTGGTCCTTTTCTCCTCAGGTTGTATGAATTAGATTTTTGTTTCATAGGAGATTCACCTATTGGGGGCTCACTAGCACCTTGTTTATCATTTTTCAAAATAATATCAAGAGTGAAAATTGAAGCACCAACACTTGTATTATCCTCTTACGGGGCTGGTTCATTAGCCTCTTGAGTATGCTCTAACTGCTCTTTTACTAACAAAATTTATAATACACTAGAAACCAAAAAATTCATGTTATGATTCCATTACAAGCATGTTTTTTTAGAATGTGCTTCTTGATGAAACATATAGTAGCTGTCCATACCCAGGTTCTCAACATTAAATACTACATTAGAAATTTGAGCAGGCTTGGTCGATTTATTGGTATTATTCTTAAAGGACGACTTGAAGGAATTACTATTGGTGTATGCCTCACTTGACTTCCTTTTCAGTTTATATACTTCATTAGTGAGCAGCTTCGAGGATTTAATCAAAATTTTCATGTCAAAGGGATCATTCTCTTTATTTTTAGTAGACGAGGCTTGAGATTTTTTTCTAGTGTCCTTGGAATCCTTTGAATCTTTGTGATCAATAATTTCCACAATAGACCTTAAGTCATTTTCCACAGCAATTTCTCCTGCAAAGTTTAGATGCAATGTTTACTTCACATATCTTTTCAAAAAACATAAATATTAGTGGGAAAGGAAACAATGTAATAATCCTTAGTGATTGAATCATGATGCTGCACATTTGTGGGGAACTTGTTCAAAATGTGAGTAAATATATGATTAAAATATTTCACCTTTTATTTAACCCCCATCTTAATATTGTTGAGACATTTAAGCAACATGGTAGGATTTTTATCATCAGTAAAAATTTCTACGAACAACTGCTTAAACTCCCTCCAATTATGGATTGAATTTGGTGGAAGTCTATGATACCGTGCTGATGCTATACCATAAAGGGTGCAAGGGAACAAACTACAAGAAAAATCATCATACCATACCTCTAACATTCTTAGATGCAAGTGGAAGTCTTTAATGTGATTCTAAACCTTCACTTTTTTTTTTGGATCATACTTTTAAAGAAAATTTTCCAAGTTCTTAGGTAAGCGATGAAGCTTAATTAGAAGAGAAAGAGACCCTTGAGCCATCCAATCCAATTGTTCTCATCCATGTATTATTTTTCCTCCTCTTCAATTTTCAATTCCAAAGACTCCTCTTCTTCATTATTTATATTTTCTTTATTATTCAGTTGTTCGTTATCACTCAAGTGTTCGTTGTATGAAAAATGAAAGTCCTCCGTATCTCCCTCCAGGTTTCCCACAATAGGTGGTGGTATGTTTTATTGATGGTAGGATTTTTCAAGTGAGTCAGCCAAATTTTCAAGGGTAGTGGTGACCAAATATTCCACTGAATAAACTATAACACAACGACAAGTTGTCTCTTTCATTGATTACTTATGAGGAAGAATGGATGTAACAGGGAGTAATCCAAGAGCTCTAGAAAAATGAAGAGTGATAGGCTGAATCCCCCTAAGCTGCTTGTAAGTGACCTCAAAAGCATGATTTGGACCTTGATGAGATGATTCTTCTTTCTCGGATATGTGGGTTGAAGTCAGACTCGGATAATTGCTACCTTGAATTGAAGGTTTTATATGTGAATGTGTTGAATTATCAACCATAAGCAGGTTTCCCTCCTTCTAGTACTAGAATGTTGATAGTGTTGGAAACCACCAACATACATGGCGTCTCCTCGATATGAAGTCCCAAATAGACCTCATACCATTTGGGATAGGATCCCCATCCGGGAAATAGGCACGAGTGTCATTATTATGTTCTTAAATATTTTCCTTGGCTGTAATTTACAACATAAGAGAACATGCATATACTTTTTAGATAAGCAAGTAAGCAATATTTTGAGATATAAACGGTTGCAATGTGCACAAAGTACTTTCACGGAGGAGAAAGGAAAGAGTGAGAATTTAGAAGAAAACTAATAGTACTACCTTAATAAAGACACAAACATATATGCAGAAATAATCGTTGATTAATTTGCGAAATAGTTCACAAGGTAAGAATGATCTTGAAAGAAAATAAGGATGCACGATTAAAAGACGTACCAAAGCCAAATAAATAATTCATTTTCTTTAGCACATATAAAACACAAATATACATTGAAAACATGAAATAATAGTCTTACAAAATTCACGATATATGCATAAAAGTGCGCCGACTCTTAGAGCTTCAAAATATTAAGTGAAAGTTCCAAGATACACAATTACAATGTTGCATCACTAGCTCCAATAGTGGAACGTTAAGCCACCACTTGCTCCTAAAAATAATGATCTTATCTCCTATGCCTTTCTTGAGAAGCCAAGGTGAAAAATCCTTTGCTTGAGCTATGTAGATTTATTTATAACAAATAAGGTGACCTTTTACCTCCCATTCGAGTCTTGACCTCCCTCATGACTCTTGAGCTCCCACGTGAATTTTGAGCTCCTACATGACTCTTGGACTCCCTAGTGACTCTTTACATTCCATGTGTGACCCTTGGGCTTCCACACATTTTACATTTTCCAACTTTCGAAATTACATAATTAATTCCACCAAAGATTTGGAAAAAATACATGAGAGAAAACATCACTCTTGTGTTGACACTTTTAAGAGATACAATTTGGAATTTATGACATGAGACTTCATTGTAATGCATCAATGCCAAATTCTTCTCTTTATTGATATGTATTTAATCCTTCATGATATAACTTGATTGTACTTCATCTTTACCCTCCAAAGGGCCTCATTATAACATTGGAGTCTTCCAAGTCATCTTGGTTCCAATCTATCTGTCGCAGTCTAGAGTTCCTTTATCTCCTTTTATGATGGTCTCTTTGTGTTTCACCTTGATAAGTGTCTTCTTGCAACTTATCCTTGATGACCTCCTTGAACATTATTTTCCATGTTAAGATGGTAGTACTTGAAAGTGAAGTTCACTCTTGGAAAGACAATAGCAGTCCAAAAATCACCTAGTCTACCATTGTTTTCTCATGCAAAATGTTGATTGTGATGGGACAATGTTGCACTGAAAATTGTCATCTTGACATTTTTCTATGTGTATGAGCTCATTATCACTCATAATTCCTCCTTTGAAAGTATAACATATCAGTTCTTCATATCAAGCCTTGAAAATAAGAGAAAACTTCCTAAAAATCTCCTTAACTCTAGTATCGCACTTTCTCTTTATCTTGCCTACGGTCCCACACCTAATGTTCATGACTCTTGGATACCTGAACACACTTTATCTATGTTAAGGGTGCGGACCCTTGTAAAATATTAAAAAGGCGCAAGTAAACTCAAAAATCTCACTTTCAGTAAATTCTAGAAGCCTCTAGAAATAATCTTGCGGTGGCAGAACCGCTCTTTTGAGGTTCATGTATCCCTTACCTTAAGGAGCTAACCCCTTGATGTGAGGAGCTTATCCCTTTGAAGGAGGATTCTATCCCTTCATAGTTGGAACTGAAACCTCCTCTTTTCCACTATAAAAAGAGGCATTGGGTAGCCTCAAGGGGAGTTCAAGCTTTATAATTATTTGAGGTTAAGTGTTGTTGGGATTCAGACTCATTTAACTGAGATTTTTGTGAGGAGAGATCACATACTTCTATCTGTCTCAGTTGGAAGAGTGCAAGGCTTGTCAGAGTAGAGGAGATTCCTACTTCGGACCCCAGGAAGGCCTGTTCAACATCAAGGCTAAGGTTGTAAGGTTTTCCTTCTTTCAAAGTTAATACAAATGAATTCATTTTTCTCAATAAGCTGTTAATTAACTGTTTATTTCATGGATTCCTTGATCACCATGATAGGCATGATTTATGTTGTTTACTATATAGGTGCTATTTAATTTTTTCTTATTTGTGACTACAGGTTTACAAAGATAACTCCTTCAAGTGCACGAGGGACAACAACTTCGAACAAGCATTGGATCTACGGTAAGTCCTTAACACCTTTATAGTATTCTTTTGTAAATCACATATGTTTAGAGAAAGATAGGTTTATTTGGCTGTTTGTTGCTAGATTACCTTTTGGTACTAGGGAGATAGGTCTTGTCCACAAGATTGATTAATCCGCCCAACAAATTGGCGACTCCATTGGGGAAACTTCTTGTTGTTTTTGGTTCTCTTTTATTTTGATTTGAGGAAAAGTTTTTCCTGCTTTTTGATTGATGGATATCTGCCTGGGTAGCTTAGGTTTTCTTTGTTTTTGAAAATTTTAAAATCTTTTGAGTTTTTCTCAAACTTTTCTAGGGACCACACTTTGTTTTCTTGCACAGTGCGAGCAGTTTCGCAATTTCCTTTAGTAAACAGTGCGGGACCGCACCTGTTACTATTGGGAGCCTGCAGACCCTGTTAAAATTTTTGAAAAATTCTAGATTTCTTTTTCCAATTTATCTTTAATTTGATTTAGAGTTTTTAGTATCTGCCCAGATTGGCATTGTTTCTGTCAAAAGCCTTTTGTGAATGAGTTCCAGCAGTATTTATGTTTTTTATGATTTTCTAGAAGTTTTGCAAGTTGGATTGCTTTTCGTTTGGTCTATGTAGTGACTCAAAGCATTGGAAGTTTGAAATACCTCAGATTACATTGGTATTTTTTCCTTCTTGCTGAGTCTGACCTGATTGTGAAATCCATCCTTTATTGAGAAATAGATCTAGTTGTTTCTTTGCAAATCTTCGAAAAAACTTTGTTATAGGTTTTGAATTTCATTTTTATAAAAGAAAACATATCTGGATGTTTTTTGATTTGTTTGTTATTCTGGACAAATAGATCCTTATATTACTAAACAACTAAGTAAAACATTCTTCAAAAAATATTAAAGCTTTTATTCAATTAGATTTTCAAAGTTTGTAGATCTCAAGATTAGTTTTTGTAGTTTTGAGTGCTTTTAAAATTTATAAATCTCTTTTGAAGGAAAGTTGTTTTTGTAGTTTCAAGTCTTGAAAGTGAAAGGATTTTAGTGTGAGCATTGATAATTTGTCTCGTTTTGTGTTCTTGTTGAAAATACAAAAATATTTTCTTTCAGTTATTCTTTATGTTCAAAGAAAGAATTGTTTCTTAAAAGAATTGCATTCTCGAACTCTTTCTTTAGCTAGAATTTCATTGAAAGGAAACAAATTGATTATCATTTTTAGGTGCATTTTTAGTGTTTTTGGAAGTCGAGTCTTCACACCATCAAAGTTTCATTTCCATACCTATTGACTTAAAGAACAACTCATAAAAGTAACACTTAATTAAAATTCATCTAGTAATCTTTTTATTTCTAGGGCTCTTACCACCAATATAGCTTAGGCTAGTATCTTGGAGTAGGGAGTAATTAACTCTCCAAGATAGTAAAAACAAACAAGTAGATAAATCTTGCGGTAGGAAATAAATCCAATTGTAATTGGTACAATCTAGGAAGCTTCTCTTAAAGGAGTTAATCACGAGATCATATCTGAAACTTTGAGACAATCAATTCTGTTTCATTGGGAAAGATAGAAGATTCTGTGCGCATTTCAAACAATAAACCTCAGATTAACCATTGTCGAGGAGCTTGGGGTCACTTGTCGGTAAACCTCGGATTGTCCATGTAGAGGAGCCTTCAAGGGGATTGAGATTTTTTACTCTGCCCTTGTGCGAGGGATCAGATCGTAGACTGTTCCCCCATTTGTATTTGTTACTGTTGGTAACCTTAGTGTCCATAAGCTTAAGATTATTTCCTAAGGTGACGGTGAAGGAAAGATCTCACTGTACCTGGAACAGACGTAGACTAGACTCACTTGGACTCTCTGGGGGGTTCTCTTCACACGAGATGGTTTTGTGAAGAAACTTGTGCCAGTCTGTTTCATTAAGCAGGTTGTCGGGGTAACTGCTCCAACCGCCCTTTCTGTATTAAATTTATACTAAGTTGGATTTCATCACCAAATAGTGTTTTTAGTACGGGAAGTTACTGCTTGTGTGTGGTTTGAACTCTTAGAATTTTAGGCGTGTGATTCAGCTGTTTGTTTCTTTAGAGACTTTAGGTGTTTTTATTGATATTTTCTTTGTTTGCGTGTGATTGGTTAATATTTAATCGTGGCAGAATTACCGAGACAATCCCGGAGACTTCAGGGGAAGCCCCCTGAATATACACCAAGTCAGCTTGAAGGGCTGCGTGCTCTAGTATCATCTAGTAGCGGTAGAATTAGATCAACAGAAATTGGAACTTCATCTATAGTTGTTCATCTCGATCATCAAATACCTACAATAGAACACATTCAAGAACCGATTTCAGTTTCTGAAATTACTGGTAGTATTTCTCCTTCCAGTGAACTAGCTAACGAACCTGAAATTTCCGAACCTGACATTGAACCTTCTGTTTTGGAAACATCCGCAGGATTTATTACACCAATTTCCAGCGATCTTGGTTCACCTAGGGTAAGAAATATTGTTACTGAAGATCTTCCATCTGGCCTCATTTATATTGAAGAGCTTGCTAGTCCAGACGAAGAGTTATCTCTTCCCGAATACCCTCAGTCTTTAAATATTAGGGAGCGTGAATCCATTTTCTACAGCCCTATTCGGACTGACGTTTGGTATGTATCTTTGACAAACTTTTTAGAAAACCTAGGTCTTGATTTTTATCCACCTTGAATTCCATTTCATCCTATGCCCAGAGGTTACTATCCTTCATCCATTATGGCAGGAGAGTCATCTATGTTTTCCCAGACACTGGAAGCATTTTTACACGGTGGTCCTTCTGTTCCTTCGGGATATCAGGCTCTGTCTGGTACTTTCTCTGGAGCAGCTCCTCGAATGATTGAACAAGTATTATCATCTGGTCTTAATGGAATTAAAACTGAAATGTCAAACGCAGAGCAAATATTTATGATGTCTGGTAATATTCCGAATCCTCAACCTCAAGGCAGTCAGTTACCACCTGGAGGAAAATTTCAGGGAAGTCAGTTACTACCTGGGGGGAAACCTCAAGGTAGTCAATTACTGCCTGGGGGGCAACCTTCAGGCAGTCAGTTACCGCCTAGGGGGCAACCTCAAGGTAAATTTTTCCCAGGACAAACTGTGGCATCATATTATTTTGGAGAACAACCTTAAGCACAGTACATACCTCAAGGTTATCAACCTTCAGGACAGTACATACCCCAAGGTCAACCCCAAACTCAATATGTTCCTCAAGGTCCTTATCAACCCCAGCTTTAGTACGCGCCTCAGGGTTATCAACCTCAAGGTCAGTACCCAATTCAAGGTTTCCAACCGCATTTTGGTCAATCATCTGTACAAGGATCCGGAAATTTACCACTTACTTATCAACCCTACGTTCAACCAGGCTATGGTCTTTACATTCAACCTTCTACGGGACAATACCCCGGAACAAACATGGTGTGGGATCCGTCCCAATTTCAACAACCTATGCAACCTAATGTGCAGTTGTCTTCTCAACCTGCACAGCCTATGGTTGCTAGTCCAACCCAACAACCTATTCGGTCTACTATTCAAACCCCTGCACCTGGTTCTGTTCAGCAGTTTGGGCCTAGTACACCTCAGACTCCGCCTCAAACTGCGACAACTGCTGCAACATCTGGTCAACCTATAACACCTATTTCTGGAGTATCTGTAGCTCTGAGTTCCTCTATCCCTGCATCCATGCAAATCCCTCAAGTCTCTGTACCCCAGTCAGGACCTTGAGTTCAGACTTCGGTTCAGATACCTGCGGGACAAGCTGGTACAAGTACGGTTATCACAAGTCAACCGCAATTCACGTATCAACCGTACCAGGGATAGTCTCAATTCGGTCCCGTTTCACAAAATCCAGCTTATCAGTATCAACCGTACCCTGGCTATACTTATCAACAGCCTCAACAACCCCAGTTTGGTTCGGTTAATCCTGGTTACCCGGGAGGTTACACAATTCCTAATGCAAATACGATTCCCAGTTATCCTAGGTATCTTCCTCCCAGAACTGCTTTGGCTACTCAAGGTTTTCGCGACCCTAACCGTCAGTTACCATTTATTGCAACTTTGGATTTACCTGATTTGACACGCCTTACGAATGATCCAATTTTCTATTATCCGTACTGGCCGCCAATGCCGCATAAGTTGCCTAGTGATATACCAAAATTCGAAGGTAAGTCAGGAGAGGATCTATCAAATCATGTTATGACTTATAACCTTTGGTGTGCATCTAATTCAATAATTGATGATTCAATTCTCTTACATCTTTTCCAAAGAACTCTTATTGGTCTTGCCGCCAAATGGTACATTGAGTTACCACGAGGCTCTTTTAATAATTTCAGTCAGTTAGTAACTGCATTCTTGACTCATTTTCAGTTGCCTGTCAGATACGACAATGGCACGGAACTATTAACTTCACTAAAGCAATCTACGTCCACATATATTTCTGATCATATTCATGAATGGCGACATAGAAGGTGTTTGGTGAAAGTTTACATTCCGGATAAAATTTTGGCAGAATGGTTTGCTAAATCATTGTTACCAAAAATCACTGAATATGTAGCTAAGGCCGGAGTTGTTACTGAGGAGCAAGTTATTTCTCAAGCTCAGTACCTTGACCTCGTCTATACACAGTTAGGTACTTACATGAAAAAATCCCTGATCTTCCAAAACAAGGTCAAATAACTGCAGCTCCTTCAGGGTCTCATGCCGCTGATGGTATGATTGGTATAGTTAATACTAAAAGCAAGAAGAAATCTTCAAAGAATTCTTCTCCTATTATAACTTTACCTGATTCCCCGAAAGGAGAGTCTTCCCCTGAAATTTCTGCCGACATTCATGTCGTAGAGATATCTACGTCCAAATCTAAATCCGGCAGTAAAAAGAGAGGGAAGAATAAAAACAAAAAGAATTCAAAAGAGGAAACTGATAAAAATGAATCCAATGACAAAAAACACAAGCCTCGTTATCCTTGTTACATTTTTGACGAGGATCATTTTACTAAAGAATTCCCACATCGAGCAGAGGTTTTGAAATTCGTTAAAGGTTAACAACAACCTGCTGTCTTGAAGGATCCTTTTCCCACTCAAGATAGTAAGATGATTGGTTCTACCTCGAATGCCTCAGAAGAACCTATTCTGATGATGTCTCATGTCAGGATTGCGACACGATCGCAAGATTATGGTAGTAAGAATCCTGTTGATGGTAAAGAAGAAAAATCTTCTAGTGAAAACACATCAACTACACATCCTCCTGTTTCTGGTCCGCTACAGATCGAGAAACCTAATCCAGACTTAGTAATCAAACCACCTGCTAAAGGTGTTCTTCATAAATCAGCTTTCAATCCACATGAGAGAGCTACTAAGAATTACAACATTGTTGAGGACTTAGCTATTTCCCCTTCAGCAATGTCGGCTTTGGAAGTGCTGCAATCATGCCCAGCACAATGTAAATTACTTCTGTCTGCCATAGGAGCTGTCGATATTCAGGACTCAAACCTAATAATCTTAGATTTAGAGAATAGTACACCTCGCCTACCTCACCAAATGGCTTTCCAAATTCCAGTATTAGTAAAAAACAGACCAATCTTTCGAACTGTGATTGATGAGGGAGCTTCAACGTGTATTATGTCGATCCAGTGTTGGAAATCGCTTGGTTCTCCTACACTCAATCAGTCTCCGACAATTCTAAAGGCTTTTGATGGCCGAGGTTTCCACCCTTTTGGCATTTTGTAGGATTTACCCATAGGGGTCGAAAGTAAAACCGTAAATCTGGATGTGGAAGTGGTTGATGCCCCTCTAGATTACAACCTTCTCTTGGGTCGTAGTTGGTATTATGCTATGTCTGCTATTGTTTCATCGGTCTTCCAACTTATCAAGTTTCCACATCAAGGAAATATCGTTACAATAGATCAGTTAACTTATTTTTCTTCCGATCCAACCTCTACAGAAACAATCCAGCACGTCGGTAAAATGGCTATCCCTTACAAGGATGTTGGAGTAGGTTTGATTAAAGATTCTGGTTTACTAGGAAATTTTTCCTTTCCTCCTCCTAACGTATTGCCTTCTATTGCAACTATTCATATGATTTCATCAAATACTATTATGTTTGATGATCCTTGGATTGTACCTTCCAACTCTGAGTTAGATTCATTTGATGGCATGATGTCTTTGAGTCCATTTGAAATTGCATATTAGGCTGTACAGTCGCTTTCCGATCCTTCTTCAACCGAAACTAATCCAATGAATGGGATCCATGAGGAATCACTTTCTATATCCAGTTCAGCCGCAACGACATTTCCCAATCTTGTTCATATTGATGAGCAGATTCGTGAACTTTTGTCTATTGATGATTTACCATGGGAAGATTTACATCACCGATCTTCATTTTTACCTGAGCTGGATCATTTTGAAAATGATTTCGCTTCTATTTTTACTACTGAATATGTCAAAGAACCGCAGAATCCATTGCGAAATCCTGATTCTAAGTTAAATTTGGAAAATATATCTCGAACGATTCCAATTGACATTTCAGTGAAGTCAGGAATAATTGAAAACATTCATATAGGTGCTTGCTGTACGCAAGATAAAATTCAAACTTATAAAGCCCTATTTCAAGAATTTTGTGACGTGTTTTCCTGGTCAAATGAAGAAATTCCAGGGATCGATCTGTCAATTTTCGTACATGAAATCAAGACTTACCTAGATGCCAAACTTGTCCGTCAACGTTTACGTCAAATACATCCAAGAAAAGCTGCTGCTATCAAATCCGAAGTTGAGAAATTAATTCGTGCAGGTTTCATTTATCCAATTCCTTCAACCATTTGGGTATCGAATATTGTTCCTGTTAACAAAAAACAAGGAACGATAAGAGTATGTATAGATTATAGGGATATTAATCGAGCTTGTCCTAAAGACAATTATCCAACCCTCTATATCGATCAAATTATTGATGATTGTGCCGACAGTGAAATGTTTTCTTTCATGGATGGTTTTTCTGGTTACAATCAAATAAACATACTCCCTGCTGATCAGCCAAAAACAGCTTTCATTTGTCCATGGGGGACATTTGCTTATTGAAAACTACCTTTTGGATTAAAGAACGCTGGAGAAAATTTTCAAAGGGCTATGTCTTACGCATTTCATGACATTAAGCACATTGTGCAGCCTTATCTCGATGATTTACCTGCTCATTCATCGCGTAGGGCCGACCATCTCACTCATTTACGAGCAATATTTATGAGATGTAGACATTATCGAATTCGACTGAATCCACATAAATGTGTTTTTTGTGTAGAATCGGGTCGCTTATTGGGATTTATTGTTTCAAAAGAAGGCATTCGCGTTGATCCGTCGAAGGTCGAAGCTATTGTTAATCTACCTCCTCCTTCGACTTTGCGCCAACTCCAAAGTTTGTAGGGGAAAGCAAAATTTTTACGTCTGTTCATTCCTAACTACGCTGAGCTAACAAAGGGTTTTACCAGGTTGTTAAAACAGAACGTTCCATTCTTTTGGGATGAGATCGCTAATCGATCTTTTGATGCACTCAAACACGCGTTAACCCATGCACCGTTATTGCATCCTCCCAACTACAACCGAGATTATTTTTTATACCTCGCCGCCTCTCATTCCACCATTGGGATGGTTTTAGTTCAGGAAGATGAATTCAAAAATGAACATGTGATTTACTATCTTAGTCAAAATTTGCATCCGATTGAGATCAAATACACGCATGTGGAGAAATTGGCCTTGGAAGCTGTTCAAGCTGTCTAAATATTTCGACACTACATCTTATTACGCAAAACCACAGTAATTTCTGACTGTAACCCTATGATGTACATCTTGACCAAAAAATTTCTAGGGAGAAAGTATTCCAAATGGATAGTTATCTTGCAGGAATTTGACTTGGAATTTGAAAAATCCAAGGCAAAGAAATCTTTGGTTTTTGCCGAACTGATGTGTGATTTCCCCTCTACTGATACTGAAACTGTGGCGGAGCAACCCATTGTGGACGAATCCTTGTTTCTAATCAGTACTCTTGATCCTTGGTATGGGGATATTATAGTCTATCTCCAAACCCAATCTTTTCAGCCTGAAATCTCACGATATCAGTGACGGAAAATACGTTTCCAATCCCAACAATACAATATTATTGGTGATACAATCTATCATCGCGGAGTGGATTCTATTTTCCGATGCTGTCTTACTCATGAAGAAGCTGAGAAGGTTTTAAATGACTGCCATTCTGGGCATGTGGCGGTCATATGTCTGGGTATGCCACAGCCCAAAAGATATTGCGCGCTGGTTATTTCTGGTCATTGTTATTCAAATATTGTATTTATGCAGTCTGGAAATGCCACAATTGTCAAGTCTTCGATCGTAAAATGCGTGCGCCACCCACTCCTCTTCACCCTATAATTGTTGTCGGTCCTTTCGCAAAGTGGGGTATTGACTTTATTACATGTAACCCTCACTCGGACGAGGGGCATGCATATATTATCTTAGTGGTTGATTATTTTACTAAGTGGGCCGAGGCGATGCCTACATTTTCGGCAGACGACAAGATTGCTGCAACTTTCGTATTCAATCATATAATTTCTAGATTCGGTGTTCCTCAAGCCATTATTACTGATCATGGAAGTCATTTTCGAAATATCATGATGATTGAACTGATAGATCAACTTGGCCTGTGCCATGATAGTTCCACTCCATATTATCCGCAGGCTAATGGTCTGGTTGAAGCTATCAATAAATTTTTAGTAACTATGATTAAACGAATTATTGGCATTCATAAGTCGAATTGGCATTCCATGTTATTTTCAGCACTTTGGGCATATCAGACCTCAGTAAAAACATCAACTGGTTTCACTCTCTTTCAACTGGTTTACGGTTTGGAAGCTGTGTTTCCAATTGAATGTGAAATTCTGTCATTGAAATTAGCCATGGAATTACTCCCAGCTATGTCTGAAGAGGAGAAACGTTTTTTTTACTTGGCTCAGCTAGATGAGAATTGATGAAATGCTGCAATAGAAAACGAGGCTCATGTCAAACGAATAAAGGCTCAGTACGATAGAAGTGTTACACCTCGTAATTTTTCAGAGGAGACCTAGTCTTAGTGTACGATCAAGCCAACGATAAGCTAGGAGCTGGAAAATTTGTGCCCATGTGGCATGGTCCTTTCATTGTTAAGCGGAAACTGGAAAAATGGGCCTATGAGCTGATAGATTTCGACGGTGTCTCTTTAGGTAAACCCAGAAATGGGCTTTATCTGAAGAGATATTATGCTTAAACTTGGTGTGGAGATTTATTAGATTAGATTTCTTTACTGTTGGTGTGTCTTAGATTAGAAAAGCATGCCTAGTTTAGAGTGTGTTTTTATCACTATTCCTGCTTATATGTGTTTTACTCTTGATATTGCAGATGTCGACGTATCTTTAAACCTACATTGGTTTTGTTGATGGCGCTTGTCGTAGTACACGGAACATTTCTTCTGCAAATTGGGTTATTTATTCACCCTTTGAAGAGTTAGTATCCATGCATGGGGTAAGCCTCGGTCAAACAACAAATAACATTGCAGAGTATAGTGCAGTGATTGAGTTATTATCTGAATCCATATCGTTTGGAATTCAGAGTTTGATTGTTAGGTTGGATTCTGAACTTGTTGTATTACAGCTTAATAGGGTTTATGCCATTAGAAATCCAGTGTTATTACAGTTATTTTTAAGAGTTCGTCTCTTGGAATGTGAATTTGATTACATTGAATATCAGCATATTCCAAGACATTTAAATACATTAGCAGATGCAGTTGCTTCTAGTATGATAAATCGACATTTGAAATAGTCAAAACAGTAAATTAAACAACATTCAATAACATGTACACAGATAGCCGGTAATAATGATATATCATAGTATAGAAGTGTTTCAAAAAATATACATTGTCTTCGATCATAGGTTGGAAACACCTTATGATCGGAAAAAATGATAATACAAAAGGTCAAAAATATGAGTCTACGACAGGATCATCCTATCACTGATGATGATCACGATAAGAGACCACTGCCCGGGCCACCCTACATATGAACCTCCTAAAAGGTCCTGGGACACCAATCACATATCTATGTAATCTGAGCGAAATATCATCTATGTCGTTCTCTGGAATGTCTAGAGTCAGGCGCTCTAGGTGATGCTCTAAATTAGACAGGATATCGGTTGATTGGCCCTCTGGGGCTGGTGCTGTGGCAGATGGATGCCTCCTCTCATAAGGCTGGAGATGGGCTGATCGCCGTGGGCCCACATCTGCATTTAAAACTTTTGATTATTAGTTTTGAGACGATTAAAATACAAAAAAAATTAGAACTTAGAAATTGTTGAAAATGATTTTTACCTAATTCATCCCATTGTTCCCCTGCTGGGAGAGCCATCTCTCGGTCGCAGCGGAAATCTATCCCGGCGTATGGAAAATCCTCTATAACAAAAAGTTGGCATTCTAGCCAGCGAAAATATTAAGGAGGAAATCGAACAATCTCGACGCCCTCAGCAGCGTGACGGGCCATCAATGCAACCCAACGAACCATCCTAGGTTCTCGAGGTCGACCAACATCAACAAGAATGTTCTGCGAAGCTAACATGGGGATCCTATCTAGAGCAAAGGTGACTACAATGGATCCATATCCAAAGTTATTTATCTTTCCTTTCTTTGCTCTGGTTAGTTGGCCTTTTACATTGGCCAACACAGCTTCGCACCAGTTGAAAATGGTGCCTCGAAAACAGTCTACAACAATGCACATCTGGGAACCAGTAGCCACATGCAACGCTGCACTCCCACACAGTTTGGTGACAGTAAATGCAATAACTTTAAGCTCGGGAGAGATGATAGTTTTTATGTCAATCTGTTTGTCCCAGGGGTCTGCCTGATCATCACAGAACTCTAGTCGAAGACTAGCGATAGACTAGCCACCTGGCCTAGTCCCAAACAGAGAAATTTGTTCGCCCCTCTTGGAAAAACCAGTCAAAAAGTAGATATCCTCCAGCTCAATTTCGAGCCGGTGGCCGCCAATAATGAAACACTGGTACTGTACATTCCATCTGTTCACCAGCCACGTCAGGAGGTCTACCTGTGCCCTCATGCCCTGAATGGCCCAGAATTTATACAAATCGTATGCTCTTAACGCCTGCATTGTAGGAAAATGATTCATTGTGGCATCATCTACGTCTTCATGCTCGCGTTCTCTCCAAATAAGCATCTTGTATGTCCTACAATGCATAAAAAGACATATTAGAACAAGATTTTTTGAAAATTTTTAGGTGGGAATTGAGAAAATTTAATTTGAAATTTCATTGCGCGGGGTCCACACCTGAAGTTCATATACAGTGCGTAGATACGCACGGGCACTGTGGAACAGGTGCGGACCCAAGACTTTTTCCCATGTAGAAAAAAGTCGGGGTCCGCAGGGCCCGTGTGTTACACCTGCGGACCCCCACGGGTGATTTTTTCAACATATTTTTGCTTAAAAAATGAAATCTAAAGCCTAAAAATGAAATATAAATGGATGAAATGCAAGATAAGGAGGTCATGGATTACCTGGAGCTGACGGTTCTCAATTTCGTCGGACAGATTTTCCAGAATCTTTGCAGGAACGTTTTTACCCAAAAGCTTTTACTTTTCACTCTGAACTCAAATGGTAAAAATGAGGTTAGAAAAGTCCTTTTTATAAGTTTTTTCGAATAAATGAATTTTTAATTTGTTTATTTTTCACTTTAAAAAGGTTATTTTTGAAAGCATTTTTACTTATCTTAAACAGATATGTGTAATGTTTCAAGTTTTTGTGCAGAAATTGGATTTTTCAGGAAAATTGATCGTTTTTCAACAAAGAGCATACTTTTATCACTTTTCCAGACTCTTTCAAAAATTTACGAAAAAGCAAAAACTTGGAGTCCTCTTTTAAGCTCTTTTCAGACTCTCGAAAATTGAAAAGATTGCCGAGCACTTGATTATTCGAACTCGTTAAAATAAATGAATGATCGTCCTTTCAGTATAAGTTTACCCCTTTTACGGACTGAAATGGAATATTTACGAAAAAGGTATACGTTGACTAATTATGGTCAATAGAGTTCTATCCCGCATTATTTTATCCTTTTTCGGGCCTGAGAGACTAAATTTACGAAAAAGTACCCCCATGGAGTCTTCTTAAATTTTTTATTTTGACTCCCTAAAATTGAAAAAACACCGAGTTTCTCCTATACTAGACTCGTTAAAATTTAACAGTAAAGGACCCGTTCAATTTTAAACAGGAGCGAACCACTCCTTCTTAGGGTTCGAATCTTAAACTAAGTTGGACTCATCCGAAGGATGAGCTTATAAACAAGCAAATGTTATCCTCCTCAAGCTTGTCAAAAATAAAGAGGTACTTGCCAGAAATGGTGGGGGAAAAGAGAGAAAAATGAACCTGTTTGTTGTATTTTGATTTTTCGAAAAGCCGTTAACCACTCTTGAACACGACACTTTTGTTCACCTGGGTTGGGAAAATCCTTTTCCTAACAGTTAATCAAACCATATTGAAAGTCTTCAGTCGGTTTCTGGGTATTAGCTTTGGGTCAATTGTCACCAAGCCATCTGCAGTGTCGTTATGTGTTCAAGAGGACAGTTCAAACAAGCCATTCATTTGTAAAATATCTGTCATCCATTTTGACCATCCCTGAGTCAGTCCTTGCCAATATTTTTCTTCAAAACTTGATCTATGATTTCGTGTTGTGGGCTTGCCAACGACAGATCACTTTCTATCAACGACAGCTCATTATCTAGAAGTTGATCTAGAAATCGTCAGTACCTTGAAATCTGCATGCCTCAATGGCAGGTTTCTCACCTTCGATGACAGGTTGCATCAATGACCTTCGATCGAAAGATTCCGTGACATGTTCGACTTCAGCTCATTCATTCACATTTCATGGATTGTACTAAGTACTTTGAGAGCCATTGACATTACTGGTGGTTACTCTCACACTTTTTAACAGTTTACATCATTTACTAGTAATCAAGTGGTTTCTACCATGTTCGACTTCAACACATTCATTCACATGGATAGAATCGTACTAGTTCGCAAAGCAGAAATCAAGACCTTGGATCTAGTTTCTACCATCCAGGCTGCGAGGAATTTTGTTATAATTTAGACAGTGGACTATTCATAAACAAATGTCTACGTCCATACTATGTCTACACATGTCTATACTATTGATATATTCAAAATCATTCCTGTATTAGAACAATTTAAATTATTTTCTAGTTAGTTTTGATCCGAGTATGGGAATGCCTACCTCAGCGATGATATGTACACATATATATTTTTCATTGAATGTTTTTACAGGTTCCGACTGGGGTGTCAACAGGATGATCCTTGAAATGATAAAGTACTGCACTCTTCATATATGACAGACTTCAGCTTCATCTATTCCAGACTTTGCACTTTAGGGGGAAATCTGTTGCACTGAAAATTGTCATCTTGACATTCTGCTATGTGTATGAGCTCATTATCACTCATACTTCCTCCTTTGCAAGTCTAACATATCAGTTCTTCATATCAAGCCTTGAAAATAAGAGAAAAGTTCTTAAAAATCTCCTTAACTCTGGTATCGCACTTTCTCTATATCTTGCCTGCGGTCCCGCACCTAATGTTCATGACTCCTGCGTACCTAAACACACTTTCTCTGTGTTATGGGTGTGGACCCTTGTAAAGATTAAAAAGGCGCAAGTAAACTCAAAAATCTCACTTTTAGTAAATTCTAGAAGCCTCTAGAAAGAATCTTGCGGTGGCAGAACCGCTCTTTTGAGGTTCATGTATCCCTTATCTTATGGAACTAACCCCTTGATGTGAGGAGCTTATCCCTTTGAAGGAGGATTCTATCCCTTCATAGTTGGAACTGAAACCTCCTCTTTTCCACTATAAAAAGAGGCATTGGGTAGCCTCAAGGGGGGTTGAAGCTTTAGAATTATTTGAGGTTAAGTGCTGTTGGGATTCATACTCATTTAACTGAGATTTTTGTGAGGAGAGATCACATACCTGTATCTGTCTCGGTTGGAAGAGTACAAGGCTTTTCAAAGTAGAGGAGATTCCTACTTCGGACCCTGGGAAGGCCTGTTCAACATCAAGGCTAAGGTTGTAAGGTTTTCCTTCTTTCAAAGTTAATACAAATGAATTCATTTTTCTCAATAAGCTACTAATTAACTGTTTATTTCATGGATTCCTTGATCACCATGATAGGCATGATTTATGATGTTTACTATACAGGTGCTATTTAATGTTTGCTTGTTTGTGACTGCAGGTTTACAAAGATAACTCCTTCAAGTGCACGAGGGACAATAACTTCGAACAAGCATTGGATCTATGGTAAGTCCTTAACACCTTTATAGTATTATTTTGTAAATCGCATATGTTTAGAGAAAGATAGGTTTATTTGGATGTTTGTTGCTAGATTACCTTTTGGTACTAGGGAGATCGATCTTGTCCGCAAGATTGATTAATCCGCCCAACAGACAGTGCGCAAGGACTGAGAGAGAGGGATTCTTGGGCATAGAGCGTAGTGGCAGGAGGCAAATGGTGAAGGTTTGGGCACTATGACTACGCAATGCACCATGATTGAGGAGGAGGATCTAGGGATTGTATAGGTTTCCACTACAGGGTTCAAGAGATGGCCCTATTGTCCACTGAGAGTGCACAATGCACAATAAAAGGTAAGGTTGATCAAGGCTTTCACAGTGGGAAATTTTAACCAACAAGGTTGAGTGACTATTCTTTGAAGTTTCTCAATTGGCAGTGAAGGAGTTTGTCCTCAAGATGGGCACAATGTGCAAAAAAAAAGGATAAGGGTCTCATCATTGAGGCTTCTAATGAACAATGTGCTCATCACTTGGCTAGAGGTTTAATGTACTCTCGACTTGTGCAAGATGTGAGGACAAGGATGAAATCCAAAATTGACTAAGTATGGGATCAATGGGACAAGATAGTGAGAGTAAGAGAATTGTACATGCCCTGAACATGATCACACACACATATACAACCATGCACATGAAAATAAGATGCCAAATACCCAAAACCAACATGCATACAATGAAACAACAACAAAGCGACACTTATCTTGAAATGTAATAGTTAGGGTTTATATATTTACGTCACAAGTATTGACTGAAATGTAAAGGTGTGCTATGCCATGGGAATGTGTCCATCTCATGTTCTAATGACAATCAAGATTAACTAATGCAAGAGAGTGCACTGGAGCTTCCTCTTAAAGGTGCGTCAAGGCTGCTTCTAATAAAATAAGACACTTTAGACTTCTTTAGAAAGGAACTTGAACACTTAAAAAAACTTAGAGAGAAAGTATAGAACAACTTTAATGACTCGAAATGACAATTCACACAATCAATGGGAGGCTCCAAAATGAGAATGTACGAAAAATGTGGAGGGTGTTGTAGCAACTATAACACCACACCACCAAACATGTCTAAAAAATGCCTATACAAATCATAAGCAAAGAATTCCCCACTTTTGGTAGGCGAACCAATTACAACCTCATCATTAAGGCTCAAGTTCAACACAATATCCATCATACCTGACATCGAAATTTATATACAAAAGGACACAACATATTTGTAATGACAAAGGAGGATAGTTTGCAAATGAAACTAGATCTTTACTCACGAAGTTCTTATTTGTCTACTTGTAAATCACATTGTTGTGAACAAAGAAAAATTTCCTGTTATCTAATTATGCAAAAGATATTGAATTTGTTTCTATGTTGTTTGTGTGACTAAATTCCTTGAAAAATTAGAAAAGAAAATAATTCTTTGACAAAGGAAGTGTGGTAGTGGCTGAGCAAGTTAAGGGATCTCCATCTGTTGTAACTATGAAACACTCAAAATCAACTTCAATCTTAGGAGTTGCACTATTCAATTTCATGTCCAATTTGGTCAAGATATGGATGTTTTGAATTGCTTCAACTCTCTTTTGGATTCCATATCCTTTTTCAACTCTAGCTTCTTTGGAATCCTTACTTACAAAGGAAATTGAATAAGATCTTCCAGCTTTTTCAAAGGATCCGGACATAGGCCTCATTAACACCAGTTCAGGGGTTGATATGCTTGCATTGGGATTTCCCATTTGTGCCTTGGAAACTACACCACATTGAATAATCATTTTAGGATTTTCACCAAAGAACCAGGGTTCCATAAAAAAAGATCTATTATATTTCCAACATCAATTGAAGAATTTGAGAGATACCATGAGCAATAGCTGGATTGATAGTGTACTTTGATATAAATCTCTTAATTCTAAGATTGTCACCCATATCAAACATAACATTTGGGAGTTTTCCCCTTTGTAACTTCATTTTATGAGCAATTTACCATGTGCAAGTTATAACCTATCCTATACAACCCATAGTTTGAGAATTAGAAGAGATCACACTAATAGCTCCCATATCATGTAAAATGTCCTTAACAACTATTATTCCTTCTCGTATGTGTGACTCAACAAACTTTACATCTTCTTCATTATAAATTTCCAAGTGATGGCATACCATCAACATGTCGAGGTGTTCATTAATAGTGTTGTGTGTGAATGAATTTGTAAGATTAGTTGAGGATGGAAAAACATTCATAAAGCCACAAACTTTGATCATATCTAAAATATGGCCATCACCTACACCTTCACTATGGTAGGTGGGAAGTCGAGCAAAGACGCAGCCCCTGTGAGTGAATATGTGCCTAAGAAAGGTATGATTTGGTGGACGGTTAGGGGTGTTTAGTAGCGTACTTCAAGTTTTCATTTGGATTTGCACGTTGTATATTATTTTTCCCTGTGCTTTCTTTTGTTGGGGATGCTAAATTTTTCATAAGGGTATCGTGGTTTTACATCTGAACGTTATGTTAAATTTTATGAGATTTTAAATTATTAAATATTACCAAGGCCATTACAAGCAAGTAGTTTAAACAGGTCATGTCTTCATAATTTCCTTTTTGTTTGGCTCCATAATGGCAATTCAAGGTCTTACAAATGTCGTTTGCATTTTTTATATCATATTCAGTTAAAGGTTGCCTAAAGAGGCTGTTTGCAATGTATGTGAGATAATGTAGAGGTGTTACTGATACCGAAACTGATGATTTGATTATATATATGCTGATACTGTATCAATCATATTTTTAATTATTTTCTTATCATGTTGCTTAAAGGTTTGGATTGTTCAGATACCCATGTTTAGTTTTGCAATTGAGAATGTTTAGTTTTTTTTCAATGAGAATGTTGTATTTTTGCAAATCTATGAGATGCAGAGGAGGACGCTAAGGATCCCTTCGATGAGGAGGATGAGAAGGCGGAGAGACTTGAGCTATATGAAAATGTGTCACAATCTGAGCCAGAAGAGGAAGAAAATGTGTCACAATCTGACTCGGAAGAGGATGACACAACAATAATGGATCTGGACCAGGATGGTGTTGCACAGGAAGATGAGGAAGCAGTGTTCAAAGATCATTTGGACGAAGCAAAAAATGCTGGTGATGATGATGATGTAGATGTAGATGATGAAAGTATAGGTGAAAAAGAGGAGATTTAAGGTGAAAGTGAAAGTGAAAGTGAAGAAGAGGCAGTGGGTGAGGAATATGAATTAGGTGAAGAAGAGGATGAAAACCACGAAGTTGTCAAAGAAAGGCGCAAGCGAAAGGAATTTGAAGTGTTTGTGGGTGGCCTTGACAAGGATGTTGCTGAAGAAGATCTAAGAAAAGTATTTAGTAAAGTTGGAGAAGTTGTTTAAATTTGACTTATGATGAATCCCCAAACACAGAAAAACAAGGGATTTTCCTTTATACGTTACGCAGCCGTTGATCAAGCTAAACGTGCTTTCACAAAACTCAAGAATCCACAGGTGCTTCACTGTTTGATAGGCATTTATTTATTTTTATGTGCAATGTGATCCTTATCCTTAGCCTTGCTTTAAGCTTTAACAAGTTGCTCAACTCAAGTATGTAAGAGTTATATTCTATATTTGTGTCACAGGTTAAAGGTAAAGTTTGTGGGGTGTCACCTAGCCAAGACAGTGACACACTTGCAAGACATGGACAAAGGAAGCTGTAAGTTGGCATGCTTCAATCTGCCATCCGTCCTTTTAGTTTTATTCAATTGAACAAAATATTTTTAAGATGTATTCTAGAACATTTTTATAATTGATATTATTTTTGTTTTTTCAGGTAAGAGAAAAGTTAAAAAGCTTTGGTATAATAATATTAAGGATTTCACTCTATTAGAAGAACTTAAAAATGAGGGAATGAATCGTGGCTTTGCCTTTCTGGATTTTTCAGCCCGTTCAGATGCCATGAATGAGTACAAACGGCTGCAAAAGCGAGATGTTGTGATAAAACTGCCAAAGTGTCATTTGTAGAGACATTCGTTGAACTTGATGAGGAAGTTATGGCGCAGGTGCATGAATTTTGATTTGTTAGATATATATAGTAAAATTCACGTGGTTAAAAAGTTTCGAATCCCTTGTAGGCCAACAAATGAGCTTTCACACAGAAATATGTGCAAGTGAACTTGCCGTGGAAAAAATTGCATTTCCATGAAAAATTTCCTCCTCCTCCTTTTTTTCCTGCCCCTCCCTCTCTTGTCACATATTTCCACAATCGGTATTTGGGGTCAACAATTTGTTTTCCCTGCACATTTGAAGCTGCTATTGCAGCCCCACTTCCAATTGATGGAAATCTTGTAGACCTTGATGAAACAGGGACAGGAGGGGCATCTCCAATGGGGAAATTCTTCCCCTTTCTTTGCCCCTGTCTTGCTGCCTTTTATTGAGCCATGAATACTGTAAAAAATAAACAAAAATAACCAAATATATAAAACATATGCACATGCAAACACTAACAACAAACTAAATGAAAAATATAGAGGGACAATGCACTTACCGGATGCTTGAATCTCTTCGAAAGAACTCCCTTTCTTCTTGCTCACACTTGCTCTGTACTCACCCTAGCTCCTTGCTCACTTGAGAAAATGAAATCAGTGAGAAAAACCAACAAGAAACACACTTTTATAAAAAAAATATCGCACTTTTTTGGGCAGTCGTATCCGGCGGTACCCGATTCACCGGGTACGGCCATATCCATATAGGGTATGGTCGGGATACGCCGTACCATGTATGGATATGACCGTACCCGGTGAATTGTTGGAGAATCGGGTACGAATCGTATCCGATACGGGGATTCAGGATTCGGTGACCCTTTTGGACGAATCTGGTAACTTAGCTTGTTTCTACTGCAGGGTAAGACCGTCTTTGTTGATGGTAATTTTTTTTTAGTTTTGAATCCCTTGTTTCTACTGCAGGTTAAGACTGTATTTGTTGATGGTAAAAAAGTTTTAGTTTTGAATCCCTTGTTTCTATTGCAGGTTAAGACAATATTTGTTGATGGGTTACCACCTTCCTGGGATGAGGATGGCGTGAAAGAGTAATTTAAGAAATATGGTGATATCGATAAAATTGAGTTGGGACGTAACATGCTTTCTGCAAGGAGGACATACTTTGGATTTGTTACTTTTTCAACCCACGATGCTGCTGTATGATGTATCGATGGAATTAATAACATTGGACTAGCTGGAGAAGATGATAATAAGGTATTCTTATAGGTTAATCGTTTTCATCTTTCTTTTAATGGAAGTTTTTGCAGTGAGTAAAAATATTTAAAAATTTGTTTTCATGAATTTATTGATTGCTAATGTATTTCAAACCAAAGTGATTTATTTATAATCAAGTTGATTAGACCTAATGATAAACCACATTAACTAATCTGAAAAGCCAACCCACTGTAATCCTGAACAAAGATGTTTGAACTAAACATTATGTTTTTCGCCAATGCTAAATTGTGACCTTACTGTTGCAGGTGAAGGTGAAGGTGAAGGCTAGATTATCAAAGCCTCGACAAAAAGGAATATTATGGAAACACAGTGTTCGAGGGGGTTATAAAGTTGGGCATGGTCGTGGTGGTGTTCGAACGCGGGGTGGCAAGGTTCCATGAGTCCATTTTGATGAACCTCAGAGGTTTGGAGGTGAAATTGGAGGTAGTAGTGGAGTAAAGCCCCGTTTTCTACAATAACCCATCGGTAGTCATCGACGCATAATTGATAGGCCTTATCTTGATAGCCGTGGTCGTGGATCAAAATGTCCATATGCTGCACTGGTTTGTTCTTCATATTTTCCATTATATGTTATGTTATTGTATCTATGTTGTTTTTTTTTTAATATTTTACTGAAATTTATATGTTTTCCATTTTTAGGAAGAACCACATAGATTTGGAGTGCCCGCCGCGAGGAACTCGAGGTCTGGATTAGAATATGGTATAAGTTCTAGTGCATCACTGTATGGAGATTATGGTGAATCCACGTCCAGGTAGGAATCGATTTGGACACCCTAGTTACTATGTATGGATTACCAAAAATGATATATTTGGACACAACAAAATTTTTTTGTTCAGACTTGGGAGAGGCTTCCAGCCGGGATAAGATGGTAGTGCCAACCAGGACTGGTATGGATTATATGATGGGCACCAATCTAATGTGGGCTATGGAGAAATTCATACATACCGTAAGTATTTTAAAAATCCACCACTTATTACATCATTCTGTTTTCATCCTAGAGTGCTTATTATCTTTTGAATTCTTTTCCAATTATTGTACCTGCCCCTAGCAGGTATTATGCATTGGGTTTTTTGTGATGTTGACATTAATTTGTCTATTTGCAATTTTTTTTAATAATTTTTCATAGTTAAACATTGAATTTTTTTATTGTTTATTTATTTAAATTATTTAAATTTATTTTTCTGATTTCTTATTGGTCTATAGTTTCAACATGTTATTGAAAATTGCATTGAAATTCACGCCATTAAACTTATAAGACCATTAATAACCTTCCGATCATTGGTGCTGGAACTCTACAGAATCGTAAATTTGTGTACCACTGGTTGTCATATGCGCAGGATGTAATGGAGGCCAACGTGCAAGGACATGTTAGCATTATTGATGCACTTGCCAACACATTTAAAAAAAAACATCACACTTTGCTGGTAGCTCACTTCATTTTGTCTCAAAATAAATAAATGTACAACCCACGTACGGAGGAATGCAGACTGTTCTGGCGTCATACGAAACAGAATTTTGTGTATCTGCTTTATAAATATTTTGGCTATAGGCGTCCTTGTGATAAATGTAATTCATGCATGGAAAATGACTGGCAGAGGTAAAGGCACTTAGGTTTGATACAGTTGGTTGGCTGTTTTGTTTGTAGGCAGAGCTCAGAGAGAGAATTTTATGAGCAAATTCTGTGGATGTTGTTAACTTCGTTTCTTAAAACTATTTAAAAAAATTCAAATGTGATAGCTACCTTAAATTGAAATTTTTACCCACTTTCATTCATTCCCAACAAAGCTTAATATATCTTAAACAACTTGAAAAGGCATTTGTTTATAGGATTGTACATTGTAATACCTTAATTTAAATGGACTTATGTATTTTTTATACATTTGAAGCTTAATGGAAAAGATTTGCAATGATAAACTATAATTACTTTTATAATAACTTAAATAATATTATATAAATTTAAATATCTATTACTTTAAAATAATTATTGTGTGGTTTTCTATAGCCTAATACATGAGAGATGTTGTCATCGTAATGTTATATTAAAAAAATTAGAATCATTACCAGTAAGTATTATGCATTGGGGTTTTATTTGTCTACATTTCTTTGTTTATAATTATAATTTATGGCATTGGGATAGTATAAGTAAATATAAGGCGGAGTATATAAATTTATGAATGAGATTCTCTAAAATAAAACAATTATAACAACTTTCTTAGGCACTAAATTCATTTATTTAATAATATTTAATATTTAACAAACAAATTATTTTATAAAAAATGTAATTCGTAAGTAGAGTATATTTTTTAAAATAAAACATGAATATAATAAATCCAATAATTTTTTTTGAATAAATATGAATTTATATTATAAAAATAATAGTATTACAAAACATTGGCTTAGATCTAACCATAAAACAGGTACTAGACTCTATAAAAGTAAAGCTTTGATATGAATATGACAAAGATGGTAAATCATAGTGATGGAGTAGTGATTATGCTGCTAATCTGGTCTATCATATGCGTATATGTATTTCCACCATGGTTATGGTCAAGTGGAAACTTATTTTAAAAAATAATCTATTATATTTATTTATCATAATTTACTAAATTTACATTAATAAAAATTATATAAATTAAAGGTATTTTGCAATTGCAATTCAATATTTAATAGTATAAAATAATAAATAAACATAATAGTACAAAATAATAAATAAACAAGCTATTAGCACAAATAATTTAAAGAGAATTGGTAGATTGAACAATATATATATATATATATATATATATATATATATATATATATATAAAGTATTAAATTATAATTAATGTAGATAAAAACTTATTTTTTAAACTATAATATATTTATTTCATTGCTTATTAATTTTCGACTTTTTTGTTATGTTGGGTGATGTGCCATTTACCATCAATACTGACTACACCATTTTGGAAGTTGTATATGAAGTTAGTTTAATATAATTAGTTCTAATAATTTAGTTTCAAATTTTTAATTATTTTAAATATATAATTTTATTATTTATATTGTGTAGTATTAAATCCAATAGGTTAAAAGCTATACTGACTTGGTATAATATAAATAAATTAAATAATTTAGATTTCAAAATAGTTGTTTCATGATATAATAGTAAATTTATTATACAAATTTATTTTTAAGTCTTTCCAAAAAAAATAATTGATTTTAGGAATCATTAATAACATGCAAGTACAGATTCCTTTATGTAGGGTCCACCACCATTTGATGTGCCCTCAACCATACCTTATAGAACCTCCGCGCATAAACTAAACACCAACTCTCGTATACAAGTTTTATATGCGCACTATAACATATTCGCTCTGGGCACTTATTAACCAACTAGGATCCGTTTATGCATATGGTCCATGCATAACATATACGACAATATATACATACGTCCCCCGACTCAAATGTATATATTATATTAATTATCCTGACGTCCACGTCATTTTCCACGCAGAGAATTATATTAATTATTTTTATAATTAGTATTTTTTTAAATGTGAATGGTATTAAAATGACTTTACATCGTATTTTAGCTCATTCTTAAAATAAAATAAAATTTATATACTATATAATTAACTTACTTTTACTTAATTGTACATAATTTTAAATTCATAAATACATGTATTATTTTTTTAAATATTTTTTTAGAACATGGCTGAGTTGAAATAAATAAATAAGTTGAATATTAATTACATTTAACCAATACTAATTACATAATAACAATACAAAATAAATTAGTAATTAAATTAAACTAAGTAGCAAGAACTAAAAATAAAATTAAATATTTATTTTAAAAATAATAGTAAATTTTTATAGTATAGAAGGTGTATAAATATCATGCAAATTAAATTTATAAGAACTTTATCATACCTAAATATTATAAAAAAATTATTGATAATAATAATTTAAGTGGAAACTTATTTTAAAAAATAATTTATTATATTTATTTATCATAATTTACTAAATTTACATTAACAAAAATTATATAAATTAAAAGTATTTTTCAATTGCAGTTCAATATTTAATAGTATAAAATAATAAATAAGCATAATAGTATAAAATAATAAATAAACAAACTATTAGCACAAATAATTTAAAGAGAAGTGGCAAATTGAACAAAATAAATATCTACAATATATATATATTTATTAAGTATTAAGTTATAATTAACGTAAATAAAAACTTATTTTTTTAACTAGAATATATTTATAATTAGTTAATCTATGATTGAGCATTTTAAATGTAATAGATTCCAATTTTAAAGTGTTATCCATATGTTCTTATTAAGTGAATTAACAAGACACTGAAAACAATTACTCATAAACATACTCAAACTCAAATTGTAACATTTCTATATTTACATTAAGAGACAGGTAATCGCTACTTTGTAGCCTTGTTAATTTTGGTTTCGATATTCTATATAGCTTCTCTTAGGGGCAGTAGAGTTAGTGGAACATATTTCAGCTATAGAAATGATTATTTGGAGAGTGAGGTCAATGTATGTTAATTTCTGTGTGTTCACTTTTATTATTCTGATATTTCTATGTGTTCACTTTTATTATTCTAATGTCTTTTTTTGGTTAGTATTTATAGATGGGTGGTGGCACTTACATTTTGTATTTACAAATGGGTGGTGGCAGTTTTTATTCATCTCGATATGCCAGCATAGCTAATGGGTACCCACTTCGCAGTGGATCGAGGTCTTATTTTTAAATTGTGATCAGTTATATCTCTAATTGGAATAATATCTAGTGGAAGAAGCGCCAGATATATGCCATATGTTTGCAATATTGCATTTGTTACTATGCCACATAGCTGTGGCTTTTGTTATAGGTTTTATTTATCAGTTTTTTTATTTGTTTGATCTATTTTTACTTTTATTAATGGACTAGAGAGAGGATTATTAATTATATTTATTTATATGTTAGATGTTTACAATATTGTATTAGTGCATCACAGTTATAATGTTATAGAGTTTGGCTTTTGTTATATATTTTGTTTATTAGTTATCTTATCAATTTGATTTATTTCTAGTTATAGTAATGAGACTATAAAGAATTATTAATTTTATTAATTTTTGGTTATATTAACATAACATCTATTAAGTATTTAGAATAATCAAATTTCTTCACATGCAAATTTGTTTTAGAGTAAAAGAAAATTTGATTTTCTTCAAAATTTAGACTAGATTTTAACTCAAACTATATATATATATATATATATATATATGTTATTTTTCCCTTTATTAACAGTTACCTATAAACACACACATTTAATGGAATTCTACTTGCAAATGTTTCTCTAAGTTCCCTGATTCCAAAATCAAATAGCACTAAAAGCTAGTGCAACATCAAATATAGTAAGTGGGAACACTCAAAGTTTTAAATTAAAAATTAAAATTATTTAAATGATTAAAATTTTTATTTATTGACATGCAATTTTTTTTTCAAGTTTGAAATTTGATCTCTTTAGGCTCTTGGTACATCTGTGGTTAAAATGAATCTATAATGGTTCTATAACCTATGAAAGTGATGTGTAAGTAAAAATATATATGCTATGCATTTTTAATTAGTTGTGAGTTATTAATAAAATATTTTAATATGAATTAATATAAAATGGCCTAATAAACATTCAAAAATACAATTTAAATAGTAAAAAATTACACATTGTTTTTTGTATTCTAAAATAAGTTTGCAATAAAAGGATTTTGATCCCTCTCAACTCATGTTAAATCCGTGCTTTAAATGAATTTATAATATTTAATAATTACTATTATAGTTATTACATAAATTGTAGAAATTTAACCTACATATAACATTTTAGAATATTTTTAATAGTATACAACAATCAAAGGGTTATTTATTTCCAAAATAATTATGTTTTTAGATACTTTAATTAAATTTATTAATTACAAAAAGTCATATTAACAAGTATTCTCTAAAATAAGTTAATGTTATTGAGAAAGCCCAATTATATGTGCCATATGCTTGCAATATTGCATCTATACATGAAAATTACTTATATGTTTTGTTTATAAGTTTCATTATCAATTTAATTTATTTCTAGTTATATTAATGGGACAAGAGAGAGGATTATTAGTTTTATTTATTTATATGCCATATGTTTGAAATATTGCATTTGTCTAGTTAACATGCCAAGAGTTGTGACTTCCTTTATATAGTAAGTTGCTACTTCCATTATGTAGTAATGGGATTAGTAAGTGTTGGGAGGGATAACTTCATTTTTATTGATACTTGTGGGATAACTTGATATCAAACATAATAATAGTATATTTCATTTCAAGATTGTTTCATTTATCCAAGAATTTTAGTATTGCATATTCAACACTAAATTATAGTTGCCACATTATTGAATGTGAATGCATAGAAATTACATTTTTGTAACCTAATATGGTAACATTCTTTTTCTAATGAAATTCATCATATTGGATAAGTAATTGTCAGCTTTTCAAACCTTGGTTAATAGTTGATTAAATGGTTAATATAATATTCTGACTAATTGATTTCTGTTTTTTATTATTTTAACTTGTTCTAATTTAAGTTGAAAATGTAATTTATTTTTTAAATCTATTCTAACAATTAATATAATTATTTTTGTAAAGTTACAACATTAATGTAATTATTTATGTAAATTTTTCCTTTTATACATTTGAAATATTTATTAATTTTACTGTGTAGGAAAATGTTTCTCCTAGTTCCGATTCCAAAATCAAACAACAATAAAGGCCGATGCAAGCATCATTCCAAAATCAATCACAATAAGGGCCAATGCAAGCATCAAATATAATTTTAATTAATAATAATTATTATAATTATTAATTTCATTAATATGTTTATTTTGGATTAGGAGTTTTAGAAATTAAATTTGATTATTATATGAATAGTAGAGATTTAACCTACCTATATTATTTCAAAATATTCTTAATAGTATACAACAATCAAAGGGTGATTTATTTCCAAAATAATTATGTTTTTTTAGTTACTTTAATTAAATTGATTAATTACAAAAAGTCATATTAACAAGTGTTCTTTGAAATAAGTTATGGTTTTTGGGCATGTGGTATTGAATCCCTATTGTTTAAAGTAGAAGATAAATTGTTCTAGCATACACTTGAAGTAGAAGATAAATTGTTCTTGCATACACTAAGAGCTAGATTATGACCCATACTACATTCTTCATTAAGTAAATGAATCCTTTCAAATAAGTTATGGTTTTTTGGGGATGTGGTATTGAATCCCTATTGTTTGAAGTAGAAGATAAAGTGTTTTTGCATACACTAAGAGCTATATTGTGAGCCATACTGCATTCTTCATTAAGTAAATGAATCCTTTTCTTTTGTTTTACCAACAAGCTCATGATAGTTGGATATTGAGATATGTAATGATGTTGATTCTCATGAATTTTAGAATTCATAACTAATTATAATGAGATCTTAAAAGATTGGATATTGTCCTTATATATTCCTAGAATTTATTGGAACTTAAAATGGATATTTGAGTCTATGTAGGAGACCTTATCCAAAGAAATAATGAGGTGTCACCAGCCCCCCTAAATACTAGCAAGAAATCTAAACATCTTGAGAGATATTTTTGAGTTCTACAAGCTAAATACTTTCCTTTTTAAGCCTCGTTCTTAGCTTTTTGACTTGTTCAATTCTCCATAGTATCTAGAAGTCCCCAACAATATATTGAGTTCCTTTCTACTACTCATTGCTTAATATTTGTAATTCAATGGTTTCACTAATAAAGGAAAGCTTTCTCTTACAAAATTCTCACTCTTTCACTCACAAAATAACAGAAACCACAATATCTAATTGAATAGTAAACAAATAGGTGGACAACTTGCCATTAGAGACTTGGTAGGAAAGACGTATGGATAAGATTTGAAATAACTAACAACACGTGAATAAGAAAATTTTCCTAAATTGAGTGAAAATATCGATGGTGAAATTTTTACTAAATTTTACTAAATTGAGTGAAAATTTTGCTAAAATTGAGTGAAATTTTACTAAATTGAAATTTTACTATATTTGCGCATTGGTCACATTCTCGAATGATTCACATTATCTTTGCATCCATACTTAAATTATTGCAATGTGTCACATCTTCATTCCAATCGTTACGACTTAGAGATAAGAGGATTCACTCTTCGTGATGTGTTGTTGATAGAGTCCATTCTCTGTGATACCCAAGTTCTATGGTCAATGCGGTTTCATGAATTCTCAGCTTCTTGAACTTCTCCCTCAATTAAAACATGAGTAAGGTGTATTAATGGAGGAACAAGATCCAAACTATCTTAACCTTCAACATAATGAACATTTGAATGCAAGCCATCAACATCCATACCCTCCATTGAGCTTAGAATGAGGAATTAAATCTCATGTTCATTTTGACCAAAATAAGACCTTTGATTGCGTATTTGACAATTCAGGTGGCGGTTGGCCATAAGATAAATGAACTTGACAACATATTCATTAGTGAATTGCATATAACTTCCACCTTGTAGCGTTTATTCCTCTTTCTATTCGCCATACTCATTACTTTAATAAACAAAATAGAGCCCCAAAACATTACCATCATAATAATTTAGGGACAAATTTTTTTGATGAAGCTCGAGAAATAAAGAAGGAAAATCACGTAAATATTTATGCTTTTCAAAAGGATTGGTTTAAGGCATGTAATTGGGATGAATATTAAATCTTGTAAAAGAAAAGGGGGACCCTAAATTTTAAATGTATAGGGTGAAATTTTTTGGGGCTGTCGTAGAGGCTACAACAGTGTTGTAAAACTTGGCCAAGAATTCTACTCTCTTTTGAGCTCAAAATCCTACCCTCACATCATAATAACCTACCCCACAACGACTTCTAGCCTTTTTTCGCTACATGAATGATCATCTATACCCAATATTGAGACTATCAAGGTGATGGATAACAACGGGAGTGACATGATAGTAGGGAGAGTGACAAGTCAAGATACAAAATATGAAGTGAGTGGTCTAACCCAAGCACATGGAATTCTAAATGAATAGACTCAAAGTTTTGACAAAGTATGAGACAAAAGAAGGGTGTCAAAGAAAATGAGGAAAAAGTAGAGGGATTACTCAACAATTACTGAAAAAATGAACCCATGCATGTTGTGACTTGAATAGTTAACAACGAACTAGAGTAGGAGTGGTGATTGTGAGTCCTGGAGGTTGCATCGAAGAGATCGACCACTTTGACAATAGATGAGATACAATACTAAAATTTCAAAAACAAAAATTCCAAAGGAGAAACATTACTACATGCAAATCCTACTTATCCATAATCCCCCAACATGACAATTATAGTTGAATGGCGATGATTCAATCTTAGAATAATGATGTAAGTTGGGATTTTTTCTGCCACCCTATGGAATAATTAACATTGGGGCCCATGGGGGTAGAGGTGGGGGGTTTCTTCTTGGCACGTCCTCTCCAATTAATGCTGAGTGGGATAAATGGCATGCTGCCTCCCACTTGTCACATTACCTCCCACCCCATATGGGTTTAATACATAATGTTATTTCACATGTAATATTCTATTTTAAATCATATTTTATATTCTATTTGAGGCATTTTGTGCTTGGGACTGCATTTCACCCTCCCTAGGCGCCAAATAGAGTCACTAGCTATTGCAAGATAAGGGACACAACCATCATTTGCATATTGGTCCATTAACCATGGGGGACACCTATAAGGAGATGTTGATCGTTAGGACTGGTCAAAGTCTCAATGAAAAAATTTGAGAGAAAAACTTAATCCCTCATTTTAATAAAGGTGGCACTCTTCTTTTAAATTAAAAATAACGACAAAATGAAAATAGAAAATGCCTTAGATAGGACTAAGCTTTATGTGAAATGAGTATTCATAATGATATAATACATAAGCCATGACAGTGGAAGGAACTATTTCCTGTTTTCGAATGATCCAGGGTAAATTCTTGACACCCTTAACCAAGACCTTTTACTTCGGCTCATGAATTATAATTGCATTTAATGAAAGCGTTAATGAACATAAATGAACAACTGCATGCTGTAAATAAGAATAACATAACATGTCAAGCTCAACAATCATAAGAACATGTCGTTTGATAATGGAGTTCATCCATGTAGGAATTTACAGGGTAAGTTCCTTAGATCAAAAACCAAAGGTCACCACTCACAAATAGATCACAAATCAGTGTACCAGTATTATCACGTGGTTAAAACCCTTGAAGAGGGAAATAGTCCACAGGCTGAGCCAACGCAGCCACTTCAGGCAATTTATTAATATAAAAAGAAAAGTTACATATGTTTCTCTCATAAACGGTTACCAGAAAAATAATCCTCCATGCTCTTTAAATAGAGATCATGGACCAATCGGGTGTTAAGCCACAGATCATGTGTTGTTAATACCGAGGAGAGAGTGAATTGTCGAATCACTACAAATCATGACCATCAGATTATAAGTTACAAATGTACATAGTAAGGAAACACACTTTACCTAACTCTACACTAGAATAAGTTATTATTAACTATTTCCTATGTGTCAGAATATCCTAACATCCCCCCTTAAGAAAAAATTGGGATAGGATTGAAGGATTTACAAAGGTGACACAAAATGAGCCTATTTCCTATGTGTCAAAATATCCTAACATCCCCCCTTAAGAACAAACTGGGATATGATTGAAGGATTTACAAAGGTGACACAATAGGAGAAGGAGGCATTAGAGCCTATCCCCCTTAATGATAACTTTCCTGAACTCCAAGAATGGATCGAATTTTGGTAAACTTCACTTCTGTGAGAGCCTTTGTAAAGATATCAGCTACTTGATCATTGGCTGGACAATACTGGACTTCAAGAACACGATCATGAATGAGCTTTCTGACGAAGTGTATGTGGAGCTCAATGTGTTTCATATGCTGATGCTGAACTAGATCTTTACATACATGAATGGCACTCTGATTATCACACCAAAGTGTAGTTGGATGCTGCTGATGAAGACCAAATTAAGACAGGATCTGATGAAGCCACATGGTTTCCTTGCTAGTTTCAACTACACCACGATACTCTGCTTTGACCGAAGAAAGAGAGATGGCACTTTGTTTCTTACAAGACCAAGTAATAGGTCATGAACCAATAGTGAATACATATCATGCAGTAGAATTTCGATCATCAGGGTCACCAGCCCAATCAGAATCAGTGAAACCAATCAACAATGGAGATGCTCCTGCACTGTAATGAATCCCGAATTGAACTGTACCTCGAATATATTGAAGTATTCTTTTAGCTGATTTCCAATGACTTTCACAAGGTTGGTGCATAAACCGAGAAACAAGACCAACAAAAAAGGATAGGTCAGGACGGGTATGGGTTAGATATCGAAGTTTACCAACAAGTTGATGGTATAAGGTAGCATCAACTTTAGGGGTAGTAAAAGTGACTGAAAGCTTGACTCCAGACCGAAAGGGAGAAGGGGTTGGCTTACAGTCTTCCATGTGAAAGTGGTGTAGAAGATCACAGGAATATTTGGACTCAGAGAGGGTAATGCCTTCTTTGGATTACAAGACTTGAAGACCAAGGAAGTAATGCAAGTGTCCTAAGTCTATCATTTCAAACTTATTTTTGAGGCTAGAATTCACATGGTTTATATGGTTTGGATCACTACCAGTAAGGATAAGATCATCAAAATAAAGAACAAGGATGGTGAAGGACTTACCGACTTTCTTGGTGTAGACAATGCTATTAGAATGACACCTAGAAAAGCCATTATTTAATAGAAATCTATCCATTTTGGAATACCAAGCCCAAGGAGCTTGTTTGAGACCATAAAGAGACTTCCTAAGGCGAAAAACAAGGCTAGAGTCATTTTGGATAAATCCAAGGGGTTGTTCCATGTAGATTTCTTCATGCAAATCTCCATGTAAGAAGGCAGATTTAACATCCATCTGATGGACTTCCCATTTAAAGGAGGCAACAAGGGAAAGAATAAGGTGGATAGAATTCATTTTGGCAACAGTGGAGAAGCTTTCAGTATAGTCAATGCCTTCAACTTGTGAAAATCCTTTAGCAACAAGACGAGCTTTATGTCTATCCACTTTTCCATCTGGTCCAAACTTCGTTTTGTAAACCCATCTGCATATTACAAGTTTTCTTCCTTTTGGAAGAGGAACAAGATCCCAAGTATCATTCGCCAATAAGGAACGATATTCTTCATTCATAGCTTCATCAAAATCTGGATGACCAAAGGCTTCTTCAAAGGTTTCTGGATCAGGATTTTCTGGAACTTGAGCCAATAAGGAAGAGGCTATTTCGAACTGAGAACGTGTACATCGTCGATCGACAGGGTCACCTGCAAGAGAACCTGCTGCATCTCGAGTAGAGAAGACCCATATTGGAAGCTGTGGAGTAAAAGGAATAATTTCAAGAGGTGGAGGAGGATTTTCATCCTTGCTGTCATCATCTGAACTAGAAGGAATGCTATTAAAAATAGAAGAGAGAGAGAGAGGTGGCACATATGCCGAATCAGGCTCGCAGGCCAAGGGTGGCACGCCCGCCGAAATAGGCTCGTAGGACAATATTTTTTCATCAAATTTTAAATCTCTTCTAATGATTATGTTTTTGGATTTTGGTTGAAGAAGTCTATATCTTTTGATATCTTCAGAATATCCAACAAAAATGCATTGTTCACTCTTAGTTTCTAAGGCTTTATGTTTCTCATCTGGAATATGGGCCCAAGCATCACTTCCAAAAGCAAGAAAGTGACTTACATATGGTTTGATTGAGCTCCAAGATTCTTCTGGAGTTATATTCTTTAAAACCTTAGTAGGAGTGTGATTTACTATGTAATTTTCACAGTTAATTGCTTCTGCCCAAAAAATGAGACTAAGTCCTTTAGATTGAAGCATACAATTAGCCATTTCTTTTAAGGTGTGATTCTTCCTTTCAACTACACCATTTTGTTGTGGAGTATATGGAAGGGTATGTTGCAATTGAATGACATGCTCAGTGTAGAAGTTGATACATTTGTTGTTAGCATATTATCCTCCATTGTCTGATCTTAACTTAAGAATTGGATGTCCAGACTGTTTCTCAACAAAGGCCTTAAAGGCCAAGAACATGTTAAAAACTTCACTCTTGAGTTTTAAGAAGTATACCCAAGTGCGTCTAGAAAAATCATCAATGAAAGTTAAGAAGTACTTGCAACCAGAGAAAGAAACAACAGGAAGTGGACCATATAAATCACTATGCACAAGCTGCAAAGGGGCTGAAGCGTGCCAAGAGGCACGTTTGTCAAAACTATCCCGATGATGTTTTCCAAGTACACATCTGGAGAAAACACCATCTCGACAAGATACCATAGGAAGACCTGTCACCATATTTTCCTTACATAGAGTTTTAATAGAGCGATAGTTTAAGTGACCAAATTTCTCATGACAAAGTTTGATCACTTCATCATTATGAGCAAAAAAAACAGAGGGAAGACATGAAGACCCAAAGTTGTCAAACTTATACAACCTTGTGGAATCATCAGCAATGCCAGTAGCTAAAATATGTCTAGGATCTTTGAGGTCCTTGAAGACAACATCACGAGGTGAGAATTCTACAATTTTGCATGACAAGGTAGGAACACATAGTACATCATTAAACTGACCATTATCTAGATGAATGGTTCCAGATCCTACAACACTAAGAGATCTATCATCACCAACATAAATATGTTTGGTTTTACAATCATTTAAAGGATAAAACATGGCTTTATTTTTGTCCATGTGGTAAGAAGCTCTAGAATCAATGAGCCACTCATGAGAATGAGAAGAAGAAGATACATTTAATGCATAACCAGATCTTGATGCTTGACAATCACAAGAAGAAAATTCCATTCCTGAAGATGAAGGTGAAGAGTGCTCTAAATTGATGTTGTGCTTCTTCATTGCTGCTTCTAAGGCTTCCATCTTCTTAAAACATTTGGACTCTATATGGCCATCTTGATTACAAAAGTTGTAATGTCTATCTATCTTCTTCCCTTTGTTTTTATTTTCCTTATCATTTTGGTGAGTTGCTTTTTCAGTTTGCGGCTGAAATTTCTTAGGACCCTTGTTTGGTTTCAGACCATACTTTTTAGGATGTTGCTTCTTGGGATTCTTTTGATATGATTGCTGTTGGGCTGCTAAGGCTTTCTTAGAAGCATTTCTAGAAGTGATAAGACCAAGGTGTAAGATTTTTTCTTGTTCTCTTATCAAAGAATCAAAAAATTCATCAAAAGAGGGGTTCTTGTAGGTGGTTCCTAAAGAAATGATGACTTCTCTAGTGGAATGGAAGGTGGAAACAAATACAGAGTATGAAGGGCCAAGCTTAGCAAGAATGCAATAGATGAGGCTACCATCTTCCTTTTTGACCTTACAACATTCTAAAAGAAGTCTAAGGGTCTTGAATTTGGACAAAAAATCTTCAATAGAGGAGAAATTATTGGGGTCCAAAGTAAGCAACTCATTTTCAAGCTGGTGGGCAAAGAAAGTATTTAAATTTTCCAGGGCTTCATGAAGGGTGTCAATGTCAAAGATATGAAATCGAAGATCTTGAGCAATGGACATTCCTATCAAACCACATGATTGATCTTGTTTATTTTCCCATTTAGCGACTTTATCATCATCAGAAGGTTTAGTTTCTTGTCCTGTGGCTATTCTATAAAGCCCTTTACTTCTAAGTATATCTACCATGTGAGGTAGCCATTGGAAATAATTGGTTATGTTAAGAATAATCGAGCATGCACTTTCCATTTAAAAAAAATTTGAAGCTGCAAAAAGCTGAAACTAACTGCTCCAATGGAAAGATATCGAAAAATTAGGCCGATTAAAAAAAAAACGGCTCGAAAAATGGCTTCCAGATGAAGAAGTTATGCCTTTTTGAAAAACCTGAGTTGTAGATGCCGAATAGTTACGAGAACGGTTTGAAATTTGATGATGAAGTTCAACTTAAAAAAAAAAATCCCACTCCTTTAACAATTTTTTTTTTACAAAAGAAGCTTGAGAAAAAGACTTGAACCCAAGACCTCTATTCTCATAAACTAACTTCTCACCAAGTGAGATAATAAAAGGATTCTTTAATTGTTTGAAAGGAGGAAGGGTTACGGATTTTCGGTCAGCCTTACTGGAAACTATCAAAATTTTCACTATTTATGATTTCCCGAGATCACACAAAGACGTGGGGAAAGAGCATATGTAGCAAAAAAAAAAATCCCTTCTTCTTGTTTTTGATTTGCTGAGATCACACATAGTTTAGAGAAAAGAGCATACACAAATAAGAGGGTATAAATCTGGCAAATAAATAAAACCTAAAAATCGAAATAAATAGAGGGAAACGAAATAAGCAGAACTATTAACAAATATAACTGCAAAACAGATACTTTATACCTCCAGATCTAAACTGATATAAATTGGGCAATTGGAAACCTTTTCGCATGAAATGAAAGGCATTCCTCATTGTAATAGATGCTCCAGACACAACAGAGTGGTTCTCCAGGCCCGAAAATGTTCAGAAATAGTACTTCTAGAAAATGGCAGTCACATGCAGTCAAACCGGCTTCAGATTTGGATCGACAACGGATGCGGCCCTCAAAATAGCTCTGATACCATGTAGGAATTTACAGGGTAAGTTCCTTAGATAAAAAACCAAATTAGTACACCAGTATTATCATGTGGTTAAAACCCTCGAAGAGGGAAACAGTCCATGGCCTGAGCGAACGCAGCCACTTCAGGCAATTTATTAATATAAAAAGAAAAGTTACATATGTTTCTCTCATAAATGGTTACCAAACAAATGACCCTCCATGCTCTTTCAATAGAGATCATGGACCAATCAGGTGTTAAGCCACGGATCAAGTGTCGTTAATATCAAGGAGAGAGTGAACCGTCAGATCACTACAAATCGTGACCCATCAGTGGTGGGTTCGACTCCCACCTACTCAGGTATATATATATATATATATATATATATATATATATATATATATATATATATATATTGCGATATGGTGTGGGGAGGCTGGCGGGGGTGATGGCCCGCCAACATTTTTTTAATAAATTTTTTATTTTTATAAAACAAATTAAGCATTTTTAAAAAACTTGATTTTTGATTGTAGGAGTCAAATTAAGGGTCCCACAAATTCTCTTGGAATCCGATGGCCAGATTTTGGCGAAATTTGTGCCTTCTTTAAGCCTGCCCAGTCACCAAGTTAACCCAAAACTTTGACCGCTCCTAACTTCTGCATACGAGCTCGGTTTGACAAACTGTTCACACCGCTGCGATCAAGACGGCAAGATCTATGCTTTGGTCCCAGTTTGAAAGCATTCTGAATAGTTTGATTTTTTAGCTTCCCTCAACCTTGTTTTTCCTATGTGTGTCTCTGGAGCCACCTGGATCAATCAACCCCACTAAGGAGATTTTGGTCCCCCAAAAGCATAAAAAAGAATCTGTACTGCTGTGTACTATGTCTGCACCACAAGTGTCCTGAAAAGGTCTCCCGTCCATCTCCTTCACCTTTGTTATTCAGAGCCTTAAGCGATGAACCAACACCTACACCTTCTGCAAACCTATAGTACAATCCCATGAAAATACATGCTCAAAATGACCAATTATGACCCAAATATTCCCATACTTGCCATGAGTTTATAACATGTACTCGGTAGTCAAGTTTACGTCAAGTGGAAATCACACCCCAACTATCATTAGAAGAAAAAACATCATTGTCTCATTTTGAAGTGATGGCAAACACCTCATCACTTTTACATGAAATAAATGCATCACACGACTCATAAAACAAGGCCAAAATATCATTTTTTCTTAAACAAGTGATGGAAAAACACATCATCACTTTTACAGTGTAACATGAAAGAAATGATTTACAAAAATAAGGCCATGGCAAGCTAACACCTCTAGAAAAATATTCTAGAAAAACCATCTCTCACTTATCAAAGTGAATGGGTCATCCCCCTGTGGGATATTTTCTTGCCAATTAGATCTTTCAACTAGTTCATGCATGAGTGCTTTTTCCTTAAGGTGTTGCTCTGAATGGAGCCTCCAGTATGTGGCTCTTTGATGGCCACTTCAGTTGCAATGAGTGCAAAAGGTCTTTCTCCTCCAAACCTGCTTAACCGATTTATTTTCTTGCTGTGGAGAAGGCTTTCCATGCCTCATCCTCCTTTGTGCTGCCATCCTTTTCCAACACTTAGAAAACACATGGTTATGTAAACCAAAAAAATGTCACGTTTTTCGATGCCATGATTTACAACCATGGTTATCAATATTCTTATAATCAAAATGCACTCTAGAATAATGAGATTTATTATACCTTCTTTGGTGACCTTTGGTGGGATCATGGTGATGAGAGCTTGTCTCAGCTCTTTCATTGCAAAATGCATTACCATGGGATGATGGCGAAGTGTCCCCATAATTCCTCTTCCCTGGAGAGTTCATCAATGTCTGTTTTCCGTTGATGTCCTCCGAACATCCTTCTTCAGTGTACCCGAAAATTGCATAGCGAGGTCGCTGCACAACCTCCAATGGTTGGGTTATGCCTTGGCCACGAACGCCAAGTCCTCCTCCTTTGTACCCCATCTTCGTGAGGAGTCTCATGCCAGTTCCTGTAATGGATACCTCCACACTTCCAACCAAAACTATATCATGGGAAGAAACTAAAGAGAAATCAACATTGTTTACCTTAGCTGTCGATTGCGAAACAGGTGAAGAAGGCTTCTCTAAGCCTTCGTTGCACTTCACTTCCTCCAAGGCCTCTGTCACGGCTTGTAGCTGAAGCTGCAACCACTTTTTCTCCTCCTTCTCTTCTTGTAGGAGTGCCTTCAATTCACCATGATCTACTTGAAGACGTTCGTTGTTGCTCTTCAACTCTTCCTACGCCTTTGTCGTGGCTTGCAACTGAAGCTGCAATTGATGTTTGTCCTCCTCTTCTTGTAGAAGTGCCTTCAATTGATTGTTCTCTGCTTCTTGTTTTTCATAAGCCTCTTACAACATGTACGCTTTTTAAGACACCCTAAGCATGGTCTCGTACATGTCCTTGAAATTCTACATGGCTCAACTCAGCGAACGTTCAATAGTTCACACCTGCAATCCAATCAGCAAGAAGACCTGCTCCAATACCACTTGATCCAGGGTAAATTATTGATACCCTTAACCAATATCTTTTACTTTGAATAATGAATTATAATTGCATTTAATGAAAGCATTACTGAACATGAATGAACAAATGCATGCTGTAAAGAAGAGGAACATAAATGTAAAGCTCAAAAATCATAAGAACACGTCGTTTGATAACAAAGTTCGTCTAGGAGGGACTACATCTTCGGGCCTCGGTGTCAAGATGGTGTAGGCCGCTGCATTAAGTGTTGTAAAGAGTGAAGATGTACATGGATAGTGTTTTCTTTGTCATACACGGAAAATTCCCTCACGCAGGAGTGGCTGGACCTCTCTACGAGATGTTCCACTACGGAACTCTCATTCACAAAAAGGACTCCTATTAGTATAACAATAACTCACGCATAAAGAATATGAGTATCCCGCCAACATGGCAAACAAAGGGATCTCAAACATAATAAAAATCTATGACAGAGTACATCATTAACAAAAAAATATCCCACGACTCATACATCAACAGGGATCTGTACAACATAATGCATCTCATGGACAAAGAAGTACATGAAGTCAACACATCATATACCTCATGCTGAAGATGACTGAAGAATGAGCTGCTGCTCTGCTGTATCTGAAAGAACCATCACAATCATGGCATCAAAAGGTGTGAAAACGACTGCTCACTTGCTGAATGTTGACACCTTTAACTGCTTTGAAAAAGTGGTTGAAAAATATAAAGCTCAGATGGAAAATCTGAACACACCATCAGATTCGTGGCATTGAATAGTGAAAAATTGACTGTCCATTTTTTGAATTCTGATATATTTTTTGTTCATCATTGGTTTTGAAATAGATGTTGTCACTCCTAAAAGAGTTCCTAAACCTAGAGATGTTTCATCACCTACAGTAGTAGAGCAAGTTGAGCGAGTGATCATGGAGATAGAGCCTTTGCAGAAGGTTGATACACCCAAAGCTACACCTGCAAAACAAAAGCCAACAGTGAGAAAACATGGTAGCAAGAGGGTTACAAGGAGCCAAATAGTGGCTAAGGGTAACATGGAGGAGATCTTGCATGCCATTGATATTGAAGAAACTCCCATAGTCCAAGCTGAAGAAATAGATGAGGGAGGGAGGAAGCTTAAGAAAGGAAAAACAACTAAGAAGTTAGAATTTGTAGGTGATGATGCAGGATTCATTTTTCAATAAAAACGAATGAGAAGACATGCCAAAAAAGTCTTGGAAAGCAGCAAAGAAACTCAGAAGGTCAGTGAAACTGTTCATCCTCCACCAAGCATCATAGACCTCTCCTCACCTGCAAAAGAAGATCTGGTCATCAAACAAAATAAGGGCAAAGAGAAAATCACTGAAAAGTCAGAAGTTGAATTCCTTAAGGAGATGTTGAAAGATGCAAGTGAAGAGATATCAGTCTTGAGGAAAGAGGTAAAGAAAGATAGAGTTGAAAGAGTGCAGTTTGAACATATGAGAAAGATTTTGGAGGATCAAGTCACAAGTGTCTGAAAGACCTTGGAAAACACAGAAAAACTGATAAAGTGGACTCAGCCACTAAGAAAAGAGGTAAATAACATAAAAAAGGTAAACCTACACTTACAATCTAATAACATGACACCAAAGGACCAAGTCAAATACCTTCAAGAACAACTAGACCTGATTCATGAAGAGATGGAAAAGAAGGGTTTGAAGATGACTGTGGTTGAAGAGCCCATTGCTCAACTGATCATAAATGAGGAGGAAACACCACAGGAGCCATAAAATGAGATTGAATATGCTTATGAGGGTTCATTACATGCATAAAATCAGGTTTTTTGTAGCTCGAAATCACTTTTTGGAGAGAGTTTTAAAATGTGAAAATTCTTCAATTTTACATAGTTTCGTAGTGTTTCCTAGGCTTAAAGCCAGGAAAACGCTACGAAAAAACCTATAGCAGCCTTTTTTCCTATAAAGTCACTTTTTTGCAGTGTTCAAGGAGGGAGATTGATGGTGGTGATGTGTCAGGACTTGATTGACACCATGGAACAAAAAAGCAGCAGAGCTTTTGGGTGCATAAGCTACTTTTTCAATGCTACCAAAGCTCGCTACGAAACTGTCCTATTTTCATAGTGAGCTATTTTTGAAGGTTTTGGAGCATCTTAATGATATTTTTGGATAACTGGACTCCTCCAACATGTCAAGGGAGCTTAAAATCAAATATTTATGACTTGAAGGAAGTGTTGTGGAGATATATCATCACCCAAAGCACTTTTTGAAGATAAGGGTTGTGCATTCCTGAAAAATAATGTTATGTTCCACATGTCTATGATATTCTTAAATATTTAAAGTGGTAGTGAACCTATCATGTATCTTTCGAGCATGTGATGCCTATTTTGTAACTGACATGTAACTGTTTCACAAGATAAGGTAGAGTTATGAAATAAATAGGAGTTAGAGTCATATTAGGAGATGATTTCTTTAAGGTATAACTGTCAGTTTTCTGTTAGGAGTTATGTCTTTCAGTTATGTGATGTGTCCTAGGAGAATTCGATGGTCTAGCCACCATGTAGATCATCCTTGTTGTAAAGAAGGTCTATTTAAAGACAAAGCATTGAAGTAGTGAAGGGTTGGAGATTTTTTGCACTAAAATGTTTCTTTATGTATTTCACTTATATCAGTAATATAGAGTGACTTTATTCTTGAAAAACTTGAGATTCTCATGGGGTTTTTAATTTCTTATTGCTCCATATCTTTATGTTTTTACCACTTGCAGTAGATTTCATCTCTATTACTTAGAATTCATAATTTATGCTCTAACTTCCTCTAGTGATGAAATGACTATGTTGCTCTATGTTTTATGTGTGAGTTTCCTTTGTTAAATACTCCTATCTTCCTCAGCTTCCATGTCAATAAACCTTGCCACTAAAACTATTGATTGTTGAATCCATAAGTCAAATGGTAGCAAGCCTTCATTCTTTTCAACCTGCAAACATAAAAAACAAGTTACATTTCCTATAGAGTTGGCCATCTAGTACTATCATTATTCAATATCATGAACCCCCTTGAGAGAGCCATCTTAGATTGAAGAGGCTAAGCTTTAGTCAAAATCTGGTTTGAAACAGTTACACTGAGTTGTTTGATAAGCAGCCAATCAAGTAAAATTTTGTGATAACATTTTTGTGCATCTACTGGGAGTCTCAAAATATACTTTTCTTGAAATTTTTAAGTTGAACTCTTGAAGGTAGCAAGAGCTTAGAATCTGTTTGAGGCTGCAACTACCTTCGTGACTCCATTAAAAATTCTCATGTTCAAAGGTGGCTTCGAAAATGACATATACGAGGAGTAATCCTGACCCAAATCCGCCTACAATTGTGGATAACCCAAACATAATTTCTGAAGGAATTCAAGGCCGTTCTGCACAATCAGGTACTCCATTATACACAAAATCCTTGTCCTCTGAAGTGTTAAGAAGTGAAAAAGATAATAGGTTTGATGATAAATTCAGGAAGTCTTGTTTAGGTTTGAAAATGAAAAATATTTGACTAAAATTGTCTTAGACCTACATAGAAGAGGTATTGATACCTCAGCCTTAGTGACCCAAAAAGATAAAGAAGATTTCTGGGAAGCAGTCACATCAGAGTTATTTTTAGAGAGGGAATATTTCGATAGGTTGAAGGAAGTAGACCCATTTTCAATCTTTCTTAGAAGAAAATCTAGCATCCCTCTACCTGACTGGAGTTCAATTGTAATTAGACAAAAAAGATCTACTAGCCCCCCTCCTAATAGTTCCTCTTCCTCTACTATTGATGTCCCTAAAACAACCACAGTTCCATTCATCATGGCAGGAAATGTGCCACCTCCACCGGTGCTACACCTGCTAGGTATGCCCCTCTTGTTCTCCTAGCTTTTCTTAATGCCCTTCCTAGCAAATATTCTGCTAGAATCAAAACTTGGGGAAGTGATGAAGAGATTACAGTTGAAGAGAATGTAGACCAGTTTAATGAATTTATAGACAAGGAGGAGGTTGAACATGAGGATTTCAAGATGAGACTATTTTCTTAGAGCTTTAATGGTGAGGTGAGAAAATGGTTCAAAGCCCTTGCTCTAGGAAGCGTGCATAATTGGAATGAATTTGAAGATATATTTTTGAGAAAGTGTGGAATAGAACCAACCATGTACAAGCCCTCACTGAGTACAATAGTTTGAAAATATTTGTTGATGAAACTGTCCAAAATTTATCCAAGAGATTTAACAAATTTTATGACTCCATCCCTACCCATTTCAAGCCTCCACCAGGAGCAGCTCAACTGAGATATGCTGAGGCTTTTGATTATGAATTTTCTATCCTTCTCAGAGAAAGAGAACCCCCTTCACTAGAAAAAATGAAAAATGATGTTGTGAAGGTGGAGGTCAATATGATAGCAGCTAAAAGGTCCAAGATGGGAAAGACAAAATTGAAAGAAGAAGATAAGTCTTCCACCTCAGATGAGAAATTTGACTCCATGATTAAAACAATGGAAAAACTAATGGATAGGCTTGTCATTGGAAACACTTCCGCTCCTCCTACATAACATGAACCACAATTTAGAAATCATTAGTTCGGAAGACCTCAAAACAAGCAGAGACCAAGGGAAAACAAAAATCGGCCTGACCCTCAATTAAGGCCTCCTTTTCAACAAAATTTAGTTGATGAAGAAGATCAGCCTGAAATACCAGAAGACTCCATTCATTTCTTAGATGAAAACATGTTTGGAATGTTTTTGACTAAGGAGAGCATGATGAGTCAGATCATGATGTAAACAAGGGTGATGAACCATCTGATTACCTTAAAGGATATCAACATGCAATCTTTGAGATGCAAAAACAATACAACCTCAGAAACAGAAATGTTCAAATTACTGCAAATAAAGCACAGCCCAAGAAAGATGCCCCTAAAGCTACTGAGGTTAGAAAAGATCCACCACCTCCTCCTCCTGTCAAGGAGATTGAGAAAATTACTTCTATTTTTAGTTTGGAGAATGATATTTCCAAAATGACGATCCCAGTCCCTTTTGGAGAAATTCTTAAGGTGAACAAATATAGAAGTAAAATTGTAAAAATGTTGAATTCCCAAACAGGGGCTACTAACATCCTTAATGGTCAAGAAGATCATGCAAACATAATTTGGGACCAATGTTGGAAGATGAGCATAATGAAGAGGTGCCTCCTTTCTATGTCAGCCTTATCATTCATGACATGACATTACATAATGCCATGTTGGATTCAGGGGCCTCTCATAACCTCATGCCTAAATTAATTAGTGAAAGGATGGGATTGGAAATTACTAGGCAATATAAGGATTTTTTTTATTTTGATTAAAAAATATTTAGGCGCATTTGTTTGATAAAAGATGTTATTGTTGGTCTTACACAAGTCCCTACCAAGACATTGGTAATGGATATTGTGGTAGCAGAAATTCCACCTAAGTTTGGCATGCTGCTATGAAGGTCATGGGGATAAAAGATTAAAGTCACCATGAAGATGGAACTAACTTAAGCTACCATTCCTGTTTTTGGTGAGCAAAGAAGACTATATAGAGAGACAAGAATGGCTTATATGGTAAGTAGTAAGGACAAACCTCAGAATTTCCCAATTTATGCTATTGATTCTGAATTAGGATCTGCTATACCTTTCAATGAACTAACTGATGAAGCAGAAGATGAGAAGAAAGCAGAAATTCAGGAGGTTGAAATCAATAAGTAGAGAATCAGTAAAATATTGAAGAAGAGGAAAAACAGTGGCTAAGGGTAACTTATAGGACATCTTGCATGCCATTGTTATTGAAGAAACTCCCATAGTACAAGCTGAAGACATAAATGAGGGAGGAAGGAAGCTTAAGAAAGAAAAAACAGCTAAGAAGTTAGAATTTGCAGGTGATGATGCAGGATTCATGTTTCAAGCTAGAAATCCAATGACAAGACATGTCAGAAAAGTCTTGGAAAGCAGTAAATAAACTCAGAAGGTTAGTGAAACTGTTCAGCCACCACCAAGCATCATAGACCTCTCTTCACCTACAAAAGAAGAATTGGTCATCAAAAAAAAGAAGGGAAAAGAGAAAATCATTGAAAAGTTAGAAGTTGAAGTCCTTAAGGAGCAACTGAAAGATGCAAGTGAAGAGATATCAGTCTTGGGGAAAGAGGCAAAGAAACGTAGAGCTGAAAGAGTGTAGTTTGAATAGATGAGAAATATTTGGGAGGATCAAGTCACAAGTGTCTCAAAGACCTTGGACAACATAGAAAAGATTATAAAGTGGACTCAACCACGAAGAAAAGAGGTAAAGCACATAAGAAAGGTAAACCTGCACTTACAATCTAAGAACAAGACACTAAAGGACCAAGTCAAAGACCTTCAAGAAAAACTAGACCTGATTGATGAAGAGCTGGAATAGAATGGTTTGAAGATGACTATGGTTGAAGAGACCATTTCTCAACTGATCATAAATGAGGAGGAAACATCACATGAGACATAAAATGAGATTGAATATGCTTCAGAGGGTTCATTACATGCAGAAAATCATTTTTTTTTGCAACTGGAAATCACTTTTTGGAGACAATTTTGAAATGTGAAAATTCTACACTTTTACACAGTTTTGTAGCATTTCCTATGCTTAAAGCAATGAAAATGCTACGAAAAAACCTGTAGCAGCCTCTTTTCCTATAAAGTCACTTTTTGCAGTTTTCAAGGAGGGAGATTGATGGTGTTAATGTGTCATGACTTGATTGAAACCATGGAACATCAAAGGAGTAGATTTTTTGGGTGCAAAAGCTGCTTTTTCAACTCTACCAAAGCTCACTACAAAACTGTCTTGTTTTCATAGCGAGCTATTTCTGAAGTTTTTGGAGCATCTTAATGGCATTTTTGGATAGTTGGACTCCTCCAACATGTCAAGGGAGTTTAACATCAAATATTTATGACTCGAAGGAAGTGCTATGGAGACAGATCATCAACCAAAGCACTTTTTGAAGATAAGGGTTGTGCATTCCTGAAAAATAGGGTTATGTTCCACATGTCTAGGAGAGTCTTAAATATGTAAAATGGTAATGAACCTATCATGTATCTTTCAAGCATGTGATGCCTATTTTGTAACTGACATGTAACTGTTTCACAAGATAAGGTAGAGTTATGAAATAAATAGGAGTTAGAGTCCTATTAGGAGATGATTTCTTTAAGGTATAGCTGTTAGTTTTTTGTTAGGATTTATGTCTTTCATTTACGTGATTTTTCATAGGATAATTCGATGGTCTAGCCACTAGGCAGATCATCCTTGTTGTAAAGAAGGTCTATTTAAAGACAAATCATCGAAGTAGTGAAGGGTTGGAGATTTTTTGCACTAAACTTCTGCATGTATTTTAATTATATCAGTAATACAGAGTGAATTTCTTCTTGACAAACCTAATATTCTCATGGGGTTTTTATTGTCCTATGATCTATATCTTTATGTTCTTACCATTTGAAGTAGATTTCATCTCGATTTCTCATAATTCATAATTTATGCTCTGACTTCCTTTAGTGATGAAATAATTGTGTTGCTCTATGTTTCATGTGTGAGTTGCCTCTGTTAAAGACCCCTATCTACCTCAGCTTCCATGTCAAGAAACATTGCCACTGAAACTAATGATTGTTGACTCCATAAGCCCAATGGTAGCAAACCTGCATTCTTTTCAACCTACAAACATAAAAAAACACATTACATTTCCCATAGAGTTAGCCATCTAGTACTATCATTATTCAATATCATAAACCCTCTTGAGAGATCCCTCTCAGATTGAAGAGGCTAAGCTTCAGTCAAAAGCTGGTTTGAAACAACTACACTGAGTTGTTTGATAAGCAGCCAATCAAGTACAATTTTGTGATAACAGAACCTGTCTAAGAAACACCTCTATTATTGTGATAAATAATGCTTCAACATCCTACCATTCACAGGTTCACCATGTATTTCTATTCCATCCAAATATTTGAGAAAAAATGCATTGTGATGTCTAAAAGCATAAATGATATATGGTCATTTCCACACATTATCAAATTTTTCATGCTTGCCTTTGTCCTCTCTTCTGGAACCCCACTTTAAAACACTGTCACCCAAATTGAAATCATTTGCTTTGGTTCTTCTGTCAAAAAATATTTTTGACATTCTCCTGGATAACCTATTTTTTGTTATATAATTCTTCCTTGGATTGTTGTAGCTGAATGGTATGATTTATCCTTCTCTAAGTATCATTTGGTTCAACCTGAAATTCTTGAATTATCTTCATAACTGGAACTCCTAGAGAAGATGGAAAAACAACATCAATTCTATAAACCAATTGGTATTGTGACATTCCAATTGATTTCTTTGTATAAATCCTATCATCCCAAAGTGAATTTAAAACTTGTTGTGCCATGAATTCTTGTTGTCTTCTAGTAGATTTTTGATAATGTTTACTAAAATTTTATTTGAAGATTCATCTAACCCATTACCCTGAGTGTAATAAGTAGTTGAATGTCCTAGAGTGATATGATATCTGCTACAAATATCTACCATTTTTTTTTATTTAAAGGTTGTTTCATTATCTGTAATGAGCTTATTTGGACATCCAAATCTTGACAATATATTGGTTTCTAGGAATTTAATAATTACAACATCAATTGCTAGTCTAGAAGGTGTGACCTAATCCATTTGGTGAAATATTCAGTGGTTGTGAGGATCCATTTGTGTTGGGAAGAGGATGGTGGGTGGATTTGTCCAATGAAATCAAAACCCCACTGTTGGAAAGGGCTTTCAACAGATATGGTTTTTAAAGGAGGGGGTAATAGTTTTCTTTTTCCTTCAAAAATTTAGCACTTGTGGTAGGAGGTAACATTCTTATGGACATCAGGGAAAAGGGTAGGCCAATAAAAACCAACTCTAAGGATATTGTTAGCAGTGATTTTCCAATACAAATGTCCACCGCAGTCTCCTTCATCAAGTTCATGCATAGTTCTTTCTACATCACCCTTCAACAAAAAAATTAGTAAAATTCCACCAGCATCTTTCCAATATAAAACATTATCTATGATGCAAAATTTCACTGCCTTTAACTTTAGAAATCTAGCCTTTGTCTTAATCAAACCAGGAGGAGCATTTAAATTGAATAAAATAAAAATGAGGTATAAATACTAGGGTGAGGTTATAAAAGCCTCATCTATTTGTGGAGTTGTCTTCTCCTCTTTGATCATCTAACGCAACTACAAAGTTGATATCCAATGCATGAAAATTGGAATCATCCATCAATTTGGCTAGTCCTTGTCCCTTGTTTAGCTTGGTTTGTTTGATTTCTATGTCATATTCAAGAATAACGACAATCCATTTTCCTCTTTTACCATCTCGTCCATTTTGAGTCAAAATATACTTAACCACATAATTTGGTACATAAGAAATTATGTGAGAATGGAGAATATATACTCTGAAATAATTGATTTCTTTTATTAGGGAAAAGGCTTATTTTTCCATTATGTTATATTTCAATGCAACATCCCTTAAAGCCTTGCTAAAAAATGAAATGGGTTTCTCATATCCCTCATTGTTTTTATGTAAAATAATTTTTGCAATAATGTGTTCAGATGCAAATGAAAATGTTATAAAATATTTGTTAAAATCTGGACTGATCAGGACTGGTGTTTTTGGCAGTACTTGTTTTACTTGATCAAATGATTGCTTAGCTTCAATGTTCCATCTTATTTCTAAATCTCTTTTTAACATGTTTTTTATGTTTCTAAGAAGTTCTACAAGGTTGGGAATGAACCTTACTAGGAAGTTTATCTTGCCAATAAATGATTGAAGTTCTTTAATGTTTCTAGGATGACTGATTTCAAGATAGCTTCAATTATACTGGGATCAATCCTAATAACTTCTTTGGAAATGATATGACCTAGAAGTTTTCCTTCTTAAAGGCCAAAAGATGTTTTCTTAATATTAAGTGAAATTCCAAACCTCCTACATTTCTCAAAAACTTTTATCAAATGTAACAAATGTTCTTCATCAGTTTTGGAATAAACAATGATGCCATCTAGATATATAACTATAAATCTACCAATTTCATCAGCAAAATAAATATTCATTGCTCTTTGAAATGTGGCTCCAACATTCATTAAACCAAAAGGCATCTTCACATACATGAAGGTACCCCATGAAGTAGTAAAAGTTGTCTTATCCTGATCATTGGGGGTGAACCAAAACTTGGTTATAGCCTGAGAAGCCATATAACACAAAAATCCTTTTAGATCGAACTAACTTTTGTAAAATTTTATTCATCTTAGGTAAAGTGTATCTGTCCTTTAGTGATACTTTATTAAGGCTTCTAAAATCTATACACAATATGATTTCACATGTTTTCTTCCTTGTTGGTACTATAATGGAAACCCAATTAGAGTACCTAATAGGAACTATGATCTTAGCATCATACATTTTCTTTATTTCTTTCTCAATTAAAGGCATCAGTACTGGATTTATTCTTCGAAATTTTTGCTTAAAGGGTTTCTGATCCTCTTTAATTGGAATTTTATGTTATATTATACTAGTATCATAAGCTTTAATATTTTCATAGCTCTAGGCAAACACATCGGTGAATTCTTTGAATAGAGCAATGTATTTATGCTTTTCAACAAGTGGTAATGACTTAGACAAATTTATCATTTTTGGGTATTTTTCACTACCTATGTTGCATTCTAAAACATCTGCCCCTATGGGCTCAATCTTAGGTTTCTTAGCTACATCATTGAAGTCAAACGATTCTTCTAATGGAACCAAACCTCTAGGCAAAACATTATCTTTTAATTGAAGTATTTAAAATTCTTCTTTCTCTTGATATTTTTAAAGCAATTCTACTTTATTTACAACTTTATCTACATGTTCATTCACATCTACATTGTCTAACTGTTTCTCTGAATCAGAATGTACAACTATTTTATCTTCTAAATCACACTCTACATCTATACTATCTTCTTCAAATTCATTCTTAGATTGTAGAAAATTTTCAATTTGTTTATCATTACCAAACACTTCTCAATACCTAACATTGTTTAGAACAATTGGTTGGTGTTTCACTTCCACTGTATATTGTTGATTGAGATGAGGCATTTTACAGGTAATGGCTGAAAAAGAAATAATATTAGCAAGGATATTTTGATTTCTAGGGATTGTAGAAAGGCCATATTCCACAAAACTCTCTAGAAAATCCAACAAAAAATTTATGTATGCTCTTAATCTAGGGTGTTTTGTAGAGTATTCTCCTTTTATTTGTTTTATGATTAGCTCAAAATCCCCATGAATGGAAATTATTTTAGCACCCAATTTTTTTAATAACTGTAATCCTAGTATTAGTGCTTCATACTCAGCTATATTATTAGTGCATTAAAAATTAAGCTTGTATGAATGTCCTTCAACATGATTATTTCCTGTATTTGAAGCTCACATTCCTGCTCGAGAACCCTCTATGCTACAAGATACATCAAATTCCATGTTTCAAAGAGGTTCAAGATGAGTGTCCTATTCAACTATTTTTGTTTGGTTTTGATGTATTTCAAAAATCTCAATTTATGAATTAGCAACTTGAGTGTTGATGTCTCCATCATTATAGAGAATGAAAGAGTCAAGATCTGAATGGACGTAGTAAATAGGAAAATTTTATGGCTTATCGTGTCTACTCACCATGAATTTCATCAAGGTCACCCTATATAATCTCCTTTGTTGACCAAAGACTGGTATGATAGCAAAAGTTATCCATCTGTAGTGTTCCTTGCAACTTAGCTCCCCATGAGCGAGACAACAACATGCCATACTTAGGGGGTATATTTGCAACCACTATATCCATCACCAAACTTTTGGCTGGAATTTGAGCCAAAGTAACACACAGATATTTGATAATACCTAAGCATATTACTTTTCTAGAATCAAAAGAATATAAATCCTTATATGGTCTGGTAATGTCAAGTCCTAATTTCTCCATGACAACCTTAGGCATTAAGTTATGTGATGCACCTGAATCTAGCATGGCATTACGCGGAATTTTGTCATGAAAATTTAAGCTAACATAGAAGGGAGGCACACCTCCTTCTTGAGGTTTTCCATCTACTTCTAGTCCAAATAAAAGTTCAGGTTGGTCATCATTAAAATTGATAGTATCTTTATTTTTAGCTATGTTAAGAGATTTCATTACATGAGATCTGTACAGATTTTTGTTCATTAAATCTATTAGAGTAATAGGAATTTTGATTTTTTCTAACTCATTCTCAATATTGAAGGATGTCTAAACCTTACTCATGTTTAGGAAATCTGATTTATCAACAACATATTTTGGGATAGGCTCTTTTTTTTGACTAGTGGTTAGGATATCTGTTTGAATATTTTTTGAAGGAATATCAACTATATTATTCGCAGGAGTTTCTAATGTCTTTTTACCTGAATTTTAAATAATTTTCTTGGTAGGATTATCTATGATTTTCTTAACAACAATATAAGATGTTTTCTTAGCAGGAATAGAAAAATTCTTCTTACTGGGGGTGTCTAAAGTTTTCTTACACCTAAGGTTGTATTATCTATGAACTTCCATAATAGTATTTTCAAATCCCTATTTATAATCATCTGATTCCTCAAAATCAAGTTCTTTTTCAGAAAGATGAATATTTTCTTTTTCTTCTTCAGTAAGAAAAATTGTTTCATCATCATTTATTCCCATCAGATTTATTTGATTAGCTTATACCTCTTATACTATTTCACCTTCACCATCAACATAATTCTCTTGGAAAATATGTCTAATTTTCTGGTCTGCTCCCCTTTGTTCCCTTTGTTTATTTGTGGTGGATTTCTCCTAAAACTTTGGTTTCAATTTTGAAGGCAAGGATGATTTTATCTTAGGGGAACTCTAACTATTAGATTACTCCTTTCCATCATTTTCTCTACTATTCTGACCAAAGAATATATTTTAGCATTAGCTTAAGATGTTGATGGTTATTCTTTCACTGTCACTCTCCTTGAACGTTCTTATCCTATCTCTTTTTGCTAACAAGTTGGCTTCTACACTCACTGCATCTCTTTTCATTTCTTCTAACGTTGCAGTGTTTTTTCTCTTAGCTGATAAGACATGTCTCCCTAAAATCCATAAGGGAATTTTATTAAGTCTAAACCTCGTGGTGGTTTAATGTTTTCATGAATTGTATTATAAACACTATTGAATCTGGTGGAATAATCCTGGACACTTTCCCTAGGTTCCCTCCTAATACTTTCATATTATGATAGAGTCGGAAGAGGGTTATTTTTAACTTCCCATATATCAAGTAATGACTGATTAAATGCAGGTAGATCATTAATGCTAGCAAGTGGCAAGGCTTTAAACCATTTTCTAACTTCTCCACTAATAATTTGAGCAAACAACCTCATTTTAACATTTTCTTCATATACTTATTGAATATCAAAACCATCATTCATCCTATCAACATTTTGTTGAGAAGCTATGGGTCCAGTAGACTCAAACTAGGGGATCCTAGTTTGATAGTCCTGTGGCATGTTTGCTAAAGGAACTTGAAGAATAAGTGGAGCATATCTTGCTGGCATTATGGGAATATGTAGATGGATAATATCTGGATTGATTAAAGGTGGTGGTTGAATGGAAGGTGGAGGTTGAATGAAAGGTAGAGGTTGACTTGAAGTTTGAGGTTGTGATGAAGATGTAGGTTGAATTTTAGGTGAAGATTGGGGAGAAGATGGAGTTTTAGTTTCCTGGTAAGAAATTATAGGGGTGGTAGTGGAAACTATAGAAGGAGTGGGACTAGATGATCTTGGATGAACATATTGAGATGAAGTGGATGAAACTAAAAAATAAGTTAAGGCAGAGAATTCAACAAATTGTTGGATGTATGCCTCAGGGAAAGATAAGTCAAGACCTGAAAGTAAATCCTGTAATTTATCAAAGTCTTCAAGGATTTGAATATCAAGATCAGGTTGGGTAGAATGAACTTCAAATGAATGACGTCGCAAGGTAGACTTCTCTACCACAGTTTGATCCACCCAATTGGATGACTTGTTCCTAAACAAGCTATGCTCAAGAGGAAAACCAAAATCAATATCTTGTAAAGTGACAAAGTTATTTGGAAGAGAATCTACCATAGGGGGAGGAATAGTACTTCCTTGGCTCTCGGCTATACTTATTCTTCTCAGCAAATTTTTAGGATCATCAACAATAGCTACAGGTTTGGGATCAGGATGAGATCTAGTGTAAGATTTTTTGGGAGCCAAAATTAAAATCTAAAGCGTGCACACACACTATTATTTACAAAAGTGAAAAGGAAACCAATCTCTTCAAATATTCCTAAAATACACTCCTTTTAACGAGGGAAATAAGTTCGTAGAAAGTTACAGTATTTTCAATTGTTCCCTAGTATAGTTGCCATTATGTTATTGCTCTATAATTTTTGAGATTGTGAGAATAAAAATAGAGGACAACATCAAAACCACTTTGGAAGATGGGATCTAGCCCTGCTAACTTCAGAGAGGGATCTCTGTAAATTTTAGCTTTGTTTTATGTATTTTTTAGGTTAGTTATGACTGTGAAAATTGTTTGTTTGTTTGTGATTTGATTGGATTCTTTGGTTTAATTGATTCTTATAATTCCATTGGGATATAGAGTCTAGAAGATAATTGGATCTGCATCAAACTTTAACGGAGTTTCACAGGGAAATCTAGGTTGCACTAGCTGGATCTTTCAAAATTTAAATGATATGAAATAGAAGAGATGAAAGGTTTAATAGAAACTAAGGATAAATTAAGAATTCCTTAATTTGACTTCAGAATAAAACATATAAATTACCTAAAACCATAATAGGGTGCATATTTCAATAAATCATATTCGTTTTCATTTCTGTAATGTAATCAAGTTTTTAAGAAATGATAGTGAAAGAAAATAATGAATAAACACATGAACAAGAGAAACACAACACCAATTCGTACACCACATGAATATTGTGAAGAATTTCCTTGTATTATTAATGAGTCCAAAGACAAGAAAATTAGAATAACTTGGAGAAAATTATATTCAACAATCAACCCATAATACTTGAAAATGTGAAGTATTTATACAATAGTTACAAAATCATTACAAAATTGTTGTCTCAACATACAATGTATATTTAGCACTATTCTAAACAAAATTATTGATGTCTACACAGTAATAGGATAGGTGGACAACTGCGTGGAGAGGTGGCTCTTCTTTGGAGGAGTTTATTGATGAATTGGCCTATTATTGTGCTGCGATGGTATATCCTTTCACTGCATTCAAATTACCAATCACTATAGTAATTCACACAACTTCTCCCATTTGTCTTCATTTGGAATGGTTAATTTAGTTACCTTCTGGTAAATTTCATCAACCTCAGTATACTTTGCAAATGTTTGCCTTACCACGAAAATATTATTTACCTCATGCTAGATAAAGAAATAATTTCCCACTACTTTTAAGAAATCTCTAAGTGTCATGTTGCCTTTGATGTTTTCAAACTTTGAACTATCTCTGGCTACCTCCTTCAGTTTTTTAATATAATCTTCATGAGTAATCAATTTAGCATTAATTACAAACAAACTAGGTAACCCTTTTTAATTTAAAGCTTCTATCCGGGTGAAAAATCTATTTATTGATATTTCCAGACTCCGACATTTTTCCTCCAACTAAGAAATAAGATACTTTTTAGTCAAAATTTTCTTTACCTCCAAAATTTCTTCTCTCGTACAATTTCTTTTCTCGTATCTGAAATTCCTAAATCATCCAGCTCATATATATTCTTTAGTTGGGAACTTGATGATGTTTAACAGATTAGCGAAGACATTTCTTCGATAATTCTCTCACCTAGTAAATTTGGCCAATTTGGTGTCCAATTTATCGTTGTACCGACTTCTAGTCATGTAGGCTTGATGGTTAGGTACTAAGTGTGATAGCTATCCACCGTCGATCATCATTTCTTTTCATGGCATCGACTTGTATTTTTATTTTGACGTTTGTAGAATTGTCTTGTCTGTTGCTAAGTGATGTCACCATCTAGGCGTCGTGATGTCGAACCAACATATTATGGCTATGAAAGCGCTTCTAAGAGTGTTGCAATACCTCTATTTCGTGAAGTGTCGAAATCTTGATGTTATGGCCAACCCGCGCTTTGAAGTTTTTATCTAGGCAGTGAAAATTAAATATTATTTAGTGGTGTAAAACTCTTAGAGCGTTTAAGAGCGTCACTTTTTTGCATGTTTGGGGCGGTCTCTTACGGCGTTGATAAACGTGCCCCTAAGAATGGCATAGTAATTTTTTTTTTCACCTGTAGCATAGGTCTTAGATGATTACGATGTAATAAAATCTTAAACCGCATGACTTAAAATATTTAAAAAAATGAATCACAATGAAACAAAAATGAATCTAGTCGAAATAGTTGCATATTGAATATGTGGAGAATATATCTTGAACTATTATGAGGATGAAGCCATACACTGAACTGTTTTACTAATGAACTGTAATGCCACATAACTGTGACTGTGATGCCATGTATATTGTAATGTTTTGATGCCACATATACCACTGTAATGTTAATGAAGCTATATAAATATCCAACTATGTTAATATACATACAACTGTGATGCTGCTAGACATGCAATTGTGTTCTTTTGATTTATGCGATTATGTTAACTAGCAACAAACATGCAATTGTCTTTCAGTCAACCATACTAGTATTGCCAAGCCTTGATTCTGGTCTTCATACATGCAGTGTTAGGATTAAATGTATTAACATCTTGAACTTGAATCGATTACATACTTTACTTTAGCAAGTTATATATATTGAACTGAAATGAAATATTACATACTCTGTCTGGAAAAACAATAGTTGCATCTTGAAATAATGAAGCCATATTTGAAGCATTATATTAATGAAGCCTACTGTAGCTGATTTACTAATGAACAATATGCTATAATTACCAGTACATGATTACCGTAATATTCTTGTAAATGTTGTGATACTACACATGCTCATTATTAAATTTTAATGAAATATATAAATATCAAACGTATTCTTAACAAAAACCTATTTGTGATCTTGCCAGACATACAATTAATATTCTTTGCAGAACATGCAATTGTGTTGAGGTCAACCATACTATTGTGTGCCAGGACCCATACCAGAGTGCAGAGATTAACTATACATCAAAGTGCTGAGACCATCATATTAATGTACTGAACTGAGATCAATTACATACTTTACTGTAGAAAGACCTTATATATATTGAACTGAAATGAAACAATACATACACTGTATTGAAGCAATATTATACATCCACTGAAGCGAGACAATACATTGTGAATACAATTATGCCAATGAGATTGTGCATTCAATTGTGAATCGATGCCAAATGGTGTCGTATATACACTGTTGTTCAAGACTTTGTTCAGATATTTATTTATAATAATTGGAGTGAGTTCATAACTTAGATGTGTTGAGATCACTGTGATAGTGTCGAGACTTGTGTACATATGCCACTACCAAGACTGAGAATCAAATACGAGACTAACCATAGAGATGCGAGACTATGATCATAAAATAGAGATGTGAGATTGAGAGTGTATAGTCTGGTATCATGAGCAAGAGAAATCCAGAGCCCTCACAAATATAATCAAGCCAGAGTAAAAGTCAGTAAATGCCAAGGGTACAATTTAGCAGCATGATGGAGGCTTACCTCTGACACCGGATTCGATTTACTGTCCTTGTGGAGACCCCACAATGTTTAGGTGCATCGCCCTCCTTGCAACAACGTGATTCGAATGGCCACCAAGCGACATTCTTTCCTTGGATTTCCCTCTCCACGTCTTGCCTTAGAACTCGGTTGTTGATTGGCTGCAGAGGAGTAGCGGTCTAATGCAGTAAATTCCAAGGGGTTAATTATGAAATATTTTATTAAACATTACACTGTGCCAACCATAAAAACGCATAACCTAACTATAAAACTAGCATAGCCAGGAGTATTTCATATATCTCTCCATTTTCTCTGCGATGCGGAAGGGCACATTTTTCTTTGTTCAACATAATATCCATAGACATCGATAGGTGGATGAAACCTCAATCCTATTTCGTTCACTGATCGATTAAAAATGAGTGGAATGGACCAAAAGCAAGCTATCCCTAGATTCGAAAATGCTGCTCTTCAGCTCTTCTAATTGTTGCCCACTACCCACCTTAACTGCAATTCACAATCTATAAAATGATTTAATTGTTGTGTTCATATGCCTTCGTGACTTTCATGTGGGAGGCTTCTACTCTCTTCCTTCGCTACAATTTCACTATTATGCTATGCTTGCTCAACAACCTTACTCCAGGTTCTGAAATGTTCCTCCTTGTATTTGAACAAGACTCCTCTGTCATCCAGGTGCATGATGATGCAAACAGAGTTCTACACAAATCTAGTATTTTCAATTATCTCAACACAACTACGTACCCATCCAAAATAGAAGCTCAATAAAAGAATTCAAAAGTAGATAGTTTTTATTTAATATTCAAATATATCATCGTAGAGATTAATTGCAACAACCAATGCAACATCTTTCTATGGCACAGGGTTGAATATCTATTCCCTGAAGCAGCTCAGACCTCTCTTAAGGTGTGGTTTCTGTTGAAAATTATTATGGTACCACAGTTCGGATCTTGCCACAGTGAAATACACAACTTCGAATATTTCTATGACTCTACTATGGCAGCTCGGTTAATCTTATGGAGGACTTATCTATCAGACTTATCTATGGGACTAAACATATATTGCTACAGGACGGGACCTAATGCCACAGAATCTATTCTACAATGTCACCAGATGGAAACCTAACATACTACAGGTCCAGGGTAAAATAGACTGACATTATACAATATGGAGGTGACTACTGTGAGGTTGTCCTGCCTCACTATATCTGATCAAAGTGAACACTGAAAACATGATATGCAACATGTGACAATAAGACAGTGACTCTTATTAGGACCATGATGGTTAATAGACAGTGATCTTACATCAGCTATTGACAGTGACATAAATTAGGCTTGTTGGGCAAGCAAAAGTTGTTGGCCCCTAGGTGGCCTGATGTATTGCATCTCATTATATCTCTTTCTACTGAACTCTTGATATTAATCGAATAATAAGAAGAATTAAGTTTGGGTTTTCCCCCTTGTGGGTTTTTTCCCTAGTCTCCGACCTAAATACTAGTGTCCTTATTTTTTCCGCTATTATTCTATTGTTCCTTACTGTTACATTGCATTACCGTTATGTATACTGCTGATAATGGTGGAAGGAAATTACTGTGATAAAAATAAAAATAAAAATCTAAAATTGTCTATTTGCAACAAATGCCCTAAAATTAACAACATGATAGATAGTGGTAACAACGAGAAGCAAGGAGATGGAAACTCCACAGTCAATCTACTAGTAGACAATATGCCTTCTCACCTCCAACAGATTTCTCATACTAGGTAGCACACATCAAAAAACTGCTAATGAGAATGGAATGCCTTAAATCTGAAATAACAAGTTATATCCAAATATTGAAGTGGAATCCATAAATCTCAATTTGAAACAGTTGTTTTTATAAATGAAACACCAAGAAAACTTACAAATCCAAAACTCACTCAAGGGCTACACCACAATAAAATATGAAAAATTTTAATCATTGAAAATATGCACGAGGAGATGAAATCCCAACAGGCTTTATTCAAATAGGGGATGGAAACGCAACAACAAACTCTAAATCTTTGGGTACATGTGACTCGGGCTTCCCAACCCCCTCACTCACCATAGTGGAGGCATTGTTCCAAGCCAAAATAATGGAGAAATGCATTAGACAGACCCTAAATTCCAGGGTACATGCTTATTTCTGAAGTTAGAGACCCTAAATTCTTCATTCGCAATCTTCAATTTAAAATTTAACATTTTTCACAGAGTATATAAAAAGAAAAGGGCCTTCCTGAAATCATATTGTAATTTGTCATACCATGGTTTCTGAATTTCTTCAAGACAAAATTCAAGAAATCCAAGCATTTTTTGTTCCCTGTACGCATGAACACAACTGTTGTAGATGCCTGCGAGTTGAGGAATGATCCATCCTTGGATTGAAGTTTCATTATTTTCTCCCAGTATACTATTTATTGTAGGCCTTCCAAAGAATAGAGTAACGTTGTTGGTAAGGCATAGAGAAGATCAGGAGGAAGCCTGATCCAAACACCACCAAGGTAAAAGGTAAAGTTGGTCAGTTATCACTTTGAGAGATGGAAAATTTATCAATGACAGAGGAGAATGGTGATCAGATTCTAACTTTTGAAGCTTAGCCTCCCGCTTTTCAATGATTTTCTTGATGAAAGGCAATTCATCAGGCAAATTCAGACCTAAGGTTTTAGCTTCTTTTAGCATTTTAGGGAATACTATTTCAAATCCACTTGGCCTATGGCTATTAGCCTCCTCCTCTATTTTTCCAGCTTGTGTCTTGAAAAATTCAATCCCTGAAATATGTACAAGTTAAAAACTCTTCACAGGAAAGAATATACCATAATTTTGTCACTGTGTGAACATATGGAAAGGGCAATCCAGATATCAACATATTTTTACTTCACTCCCCTTTCCCCCACCACACACATATATATTTAAGTTAATACAAAAATTACTTCAATCCCCTTTCCCCCACCACACACATATATATTTCAATTAATAAAAAAATTACATAAGGGCCTTGATTGATGTACACACCTTTTTGTACTTGTGACTCTCCAATCTGCCATATAGTAAGAGTAATAATACATGCAAGAGTAGCTAGTATTCTGTCATATGCCAAGAAATAGAATTCTTGATCCATCTAAAACCTATGTCTCAGCTTGAAGGACCTTTGAAAAACCATAAGGGAGAAGAACATTGACCCAAGTATGAAGAAAACTTGGAAAAAGCAAATGGAGTTCTAGGATGGAGTCTGGACTATGCAGGTATGGAGCTTGAATACCAAGAATACCATATTAAGTACTAGATGAGAGTATGAAGGATGTCATCTCAGTTCAAACTAGAAGGAAAATAGAGTAATGAAGACTTTCAATATCTCATAAAGTATGACAACCAAGTTAAAGCAATGATGGCCGAGGAGAAAAGTTTAGTTTATCGTCATTCCATGATCACAATCTTGAAGAGGAATCTACAAGCATTTAAGTAATTAGCTTGAAGGTATGAGATGTTTATCATACATTTTCTTATTCAATCTCAATGAGAAACTAATAGCCTATGAGGGGGAAAGACTCTTAAAACAGTGTTTGTTCAAGGTATTTGACAAGTTTTTAAGTTGGTAAAAGAAGTTGCATTTGTGGGTCTTACAAATTCATGAAAAGAGGCATAGTGAAACTTGAAAGTGGAGGGGTCTTAAAATTCCTCAATGTCAAAATTCTGTTATGGCAATGCCAAATGTATAGAGATCCAGCCTAGTACAAGTTCTTACCACTTAACCACGATTTGGCCGATTAAATTAATGGCTAAGATAAAATCCAATTCTGTGAAGCTAAAGAAAATACAAGATCCTATGCAATGGATAACAGACGAAGGACCAGTAAAAAATCTCGGAAAAGTAACTAATATAACCTCACAAATCGTGTTAACTTATTCACCTATATGTTCAACAAGAGAGACAAAAAAAACATTCAAACTTGTTCATATAAAGAAAATTCTGCCAATATAATGCTTTAAAAGTTCATTTAACCAGTAAGATTATAACCAACTGCATTGATTTCTCAGTTTAGAATATTGAAACAAGTTACAAAAACAAAACGAAAAAAGGAGCCATAGAGAACAAGATGACTGTATAAAACACCATACATCTTTGCAAATAAACATAGACTAAAATGGCACTCCTATCCATAGCTTGACTAAATCAATTGATTCAAAGAATATTTTTTCTAGATAAAAAGTGAGATGCAAGATAGATGTTACTCTCACTGCTTTTCAATCTCTCTATAAAGTTGGGCTTCTTTTACACATTTATTCTAGTTTTAGATGATATATTATTTGTTTGTTCCCCTCTAAAAAAAAAACTTAGAAAATGACAAACACACTTACCACAAGTCCATGTGCTCTAAGAAAGTTGAAGGCTGCAAAGACATCAAATTCGTTATAACCAAGATCCCCAATGAACCAAGATATGTTTATGGTAACTAGAACAGTTCCATAAAGTTAGCTTAGAAATTGTCAAATAAGAGGGATGCAAACCATTTCCATTTTTTTCTATTTATGGGGGATTGTGGGAGATGTTTGGGGTAAGAGAAGCTTATACACAATGTAGCCATGCGAGAAATTTTAATCCAGTGACCAGGTGCTCAATTTTGTTTGCATGGTGTTCAAAGGTTTAGAGTTGATGATTTGAAAATATAAGTAGTCCGAGAAAGATTCATGCATTTTTATTGATCTTGACTCTTGAACACCAAAAGACTGAATGAGATGGTATTGCAAACTACACTATTGAAGGATACAAGTGTTGATAGACATCTGTAATCTGCAGGTGGAGTTCATCTGGATCAAGCCTACCTTGATACATGTATAATCTGACTCTTGTCCCTTAAAAACCGCATTACTCAACTGTTTGAATCTTCATTTCGAAGAGTCACAAGTCAGGGTTGGCATTAATAATGTCAAAATATGAAACAAAATTTTCCAACAGCCTGATTAAAAGTGCAGTAGTTCTTGGCATATAAACTCCTAGAAATGTGCAAAGTGGTAGTTAAACTATCCAAATCCAGTGCATATAAATCCCTGTCATATGCTGAAACCTGTTTTGACTAATTCATAATGACAATCGCTTGAAAGCATTCGGTGAATTTGAAGTAATTTAAAAGAGACATGGTATTGTGGCATCAATAAATCTGAAGAAACCAACTGTGAAAATCTTAGTCACTGTTTTGGAGAGATGATGGTTTGTCTGAGTTCCCTTTGTGAGTATTACAGGTGTGAACTACTATAATACTCCTTACTAATATATGTTAAGACTCAACATGGCTATAAATGAAGGAGATTGCTACGCATCAACATCAACATGTTTTCAAGTAGGAGCTGCCTAATTTTGTAACAAACTTCTCTCTGGATGTCAAAATTTGCAGACACTGAAGATTACTTAGGTGATGCCTGAAATTTCCATTGAATTCCTATAAGAATCTTAGATTTGTGACATAAATCCTTTTTCTAATATATTAGCTTACTCCTTTTAATTTTGTCTCATTCAACTAATAAAAAACGTTTCAAGGAGTATAATGAAAACTAGATTATGTGTGAAGCATAAAATAATCATTGATGCTAGACTTGGAAGTTAAGAAGTATAATAAGAAGTAGATACACTTCTCTAAAGCATAATACCGTTTTTCTGAAGCATAAGACAATCATTGATGCTAGATTTGGAAGTTCGAATAAGACAAGATAAAACAACGAAAAAGGCATTCCATTACTTGCATGAAATATGAGTACTGCCTTTTACCAGTAAGCTGGGAGCAAGGTCTAGATTTTGACTGGCATCGATTCTTGTGAACTCAAATTTCACTAAAAACATAGTTTTTTGTATGTTTTTCAGCACATGGTTAAAAATGATAGTGCATCAAAATCTATATTGTTGGGCCAAATACATAAGTAATAAAAAATTCTCTTTACCAAGTTATTCGCTTCATCAAAAGCCTGATCTTCACATGTGACACTTTTTCTAGGGATAAATATCAAGTGGGTTGTGACATTTTAAAACTTGGTTCGCGGTGAAGTGCCCAAAAGGCAAGTCTATCAAAGCATCTGCGACCTGTGTCATTTCATAGTAGCAGATGATTTTATATCATAATGGAGGTGCTCCAATTAAAGAAGTGTAGAAGAGGCAGGAGCCTACAAGGTAGATCCAAACTTTGGAGAAGAGCAAGGCAGATCCTGGGAAGAACGAAGAATTTGGGAATCCGGGATCTCTTCCAGAGGCCATGATACCAAAGTTTTGTCCTGTTTGTAGATCTTTCTCATCTACATCCAATATAGCCTTAAATGCCCACATAGATCACTGTCTATCAGGTGAGTCAAATGCTAAAAAATCTGGAACAAAGTTTTCCAAGCCTAAAGTGAACGTGAGAAAAAAACGATCAATCCTAGATATAATTGCTACGGAACCTATTTGCATGCTAGAGGATTTGGATTAAAGTACTAGCAAAGAGAAATCGATCGCTGATGCACATCCATTTCCTTTGGATCAGCTCAATCTCAGAGACACCACCAAGCAGAGGCAACATCAATGCAAAGATCTCAACATTTCAAAATTAATGCAAAGATCTCGCGTAGTGGTAATGCATGTATTTCAAAAGAAACAAATAACAATGAACATTCTAACCCATTCAAATAACCACTGTAGCAAGGGTTTACATCTAATTAGATCCAATCCGTATATCGATGGAAAAAAATTAATATAATTACATTTTCCGTAGCAGAGGAAACTTTGCGAAAACAGAAAAGGAATTTAACCTTACTTGAGCCACGCCAGAGTAAATGTGCTGCCCACGAACCGATCATCTAATATTCCAGTTCTAGTAGTAGTGGAGTTCAACAAAGAAAACAATATCTGTAATCCAAGTTATCTCATCCCTCAGCCCCTCCAGTTGAAGAGCTCTGCCTGAGCTTTTTTTATAACATTTGCAGGTAGAGTCGCTGGCCCTGCAGCGAAATTGAACACGCGACCTTCATCCTGCACTGGATCTGAGAATCCTGTTTGTGGGGTTGCATAAGATGGTGCCACGACTATGCATGTGATAGACAGGGTTTTTTTTGTGCATCCTCCCTCCTTCCCTGGACAAACTATGCAATCGTAGGGAAATGAATTAAAACTTTTGATATTTGAAATTTAAATTTTGAAGAGGGAAATGAATTAAAAATTTTGACTTAACAAAGTGTAATAGCATATAAGTATCATTATTGCGACAACCCCAAAGCGTTTCTATTGCAACGACTTCTTCCAAACGTCGCAATTGCGACACTTAGACAAAGTGTCGCAATTGCGACGTTTGGAAGAAGTCGTCGCAATAGCGATGCTTTGGGGCGTAGTGTCGGTATTGCGACGGATTCCTCCAAACGTCGCAATTGCGACACTTTGTCTAAGTTTCGGTATTGTGACACTTATCTCTAAACGTCGGTACAACGACAGTTTCGGGTGGGATTTGAAAAAGTTGAAAAAATTTGGGGAAATTTCTGACATTTGGTCAAAAGTGTCGGAATTTCCGCCAAATGTCTTGTGTTATCTCTGTGTGTATACATTGTTGTATTTATCAAGTATTTGCGCTTTAAAATAAATACGGATCTATATTATTTATTAATTGATATTTGTCAAATGATTTCAGCATGGCTTGGGCAATACATCAATAAGCGATTCTCTTTCAGTGCTCGATTCTAAAGATTATTTGTTTATATGGCTTCCAGATTATGGAAGAAGACCTTGGTGAGAATGAAGTTGGAAACAAGACTTGACAGCTCCTCCTCAAGATTCCTGGTCTTTTTTTGGATATATTTGTTTTATGTTGACTTTCTAGTTTACATCTGAGTTTTAGATTATCTATCTAAACATGACTATCTTAGTCATTTTAAGGGTTGGTTTCCCCATCACGGGCAGCCCCTTACTTTGATATTTTGGAGACGGAATGGGGAAGGGATCGGCTAATCTCCTCCAACCATCCTTAAATCACAACTTTTAGTATAGTATTTTTGTATAATTAATAGATCATAGTCCAACTTACAAAAAAAAAGCCTAGGATGAGGAAAGAAGTGAAATATTTGACAATATGTTGTCAGAAAGAATATAGTTTCAAAAGGGTATTCTTGATATGGTCAAAACAAGTGGAAACCCATGCAAGGAAGGAATTCCAAGTTGTACAGGTGGTATCGAGGCTCTAGAAGAGGAACTGTATTAAAGTTTTTTGGAAATTGAAGAGAACGGGGAGAGTTTTGGGCATCATTTATAGCCTCATAGGTTGGGAGGACTAGAGGAAGTCTCTTTCAATTCAATATATGGAAAATTAAAATTCAGATAAGTGCATGAATATTAGCCTTTTATTTTATTCTGAAAGTAGAATGAAGTGAATCCCTGACTTTTCTAACGTAAATATGTATTTGTTTCCAAGAATTGATAAAATTATTGGAACCATAACCATATGGATTTCGAATGATGATGTTGTATTTGTTATTTACTTACAGGAACTGACTCTTTTCTTTCTAGAAGAAATTTTGTTAATTTATGAATTTTAAAATAAAAGAAATAGTGTTCTATACAGAAGAAATTGTGTTAAATTATGAATCGCAAAAACTAGAAGAACTGGTGTTCTTTATTGAGGAAACTGTGTTAGGTTATGAATTTTATTAACAAGGGAAAATTGAATAATGTTATTAACTATAATAGCATAATATATTACAAGAATGAAACATAACCTTTGTGTATAGTTTTAGTTAAAATAGTGACAAAGAACAATTGTTTGTTGCAGGGGTTGTAACCCCATTTCCACAGAAAGACATCAACAATAACATGAAATGTCAGATAAAATACTGTAATACAACCATTAACTGGAAATGGGAAGGGTTAACGTCATTTTAACCTTGAGGGTCATGCTGACATAATCCCTTCCCAACAAAAGTGTGAACCACTGAAACGAAATAGCGAGTTCTTGAAGAATTTCTAACAACCATTATATAGAACGAGAGATTCTCATTTTTATCAACAAATGAATCTAAATAGAAACCATAAGATTCATTGCTATAAATAAAATCCATTTGAAAAATAGTTCCAGTAATATTAAAAACATGCAAAACATATAAATAAAGTAGGATGCATGAATTTCTAGAAGGAGAAAAACATAGTAAAAATAATCCCAAACTCCAAGAGGTAATCATGGATGTATATATAATACCATACATGCAAATTAATATGCTATATATAGATCAAAAGAGGAGTAGTGGTGAATCGAATAGTATAAAACCAAACACTTAATTTATGCCAAGAATTCATGAAGACTAGTAAATACCGAAACCTCGACCAAGAAATGACAAACAAAATTTGTAAATTTGTTCATTCTCAGAAACACAGTCTCTCGATTCCCTTTATAACTTAATACATTGTAGAAATACCATTAACCATACTTTAAAGAAAAAGGCTCTATCTATAATATTTATGTGGCCATGGTCATGAAACCCTAAGGTCAGTATACCCTAACTCAACATTTTACAGAGAACAATAATAATAGAGTATATTCGACCCCTAATATAATAAGAAAAGGTAACCAGTAAAAACCTAGAACAAGAAAGGGAGAAAGCCTCAGAAAACATAGACTGAAATTTTGAAGTTGCAACAACATAAGTGAGTTTAGGAAAAATGTGCACACCTGCAAGAGACAAGAAAACTGGTTATCTAAGTTCTAGGAATGTAGAAGTCTAGCAAAGAAGAAAACTTCCTAAAACCTTAGCAATGGATTAATCACTTGTGAAAATCATAACAGTGAATTCATTTTGGGTCGTCCTGGAATAGAGAAAGGGATCAGGTTTATATGAGGTAGATATAAACTTGAAACCAAATTCCAGATGCACGATCGTGACAAAGAAACAATAAATTATTACCTGGAATGTTGGAGCTTAGCTAAATATATTTAGTACTTTTGAAACTAACGAACAACCTTCCAAATCACCTGTGCAAGGCCAAAATCGAGTACTCACAAACCTCCAAAAAGTTAAATAACACAAAACTTGACTCTAAAATCGAGTAGGAAGGAGGTAGCCCACTTGTAGAAAACAAGACAACATAATCGAGCCCAAAATGGAGTAGTAGCAGAGGCTAGCTCGACACACTAAATGGTGGTGCTAGGAGGGGCCTGCAGTTAAAAAATTGTCATCAACTACCTTCCTATGAGCAAAGCCATTAGATTCCAACCCTAGGAATTTATCGCAGGGATCGTTGCATCTCGAATGCACTACCTTCCATGTAAGTGACAAAAAAATCTTGAGAGTTCCAGTGCCAAATGTAATTTGTCACGTAACCATAGAATTAATACTCATAGCTATACTGGAAACTTTGGGTACCATTTTTTTAACTCCTCTCCATTGAGTGGCATAGGGTAATGTAAAGTCCCTACAAACAACCACAATCATAAGGGAGATGGTAATATCTCTAGAATTATGTTGATTAAAATCTAAACCTAAATCATACTTGTAGCATAAATCTTTAGCAATATAGTAAATGACTTAAATTATTTTGGTTATATTTATTTGTGCAAATTTTTATTTTTGCATTATTGTGTATTTTATTAAAGTTAGTATAATATACTGGGGAGTGTGACAAATGGTATCAAAGCCTAAGTTACAACATTGAGGTCTGTTTGGGCATTTGATTAATAATTACGTGTATGTTGTGAACATAGTGAGAGAAAGGTAGAGAGAGAGAAGGCATAATGCATAGAAGAAATGCAGGTGTACCTACCTAAAGAACCAAACCCACATCCATGTTGTTGGATATCGTTGAATAGTTAAGGACTAAAATGGTCGTTATGCGGGAAGATAATGAAAGGTTGATGCGTGATTAGGAGAATCTCTTAAAAAGTATTTCTGATCACCAGAATCAAAAAAAAATTATACCTAGCACAGGTGACAATGGCCAAGATGAGTCACAAAGACATAGGGGTGAAAATGCCCCAGAAGGAAGCCATACTCAGTGGTTGTAAGGAGAAAAATTAGGAAATGAGGAGGAATCAGATAATGCAACAGATTACCAGAAAAACAAAAAGTAGAAAACTGACCTGAAGGGAGAGTTTAAGAAAATTAAGCCTCCAAATTTTGATAGAGAGAAGGAACAAGCCACTAAGGCTTGGTTAATAAATATCAATAAATACTTCTAGATTTACGAATATGAGGATAACCTAAAAGTGAGGTGAGACATCTATCATCTTAAGGGAAAGGATACATTGTGGTGGGAGGGAGTTAAGGTTGTCCATGTAATTAGTGAGTAGGGGGTGACTTGGGGGGATTTTCAAAGAAAATTATTTCATAGAGTGATTCTATGATGATAATGTTAAGGAATTTCATGATCTTTGGTTGCATAAACTATCTATGGATGAATATGTAACCACATCTATGTCCATGTTAAGTTATGTACCTACATTCCGGAGGAAAACGAAAAGGTTCAACAGTTCATGAGTAGCTTACCAGCATTCATGTAAGAACGGTTTTATTCTGAAAATCCCAAAAACCATGGATGAGGCCATCCAAAAAGTATGAATCTATTACCAACGGATGAAATCAAAATGAGAATGCAGTAAGGGTTTAACTGGAAAAAAATCATAGAAAAATTTTCAAAATATGAAGAATGCGAAAATGGGAAACACTGGGGGTATGTATAAGAATTAGTACAACAAATTTACTAGAAGGAATCAACATAAAAAAAAATCACAAGGTGAGAGCACGCAAATGGAAGTTTCTAGGAAACCTAAGTTTAGCCAACAAAAAATTCCCCCACTCCAATGTTGGGGCTGCAACGAGCCTCATTATTATAAAAATTTTCCTCACCGTTCCAAAACCGAACAAGCTGCTAACATTCAAGAGGCCTCCATGATGGGTGAAGTACGGGGCAACATACCAAATATTAATGCATCCTTAGATGATCATCAAGTTGAGTACCATCCCTCTACGATCGTGTTTGAAGGTAAGATTCAAAACCATGTTTTTTCCATTTTGATAGACCTAGGACCCAATTTGCGTTATGTCAGCCCTAAATTCATTGAGGAATGTTAATTACAGACTTGTAAATTTAGGAATCCCTAGTTAGTGCAATTGGAAATCGAGGCAAAGATGAGGGTAACAACCAAAGTAACTGGCTATCCTATTGAGGTAGCAATTCAGTAAATTAATGTTAATTTAAATGTGTTACCTTTGGGGTCTTATGATGTATTAATTAGAAAGGATTCATTGGAAGAGCATTGGTCATTAGTCATTTGTAAGGACAAAACTGCCAGTTATCTTTCAAGAGGGTGTTAGGCAGGAAATCCAAGGTGTGAAAATAACCATAAAATTGTGACCAATTACTGTCTCCCATTTGGGAAAATTCCTTAGGAAGGGATGCCAATTTTATGTTGTACAAGTGGTTTTTACTAACTCTAAAGAAAATTTGGGCACCCTAGAAATATTACCCATCATTCAATATTTTACTGATGTGTTTCCAGAAGAGATTCCAAGACTATCTCCCAAGTGAGACATTGATTTCACTATAGAATTGATTCCAGGAGAAACACCTATATCAAGGATACCTTATCAGATGAGTATTCTGGAGCTCATTGAGCTCAAAATGCAGTTGCAAGAGTTACTCAACAAGGGATATATTCGCCCAAATGCATCCCCATGAGGAGAACCCGTTCTATTTTTCGATAAAAAGGATTGAACTATAAGATTATGTATTGATTATCAACAACTTATTAAGCTAAGAATAAAAAACAAATACCCATTACCTAGAATCGATGATTTATTTGACAAGGTCAAGGGAGCTACAATATTCTCTAAGATAGACTTGCGGTCAAGATATCATTAGATAATGGTACAAGCGGAGGAAATTCCTAAAGCCCTTTTTCAAAGTCGTTATGTTCATTACGAGTTTTTGGTTCTGCTATTTTGTCTAACCAATGCTCCTACAACTTCCTTGGGTCTCATGAATAGCGTATTTCACCCCTATCTTAAGAAATTTGTTTTAATATTTATTGATGGCATTCTTGTATACTCTAGGAATTTAGAGTAGCATAAGGAGCATTTAAGAATAGTTTTACTAACACTGCAAGAACACTAATTGTACACTAAATAGGAATAAAGGTGGATCCGGAAAAGATTAAAAATATCATGGAATGGCCCCTGTCAACTAATGTTACTGAAATCAAATCCTTTATGGGATTGGCGGGATATTTCCACTGCTTTATTGAAGGATTCTCTAAAATATCATATCCTATTACCTCCTTGCCAAAAAAGGAAGGGTCTTTAAGTGGATTGTGGAGTGCCAATGCAATTTTGAGCTATTGAATAAATTTCTAACCACCACCCTAGTACTAAAAGTTACAGACCTAGAAAAGGAGTTCGTAGTTTTCACGAATGCATGCTAAGAGGGAGTAGGAGGGGTATTGACGTAAGAAGGAAAATTTATTGCAATATGGTTCATGAGGGTTAGTACTCAAGATAAAATACTCTTTATTTAAAAATGGACTCATTCAGAAAATCTATTTATTTCCAAGAATTAGATGAAAAAGAAAAAACAGAGGAGAATCCCCTTCAGGATATGTTTTCCATTGCATCTAGTAGAGTTCTAAATTCATCTGATCTAGAATATGAAGAGACTGAGCCATTTGCAAGATGGAAACTTCCAAGTATATCTGCCTTAGAAGTCTATGCAGATGTGTCAGCCTTTCATCTAATAGCCGCTACTAGAATATCTATAAAAGATTCTATTAGTTCTATCTAAGAAAATTCAAACTACATTCAGTCCATTCCCCATTCAAGAAGAAGCAAAAATATTAAAAACTCAATATTTGCATTTGGGATGCATTAGAGTTGGAATCAGTGCATTAACACATCAAGGGCTAGACACATATGTCTTAGCAACTGTAAGAGATCTAACTCACAACAAATATACGGATTCTATCATTGGAGGAATTGTAGCTCCCTTGTCAAATGGTCCTATTTGGTTCGATTGTTATCCAAATTTTTCAGTTTATGTATTTGATGAAACAATCGATAAGATCCTACAGCTTCAGATTCAAACTTCAAGGTTTGATATGTTGAAAAGGAGAAATAACATAGCCATACAAACTAGAGGATGTTTCCGACATACAAGCACCCTCTTTCCAGCTGTCCTCCATACATCCAATCGAGACTCAAAGACCAGTGTGGTTTTTCTAACTGATTCAAAGAACCAAAAATTAGAACACCAAGATATTAAATGGGAAGATCTGAATTTCCCAGAACATTGGGTAATACCTAATCCAAAAATCCCTTTTGCAAAAAATATTACTTCTGCCAATATTCGAGAAGATCAATCTTTTGTCATTCTGTCTTTTCCCAGAAGTTCAACCATTGACATAAAAAGGATTGAAGAAGCATGTCGAAGATCTTCCTTGTATAAAGATCCCCAATTTGCAGATATTGCTTGTTCCACTTCTGTTTCACAAGCTTGTAAACATATTTCTTTATTTGAATTTGCCCAGATTTTAAATTTCAATTATGTAGAAGTCAGCTGTCCAGAACGAAAATCCCTTGTCAACCTTTCAAGCCTTGCCGACCTGGTTATCCATGAAAACCATCATCTGAGGACGGGTGCAACTCCAGCTTCTACTTTCATCACCCCATGTCCAAATCCCAAATGTTCTGATATTCCTTTTCCTCATGAATTAGAACACGTATTGATGATGTATGAGTTACCATCTCTAGAGAATGAAGATCCAAGGTTGACTGAAATGTTCAACAAGATGAGACCTGCAAATATGCCCAAGTTTGGTCTTGGCTACCTTGAACAAATGAATGAACTAATCCCAGAATCAAGGTTCAAAGATCTTCCAGCTGATTGTAAGAAACCATCAGTCATGGAAATGCATAAGTTCTTTACTATTATGGATGGATGTAAGAAGTATAAAGTTCCAACCCAATGGATGAAAGAAATGCTAAACTGGGATATTTATACCCACCCTGAGGTTGAGTCCTTTGGCCTTACTCATTCTAGTGAAGAAAAAATCAGACTGTCATAAGAATGGAAAGATTACACGAATAAAGCAAATGTGTGGATATATTTTTATTCCTAGAAAGGTAAAAAAAAGTCTGAGGTTGTTCTAATGACTGACGCTTCAACTCTTTCTTCCACTCAGCAAAGTTGGTCAGCTTTAGATGGTATTCAGGTTGAAACCCCTACTACCTTCCTGCCTTATAAAGGCATCATACTAGGAGAGACATAGAATAAAAAAAAAGCCATTCCCCTAATGCTGAAGGATGATAATGATCTTGGAATTGATGGCAGAATACAAAAAGTCAGTGAGCAGTTGAACTAGTCAAACACTTCCATTAAAGGTCTTGAAATGAATCTTGTTAAGACTAGCTTTGTCAAGGAACAGTATGATAAGTTGCAAGTCTTTGTAAATGATGTGAATAGTGCTTTAAATAATGTTTAGTTTGATACTTCTCTTTTGAAGTCTTATTCCAAAGAGTCCCTATGTAAATTAGATGAAGTGGAGTGAAAAATTGTAGAGGAAGCACATTCCACTCGATGACTCATTTCTGAGCTATCTGAAAAGTTCGAAAAGCTAGATCCCACTAAAACAGATAAGCCTATTCCAGCTTCTTTCCTACATAAAAGAAATGTACATATTTAGAATCCTGTCAACTCCATTGACAAGTTTCCCCATTTGTTTCCCAGAGAAGTTGGACAATCTTCCCAAGGAACTTCAGATGAAAAAGTCTCCCTTGCCTCTTTGTTCAAAGAGTCTGATAAGGAATCAAAAACTCAAGTCCTCCCAGTCTATGAGCCTTTGGAAATTCAATATACCAAGTATTCTCTACCTGACCTCAATGGTATGGGAAAACTTCCAGAATTTCATTCATTCTATCATGACTGTCACAAAGAGTGGAATGTAGAAAATCTTACCATGGGCAAAATTAGACAAATGATAGATCTCATGATCACTGAATATAAGCTCATGTGTCTCAAAGGGAAAACTGAAGTTGAAGCATGCAATAGTCTTATACAATGTTTTACTATGACATTGTTAAGATGGTGGGAAGTAGAAACATCTCCAGCATTGATCAGTAAAATGGAAGCTGAAGTCCTAAAAGATGAGGTATGAGATGTAATTTTTAATATTGATGGAACACCCACAAATAACATGATTGGAGCCCTGACTTCCATGATCATTGAACATTAGTGTGGAACAGAGTCTACTGTTACAGATAAAAATGAAATTATTTTGATGAACTTGAAATGCATGAAAATGAGCCAATATGAAGACTTCCACAGAGATTGGATGCAAAGGATCTTTATGGTAAAAGATCCCAAGAATATTCTATGGAAATAGGTATACCTTGTAGCCTTGCCTTCAAAATTTGTTGATTTTATCAAGTTGCAAAAATTCTTCCAATTTCCTTTTGAGACATATACCTGGGGAGAAATCTATTCAGTCATCACTAAAGCTTTAGTTATTCCGTGTATTAACTCCAAGATGAACAAATCTCTAGAAAATATTTCAAGATTGCCAGACAGTAAGTCTATCTGTATCAAATAGATGATCCTTTGGTAAAAAGAAGAAAGATAAAAAGAAAGGCTAAAAAGGCTAAAAACCAACAAAAATTCATCAGCAGAGATAACAAGAGGAGAACCCATTCTAGGCCATCTCCAAAATAAAAGGATATTATAAATATATCCCTAAGACACATTATTATAAACCATCAGACATTCATCTTAAGAGTCATAAAAATGAAAAGATGAACCAGATCACATGTTGGTTGTGTGGCAAGCCTGGCCATACAACAAATAGATGCCCTGATGGTGATGAATCAAAGAATAATAGAGGCAAAAAGTCTCAGCCTCTCAATAAAGCAAATACAGTAGTCAAGTTTGAGGACAAATGCTGAAAGTGTGGATCTCCACACCATAAAACAGAAAACTGTCCAAGTCTAGTAATTCAACAACAACATCTTGTTGAATATTCTTCTAAGATAGGAAGTACATCTTCCTCTTCCAGTTCTTCCATTGAAGAATTACAAGCTCATTTCCAATGTTTTTGATCAGAATCTGAAAATTGCAATTGCAACTACTCTTCTATTTCTGAATCTGATTATTCATCTGATCTCTATTATGAAGAACAGTCAGGCCCTTCACAGCCAAAGAAAAAGGTTCTTATGGCCCAGATAGATGATGATGAGCTTAAGATATTTTCTCAAATTCAAGCAACGGAAGAAGGCGACATGAAAAATAAATTACTTGAAGCTTTCAGGTCAGAGGTCTCATCAACATAGAAAAGTGCAAGCAAAAACCTGCTCTACATTAAAGCATCCTTTTAACGCAACACCAAAGAATATCAATTGGATCAACTGTAGAACAAAGTTAGTTCACTCACTTTAGGGGAGGTGAGTAGAGAAATACATATGCTTAAATCTGAAATTTATGTTCTAAAATCCCAAGTTGCTCGATTAGAAAAAGGAAAACAACCAATAGCACAAAATGTTTCTGGCCATTGCACAAGCTATACCCTGCACAATGCACCCCTCACAAAATCAAAAGTAGAAATTCTTGAAGGAAAACAAGATCATACATTAGGATTTAGAGAAATGCGTGTGCTGGCAATAGAATATCAACAACACCATGTCCAAGTAAAAATTTGTATTAAGGGAGAAATGTTTTCTCTTACAACACTTCTAGATTCTGGTGCAAATGTTAACATATTTAACAAGAAGGTCGTTACTTCTAAATATTGGGTTTCAGCCTCCAGGAAAATAATTGGGTTAGGAGAAAAGACCCTGCAATATGAAGTCCCTAAAGCTGCCGCCTGTTTTGAAAATCATTGTATTAAGCTGAAGTTTGCAGTAGGAGACAATCCTGTGGATTGCATATTAGGAAATGTCTTTCTGGTAGCCATTGAACCACATGGTTCAATCAGATTAGAAAATAATAAGGCTGGGTAATTCATCACTGTACCTACTTCAAATGGAGATTACAAAAGAATAAATATGCCTTATATCTCAAACCCAAGAGTTTCAACTATGGTACAGGCCACACAAGAACTCAAAAAGGCTGAAACAAAATTAACTGAGCTCAAAGACCTCAAAAATTCTATTCATATAGGAGAACAGTTAAAATCTCTAGAGGTCCAGAAAAATATTGCTGAAATAAAAACAAAAATAGAAGTAGAATGCTGTTTAGAAGAACCAAATGCCTTTTGGCATAGAAAAAAACATTTTGTAGAGTTGCCTTATAAATCTGAATATACAGGCAGGCTTTGCAAATCCAAAGCTATTCCTATGAATAAGGAATATAGAGATTTATGTGAAAAAGAGAAAAATCAGCTCCTAAGCAGAAAGCTAATCAGAGAATCCAATATCCCATGGAATTGCTATGGATTTTATGTAAACAAAATATCTGAGCAAATAAGAGGGATCCCAAGGCTAGTAATAAATTACAAGCCTCTTAATTCAGTATTGGATGATGACACATATCCAATTCCTCACAAAGGAGATTTACTTGGAAGAATATCTGGAGCTAAGATATTTTCCAATTTTGATCTAAAATTGGGATTTTGGTAGGTAGCAGTTGCAGAGAAAGATAAATTCAAGATTGCTTTCAGCATTCCAACAGGCCATTATGAATGGAATGTCATGCCATTCGGTCTCAAACATGCACCATATAAGTTCCAAAAGGTGATGGATTCCATATTTAAACCTTACTCAGATTGGTTGCTTGTGTATATAGATGACATCCTCATCTTTTCTAAGAATCTCCAAGACCATTTCAAACGTGTACAGATTTTTATGAGGTTAGTCAAGTAAAATGGTTTAGTACTGAGCAAAAATAAAATTGAAATTTTTCATACATCAGTCAAATTTTTGGGACATATGATCCAGAAGGGGAAAATATCCTTACAAAGCCATGCAATGGAATTTGCAAACAAATTTCCTGATGTTATTCTTGATAAAACACAACTCCAAAGATTTTTAGGATGTTTAAATTATGTTGGAAATTTTTATCAAGATTGTGCAAAGGATAGATCTCTATTGAACCAAAGATTAAGGAAAAATTCTTCTCCCTGGTCAAGTGCTCATACAAATGCTGTCAGAAAAATAAATGCCAAGGTAAAATCTCTGCCAATATTATATGTTGCTGATGACAGTTCCTTAAAAATTGTTGAATAAGATGCAAGTGACATTGGTTGGGGAGGTGTGTTGAAACAAAAGAAGGATGGAGCAGAACAGATAGTCCATTTTGCCTCTGAAACTTGGAATCTAGCCGAAAAAAATTATTCTATAATGGAAAGGGAGGTAAAGGCCACATGGAATTCTATTGATAAGCTTGCAATCCATCTTGTCAATAAGAAATTTTTGTTAAGAACTGATGCATCGGCCTTGAAGAAAGTCATGACAAAGGACATAAAGAAGCATGGTGAAGCAAAATTCCCCAGATGGCAAGCCCTATTCACAAATTTTGACTTTAATGTCGAGCAAATCAAAGGATCTGATAATCACTTGCTAGATTTTTTAAGTAGGGAATTCATCCAGCCACAAGAACAGGAGCATGTTATGGTAATAGTCACTGAATGGGACCATAGTCACCAAATGGAAATCCTAAGGTCCATTCTAGAGGAAACAAAATGGTCAGAATACAGAGATGAATGGAAGCCAACATGGCAGCTGAGAAATGCCAAAGTTCTGGATGCAAATCTGCAGAATCATACTGATCTCATGCATCTTGTCCCAGAATGCAGAGTATATCCAAAAGGAAGAAAATGGATACATGACATGGTATACTTGAAAAGCATGACAACATCCCATGAGGCAGAACAGTCATTAGCAAATGAATTTTTAGACATCTCAGTTATCTGGTCAGAGGGAGGAGACAGAAGTAGAATATATCATAATTATTTGGTCATAAACAGAACCAAGAATCCTAAATGGACATGAACCAATTTCAATTAGCGGCCAAGAAATGACCCAAATATAATATTTCTTAACACTATCTATAGCTTCTCAGGATATAAAATTTTTTGGTGGGATTTCTTAAATAAAGATGGAAAGAATGAGACCCACTACACCAAGCTTAAATTTGGGGCAACATGGATCATGCAGCAAAACCTGAAGTGTGAATGGTTGCAAGATTGGTGGAATGACTATGGGGTTAATAGAACTGCCATCGACCCCATGTTTTATGAATCCTATTTCCAAAATGAATGTACATGGTGTATTGAAAATCATATTGGAGAATGTTTCCATACACCTTGTCAGACAGTAAAATATATTCGTCATTTACAAGATACCGAAATCTTAAGGCAATTCATGAGGCAACATAATGAATGAATTGTAATGACAAAGATTAAGCACAAAGTTGTTCTGAATAAGCCAATGATTGTCCGGAGAATCTATACCAAGGCATGGAATGATGCAACTTACCGAAGGTACAGATTTACCGGGATACAGATCTTGGATGACTAAGAATAAAGTGGTTCTCGTGGACTCCACTTAAATAAATTCTCCACTATGTAATGTCTCCCAGTCATGGGATAAATGTGACCGGTTGTTCTCGAGGGATTTTCCGATAAAAAAGCATCCTCTTTGTAATAATTCTTAATAGTTTTCTCATGGGCCTTCTGTACCAAAAAGGCATCCACTTTGTTTTTGGCACCCACATGTCTGTGTTCGAATGATGGAATCTCTGTGCGGATGTCACCTCGGCATTACCCGAAAGCAATTATTCCTCCTCCACATCTTAGTTTTCGTTAGATTCGAATTGACTGGTTGTGCCCCCTCTCACCTTATATAAGGAGGGTTAGGCTCATTCATTCGACATCAGAAAATCAAGAGTTAGAGAGTCTTAGAGTCTGAGTTTTTTGTTTTAGAGTCGGAGTCTGAAATCTTCCTGCTCTGCATCTGCAAGCTCTAAGATTGATCTGCTTGCATCACGAAGTTGTGACCCAAGTCTGTAAGTTGATTTGAGAAGCCTGCGCATCAGTGTGCTCGGCACTTGTGAGAACCTAAAGTGGCCAGATCTGTTGTCTAGTATTGTTTATGCGTGTTTTGAGTGATATATTTTCTTAGACTGAGTTTGTATACAACCAGGAAGCCTCCAGATGCTATCTTACTCATTAAGAAGATATTACTGGTTATTGTTGGTATAGTCAATCTCAGGAAAGAATTTCTGAGTCCAAGAAATTTATGTAAGAACAAAATTTTGAGAAGAAATAAAGAGAAAATTTTTCCACATTCTTGAGTACTGGAAACTCTGAGCTTTTATTATCTGTTGAGGTAGTATCTATCTCTCTTATGTTCACTTGAGGTTCACCATAAGTTTTCCAGAGGTTCGCAAAAACACCTAGGGACACCAAGGCTGTTGAAGGTGAGGGAAGCCGTGTGAAGGCCACTAGAGTGTGATGGTGCAAAGTAGGTTCATGTATGGGTTCGTGTAAAGGATTGTAAGAGATAAAAAGACAGCGAAGAGACTCAACAAGGCCAGTCAGCCTATTTTTGCTGTTGCAAGCTTCGACCAAGTGAAGCCCCTACGTAAAGAGAATTAATAGAGGTATTTTTATTATGACTTGGAACTAACTGCGGTGGTACATGAGCTTAAGTTATGGAGACATTACATTTTAGGAAAAAAAATTGTGTTAATGGCTGATCATAACAGCTTAACCAACTTCTTTAATAAACCTAATATCAATGCTCATCAAGCAAGGTGGACCTCATTTTTGAGCGAATTTGAATTTTATATTAAACATCTAAAAGGAAAGGAGAATCGAGTGGCATACGTACTCAACAGAAAAATACATCATGTGTATGAAATTTTGTTAATCCAAGTAGAATTTATTTTTTCAAAATCAATTAAAGAAGCTTTGGATAAAGATCCAAAATATTTATTTTTGTGGCACCAAGCTAAGAAAGTAGGAAATTCAGAATGAAAAACTAAGTATGGCATAAATAATGATAATTTACTTGTTTTTAAAGGAATATTATATGTTCCAAATCAGGTAGTTGTTAAACAACTGATATTGGATGAATTTCACAAAAAGGCTTTTGTTTCCCACCTCGAATACCAAAATTTATTCTCTGCTATCAAGAAAACTTTCTTTTGGCCTAGTATGTGAAAATACATCACAAAATTTCTTTGCCAAATGCTTGGAATTATAACAAGTTAAAGTTGAACACCAACATCCAACTGGATTTTTTCATCCACTACCCATTCCAGAGTGGAAGTGGGAGGTGATTTCTCTATATTTTATCACCGATTTTCCAAAAACTAAGAAGAAAAATAATTCCATCATGGTAGTAGTGGATAAATTAAGTAAGGTAGTGCACTTAATTCTTGTTCAACCAAAATAAAAAACTGTGAAAATTTTTGATGTATTTATGCGGGAAATTTTTAGTTTGCATGGGTTTCCTAAGGTTATGATATCAGACTGGGATGTGAAATTTAATTCAACTTTTTGGAAAACTCTCTTTACTGGTTTGGGAACTTAGGCTCAATTCAGTATAGCATACCATCTACAAATGTATTGACATATGGAAATGGTGAATCAAGTCCTGGAGGATATGTTGCAAATGTACATAATCCAACAACCTAGTAAATGTGAAGAGTACCTTCACCTAGTAGAATTCGCATACGATAATAGTTACCATGAATCATTGAAAATGAGTCCCTTTGAGGTATTATATGGGAGGAAATGCAAAAATACTATTACTAGAATAATACAGAAGATAAATTCATGTTGGGACCTGATATGTTGGCAGAAATGGAAGTTACAATGAAAAAGGTCCAGCATAATCTTAAAGTCGCCTAGGATAGACAGAAAATGTATGTAGATAGGAAAAGAACTTTCAAAGAGTTCCAAGTAGGGGATCATGTATATGTTCGAGTAAATACCAAGAAGAGCACTATGCAGTGGATAGGATGTTCAAAACTCGTCCCATGATATTGTGGACCTTTCCAAATTATAGAAAGGGTTGGACTAGTTGTGTACCAATTAGCATTACCCTAGCTATATGAGAGTTCATAACATGTTTCATGTGTCATTATTATATATATATATATATATATATATATATATATATGAATCTAGGCATATAATTGATTGGAAAAAAGTGCAGGTAACATTAGTATTTGGTAATGAGTACAATTGTTGTGAATTGTATAAGTCTCTAAAGTATTTAAAGATTTTAATATCCTATGATGTTGGTACAGGTAGAACTAGATGAAGATTTCTTTGTAGAACCTCTACACATTCTTGATAGTAGAGAAACAACATTACATAAGCAAGCCATTACCCAGGTTAAAGTGCAGTGGAGGCACTTTAGTCTGGAAGAGGCTACCTGGGAGGATGAACTATTACTACGGGAATCATACCCAAACATGTTTCAAGGGCATGAATAAACACTGAGGATAGTGTTTTTCTCAAGAGGGGGAAGATGTAACAACCCCGATCATGTAAATAATTTTTATGTGTTCTTGTTTTGACTATGATTAACTTAGTAACTATCTTGGTAAAGGCAGGGAGAAAATATGAAAATTGAATAGAAAATTATTAATTTTTTTTTTTATGAAAAGTATTGGACTTGGTCAGAGAAAGAAAAGGAAAAGACTTCTAAAAAAATAAATTTTAGTTTCCAAACAATTGAGAGAAACAATTATTCCCCTCCCCATACAGATAAAACAGAAAATATCAGATGGGAGAGGCATGTAGCCTAGGAGGAGGAAATAAGTGAAATATTTGACAAGACATTATCAGAAAGTAGATATTTGTATAAGGGTATTCTTGACATGGTGAAAACTAGTGGAAACCCCTACAAGGAAGGAATTCCAGTCTAAACAGGTTGTCCTAAGGCTATGGAAGAGGAACTATATTAAACTGTTTTTGAAATTGAAGAGCACATGGGTAAGTTTGGACATCATTGCCAGCCTCATAGGTTGGGAGGACTAGATGAAGTCTCTTCTAATTCAATCTATGAAAAAGTAACTTTCAGATAAATGCATGAATATTAGCCTTTTATTTTATTGTGAAAGTAGAATGAAGTGAATCTCTGACTTTTCTAATAGAATTAAGTATTTGTTTTCCAAGAAATGATAAAAGTTCTGGAAGAATAACTAGAAGGATTTTGAATGATGATGTTGTCTCTATTGTTTACTTGCCAGAACTCACTCTTTTCTTTACAGAAGAAATTTCCATTAATTTATGAATTGTAAAACTAAAATAACTGGTGTTTTAGACATAAGAAATTGTGTTAAGTTATGAATCGTAAATACTAGAAGAATTGGTATTATGTATTGAAGAAACTATGTTAGGTTATGAATTTTCTTAACAAGGGAAACTTGTATAAGGTTATGACCTATAATAGCATAAAATATTTTAGGAATGAAACATAACCTTTGTGTGCAGATTTAGTTAAATTTGTGGCATAGAACAGTCGTTTGTTGTAGGGGTTGTAACCCCATTTCCACAAAAGGACATCAACAGTAACATGAAATGTAAGCTAAATACCGTAATACAACCATTAACCACACATTGGGAAGAGTTAGCGTTGCAAGATTAAATACATGCAAAACATAAAAAAGTAAGTAGGACACATGAATTTCTAGAAGGATAAAAACACAGTAAAAAAACCCTATATTCCAAGAGGTAATCATGGATTGATATCAAATACCATACATGAAAAGTAATATGTTGTATACATATGAAAGTAGGAGCATTGGTGAATCGAATAGTATAAACCTAAACCCTTAATTTATGTGAAGCATTCATGAAGAACAATAAAGACTGAAACCTCGACCAAATAGTGGCAAACAAAATCTATAAATTAATTCATTATCAACAACACAATTTCTCTATTTCCTTTATAACTAAATACATTCTAGAATACCAGTAACCATAATTTAAAGAAAAAACTTCTATCTATAATAGTTTTGTGTCAATGGCCATGAAACCCTAATGTCGTGAAACCCCTAAGCCTATGAAACCCTAAGGCCAGTATAACCTAACTCAACATTTTACAAAGAAAAATAATAATAGAGTATCATCGACCCATGTTAGAATAAGCCAACGTAACTGGTAAAAATCTTGAACAAGAAAGTGAGCAAGCCTAAAAAAATGTAGAATGAACTTCCGAAGCTGCAACATAGGTGAGTTTAGGCACATGATGCGCACCTGCAAGAGACAAGAAAACTGGTTATCTAAGGTCTAAGAACGCAAAATTTGAATAATGAAGAAACATTCCTAAATTTTTTATCAATGGATTACTCACTATGGAAAACATAATAGTTAATTCATTGTGGGCCATCTTGAAACAGAGAAAGGAACTAGGGTTATATGAGGTAGATAATAACTTGAAACCAAATTCTAGATGCATGATAGTGACAAAGAAATAGTAAATTTTAACCTGGAAATTTGGAGTTCTGGTAAATCACTTCATTACATTGGAAACTAACCAACATCCTTCCAAATCACCTATGAAAGACCGAATCTGAGTATTCACAGACCTCCATAAAGTTAAATAACGCAGAACTTCATTGTACAGTCGGGCAGGAAGTAGGTAGGCCGCTTGTAGCAAACAAGATAACAAAATCAAACCTGAAACGGAGCAGCGACATAGCCTAGATAGACAAATATAATGGTGGTGCTAGGAGGAGACCAGATCTATAAATTTTCCATCAACTACCTTTCTGCGAGCAGAGTCATCCGATGGAAACCCTAGGAATGGATCACAAGGATCGTTCCATCTGAATCACACTACCTGCCTCGTAAGTGACAACAAAATCTTGAGAGTTCCAATGCTAGGTGTAATTAGTCCCATGACCATAACATTAATAATCATAGGTAGATTGGAAACCTTGTGTACCATTTCTTTAATTAACACATCAATATTTACATCATGGATCAAATGTAAGTTTGATGTCTACTCCATTGAGTGACATAGGGTAATGTAAAGTCCATATGAAAAACCACAATCATAAGGGAAATGGTATTATGTCCAAATTTATGTTGACTAAATTCTAAACCTAAATCATACCTATAGCTTAAATATTTAGCAATACAATAAAAGGCTTTATAAATTATTTTGGTTATATTTATCTACATAAATTATTATTTTTATTTTGTTGTGTAATTGGGTAAAGTTAGTATAATATATCCAGGAATGTCACATAAGCATGGGTTCCTTCAAATTCTAATGAGTTTCAAACGTGAAAATGAAGCTGAATATTTTTTGGCGTGATTTGATTTGTTTAATTGCTAACGATCATAGTTCAAATATCCTTGATATGCACTCATAACTCCGTGGGACTTTTTTTATACAATGATAGGATTTGAATTTCCAGGCTTGAGTGAACTCGCGAGGAATATAAAGTGACACATTATTTTTTTTCAGAAAGAAAAAAAACGTTGATTTATATTAAGATTTATAAAATAGTACATATTCCAAATAATCTCCGCTGAGATATGACTCTCAACGAGAAGTCCACCATACAAAGCCCGTTTGGAACTGCTCATAAGCTGGAGCAGAGAGAAATTAAGGGCAGCCACATAACTGGGACAGATCGTTCCCAATACTTATAAAACCATCAAAGGAAAAACAAAAGAGGAGTGCATAAAAGATATGATTTATCCATAATATCTCCGGGAGGTGATTCATAAAATTAGAAAAGATGCCATCTCAAAAGCCGTATTAAAGGTTGTCCTGAATTAGATTTGGCTCGCTTGATATGGCAAAATGTAAACAAAATATCAGTATTAGCAAGCCTGTATGATTGTGGCTGAGCCGTAATGTGACTGCTTCAGCTGCGTGAGGAGAATGAATATAATCAGACTTGCCAGAAAGATGTAACGCGCTCGCTTGATAATATAATGCTCGCTCGCTTGAAGTAAAACAAGCTCGTTTGAATATTAGAAACAGGCTCGCCTGACAACAGTAACCACGCTCGCTTGATAAGTCGGTCTCGCTTGATAAGTCGGTCACGCTCGCTTGATACACATTATGTGGTTTGCTATATACTTGAAGGTCGAGCTCTTATAAGTTAAGCAAATAGGAGTGACGGCAGCTGTATGAGTGTAAACTAGAATCCACATTTCCCTGCAAACCAAATGAGAGTAAAGAAAACCAGTCGCAAAAATTGAAGAGTCAAAAATGTATCCAATTGCTGAAGGCGTGGAGTCAGGCGTGGAGTCATGGAAGAGGAATCGAGTGCTCAGCAATCAGTCTTCCATCAACAAAATGAGAGACATTCATGTATCCAAATTCAGCGACAAGTCCCATTTTGGATAGCCGATCTGCCCGTGTATTGTTTTCACGAAAGATATGATTGATGGAAGGGCAGTCCAGTCTGTGCCAAAAATTTAAAATCCGATCAATCCATCCCAACAGAAGCTGGTTATGCATGTGAAAAAAATTTTAATCCAGCCAATGACCAGCTGAGAATCCCCGTAAATGCCAATCACCTGAATTTGAAAGTCAACAACAATAAAAAGACCCCCCAGAGTGCCATAATTTCAGCTTTGTTATTAGTACCTGGCCCTCCATTCCAATGGATGTGGATACGCTCCTGATCAGAAATTTTGATCCAGGCACCACAACTTGTAATACCATCAGGTGCAGCACCATCAAAATATATGGCCGGTAAGGCAATTTCATGTGGTCTAATACGTGAGAGGCATCTGATATAGTATTCATCATAGGCGGGCAGTCATCCATCCAAGATTTAATAACCAAATATACCCTCTGGAAGTGGAAATATTTTTGTTCAAAAATCACATGATTCCTCTCAATCCAAACTTCCCATATAAAGTAAAAGGGTAAGGATCTGTAACTGCTATTCAGTTTGTCCCAGTCATTTGCAGCAGTAATGAAATCCACTGGACACCAGGATGGATTCATCAAGAAAGAACTGAATAGTTTCCAAAGTCTGGTAACAGTGGGGCATCGAAAGAATAGATGAGCTATAGACTCCTCCGCTGAAAGACATATCACACATCGACTGGGACCATGAAATCCTCTCTTAACTAGATTATCCCATGTGAGTGCTTTCCCATGCCATACCAGCCAGCCAAATAGGACAATTTTCGTAGGGATTTTCCTTTTCCAAAAAGGGAAATTTTTTTTTGGTGCATGCGCATGTTGAGCAGAATGAATAATATCATTGTAGACCTCCTTGACTATAACAATATTATTTCTGAGAGGGCCGTTCCATATCAATTGGTCTCCACCCGGCGCATAACATAGTCCAGCGCAGCGCAGTGTATCCCGGAGCGTATCCCACTCTTCAGCATCAAGTCCGTGAATACCAAGTTGCTCGGAAGATTTAAAAATGGGGGCGCCATATGAACAGTAGTATATTCAGTGTGAATAATAGAAAATACCTCGAATAGCCAAAGCATGAAGAAGGCGAATAGATGGAGCAGAATGTCGTGGCAGTGGTAGAAAATTTAACGTGCCTATAGGAATTCTGCTTCCGTCACGAAAATGCCAGCATATTCGGGGATTAATGAGAGTAATAATCATTTTGAAACTGCGCCATATACAAGAGATAACGCGAGGGAAAGTAAAACCATTGCAGTTGATCAGCTGTAGTGCGTCACCATTGAAATATTTAACCCTATTGATTTTATTCCATATACCTGTGCTTTTAATTGCCCTCCAAAAAGACTTGATAAGTAAGGCACTGTTGAAATTACGGGTACAGAGGATACCCCATCCATCCATGTCCTTAGGCTTGTAAATAACAGATAAACTACAGAGAGGAAACTTTCTGCACATATTAGCCCCACCCCATATAAAATGCGTGATAATACTATTAATCTTTGAAATGATGCCTGCCGGAAGATATAGAAGGTGTGCCCAGAATACTATCATCTGTGACAATACTGATTGTATCAATATGAGACGTCCTCCCATAGATAACCAACGATGGGTCCAGCGCTGAATCCGATCTCGGAAACGGACGATTATCCATTCCCAATCACGGTTTTTATAACCGCAGGGCTTGATATAGAATCCCAGGTATTTGAAACCTCTTGAAATATGACGCGTACCAATACCCATGAAATCGGCAATAAAGTTGACTTCTAAAACATCACCAAATTCAAATAAGAGGAAGGATTTATCCCCATTTATACACAGCCCTGTAGCCGCTTTGAATCGTGTAAGCGTGAATTTGATATAGAACCAATGGTTTCTGTTTAAATATCCAAATAGAAAGAGATCATCCACAAATAGAGAGTGCGATGTAGAGACTGTACTTGAGAATGCAAATCCTTTAATGAAGCCCTTTTGTTCAGATGCATGTAAAATCTTGTTGTACCCGTCCATAGCCAATATAAATATGAGAGGGGAAAGCGCGTAGCCCTGGTGCAAACCCCTACCTGCCCTGAAGAAACATGATGGGAACCCATTAACAATCACCGCGTATCTGACATTTGAAATACAAGACATTATCCATCGGATGATTCTAATGGGCAAACCAATCTTGAGCAGTAGAACCCGGATGAAAGACCAGTCGAGTGAGTCGTATGCTTTGTGTAGATCAACTTTCATGATAAGCGCTTCTTGTTTGTTTGAGTGCATTGAGTGACAAACCTCCTGAGCGATAGCAATCGCGTCGTGTATAGACCTCCCATTAAGAAAACCATATTGCTCCACAGAAATGTTAGCAGATAAAACAGCTTTGAGGCGATTGGCAATAATTTTGGATGTTACTTTGTAAATTAAATTACAAAGTGCTATAGGTCTGAAATCAGAAAATGATACAGGATCCGAGACTTTTGGGATGAGGGCGATAAAAGAAGAAATTAGATTTGCAGGCATCATACCCCTTTTACGGAAGAGTTCCATCATATCAATGATTTCAGACCCCATGAGATCAAAAAAGAAGACAAAGAATTCCGCAGGCCAGCCATCAGGCCCGGGGCACTTGTCATGAGGAAAAGATTTAAGGACCAAAAGGACTTCATTCCCAGTGATACACTGATCCACTTCATTAATGGCCGCTTCGTCAAAAAATCTAGGCATGTGATCAAGAACCCATGCTTGATTCTCAGCATCAATAGAGGGATCCTTTAAATAAAACTTAGAAAAGTAAGCAACAGCTTCATCCTGAATCTCAGCAGTGGAATGAGCAAAGCTGTTGTCCTCTTTTAAAATGCGCCATATAGCATTCTTATTTCATCGCGCATTTGCTGTTTTGTGGAAAAAATGGGTGTTGAGATCACCCTCTCGCAGCCATGTAATCCTGCTCTTCAAACGCCATTTGATCTCCTCAATCCTCAATATTTCCTTTTTCCGAGCCCCAAGATCCTTCATGAGATAAAGCGCCGATTGATCAAGGGGGCAAGAGGAGAAGGATGCAAATAAATCCACCATTCTGGTAGTAATCTCCTTATACTCTTTCCTGAGCGCTTCCTTTTTCCTTATCTCCCATTCCTTTGAGGCCCCTTTAATCTTCTGAAGCTTATAATGGAAGCGTTCCCAGTCCTTGAGACTGACATCCTCAATATCTTGTTGCCATAGTCTATAAATCATCTTTGTATACTCCTCATCTTCAAGCCAAATTCTATTAAATTTGAAAGGCTTGCCACAAGATTTGATACTTTCATTCCATGAAAGCCTGATAGGCATGTGATCGGAGATATCTGAGACCAATACATCAGATCTAACCATACACCATTTATCAACTAGGTTTGCATGGACCATTGCCCGATCAAGCCTTTTGCCAATGAAATGACCGTCAGCTCGCTTGTTGGTCCAGGTGGGTAAAATAGGAAGTGGGCGAATATCCACCAGATGGAACCCAAAAAACATGTCAGATAAAAAAGAAGAAAGAGGATCATTCCTAGCTGAGATTCCCCAAACTTCATCAGGGCGCATAGTAGCATTAAAGTCACCCATTAGGATCAAATTGTGCAGAGAGAGAATGCCCGAAACCAACATATGCTGCCTAAAGGACTGTCTGTTGCCATAGGGGGCATAGATGTTAATAATGTTAACCACTTCCGACATGCCTCTAAGATGTCCTGAAAGCAGTATCCCACCGAAGAATTTATAGGCCCTAAAAGATGCACAATTAGGATTCCAAATGGCAATTAATCCCCCGGATTGGCCCACAGCGTCGACTGCAGCAGCATTCCATCCCTTCTTAATATCCAAAAAAGTTTGATAGCCCGTTCTCTGTCACACATGGTCTCTTGAACAAAAAAAATAAATGGATTAGCAGAATTCAATATGTCCCTTAGGCAATGTGCTTTGGAGGCATCGCCTAACCCCCCTATATTCATGTATTAAGATACGTATCTATGGTGATACCTGTATCTGTCGTCGTCTCTAAGATGGTCCTAAGATTAAGGAAAATGAGACAACGGAACGGAATTCCCCAGAAGTCTATGTGTTGCCGATGCCTCCTGTTGCCCCAAAGAAGATCAATATCGCCTGGCAGACCCCCAGAATACTCAAGTTCGACCAAAATCCACGCAACCCGCTTATCATTGGCACCCACTATACTTGGATCAATATACTTAGTGGAGCCAATGGCATTGCCAATAGCCCGAAGGGCCTTAAGTGTCCAGAATTCCAGGGGGAGACCCGGAATTTTAACCCAGATAATTCGATTTCGAGGGGCCTCCAAAACTGGATTATAACCCAAATACCAGGGAATAAGCTGCATAAAACTTCTGCCCCGAACCCAGGTTTTGTAGATGATCTTGTGGACGTCTCCTTCATCCATGAAGTGGATGCTGAACCAACCATTTATGAGAGTACTAACCTTCGGAGAATAGCCTATAATTGAGCTCCAGTGTTTACTGATCCATTTGCTCGTATCAAAATCACTGTTTTCGGGAAATAGCCATCTACCAATAACCTCTCGTTTCTGAAGGCTAACAACTCGCCTACAAAGATCATCATAGTCTAGCGACACTTCCTTAATATCCATCTTCTGTTTAAAACAAGAAGACTTCTTCCTGCGGTGACCAGCCCGCTTCTGATGTTTTTGGCAATCAGGCAACCGAGATGCTTCAGCAAAGGAAGTATGGATACCCTGTTTCACAATTAGCTCATCGATGTCATCCCCCGGAAAGGAAATAGAGTGGCCAGTAACATTTGGATCTGGATACTTCTTACGGGTGGCGGAATTCCTTGGAAAGGTAACACCTGTGCGCGCCATATGAGAGTTAATTGCAGATGACAGGAATAGCCGTCACTGCACTATCTCAGCAAGGATAGGACGTGGTAGATAAAGAGGGCAGGACAAAGATGCCGCTGGAGTAAAAGCAAGTATTAATTTCGACAGCTGAGCAAGGAGTAAAGAATTTTAAAGGTTACCCGCCATGAAACATAGATGATGTACAATCGTTCATGTGGAAAGGTCATAGATTTGGAGTAAAAGAAGGCTAGATGAATGATATAAAATTATGAGGATAACTGTCAAATGCATGATACTATATGAGAAGACTGAAGACGCGAAGAAAGGTGGTGGATCGAGTAGTAATTGTCTGAGCATAGGTCAGATGAAAAAATCGACATTCACCTAATTCCATCATGACCAAATCCCTATGTGTAGTCCTCAATACCACGATAAGGAATAAGCGATTATTCTAATCAACTTCCCAAAGAAGTCTCGACCTGGGAATCAATGATGACAATCAAACATTCTTACCAAATCCCAAAGAAAGATTTGTAGATATGTGAAAGTACATAAGTTTCAATGCAGTTCGTGAGAGTCTTGAATGGATGTCCAATGGAACGTTGGTAACATTCCAAATGTAAACCAGAATTCAAATTCAAAATAATCCGGATAAGACCGAAAACCAGTGGTAATTGAAAACTAGTGACCAGAAAGCCATAGTTGAGATCAGATGCATTACAGATGACAACAGCAACAACATAAACATCTTGGAATTGTCCACCATCTTTTGCAGATTCTGATACTCATGCTCTTGCATGGGCGGGAGATTATGAAGAAACTCGACCAACCATACCAAAATCTATACCATTTATCACAGAACTCCGACCCAAGCTGATCTGGTTCAGAGGATGAAGTCTGAGATGACGATGGAATTATTGATTCATCACCGTCGTGTGCCACGATTTGATTTGTGGGTATGGTAAATAGAAAGGAGAATAAGCATTTCAATGATGGTCAGAAGAAAGGTCAGGATGATCTCAAATGCATCTGATGAACAAAAGTTCCCAATCGTTGACATTTTAGAATCTCAACATGTGAGAACCCAATGAGGATATGTAAGAGATATCCATGACATATTGGGAGCCAGCTTGTCAGCTTTAAAAGGATCCCACTTAGCTTGGATACCATGAAACACAGAAGACAACGATAGCCACCAATGGCAATAAAAATCGTCCAATAATGGGTACCAGCCAAATACAACACAAATGTAACCGCCTTAGCCACCAGAAGCAACTGAGATATCCTTCATGGGTTCCAGCTAATATTAAAAAGCTGCAGCACACATGCAACAGAAATAGCCACCAAAAGCAACAATTTTTATCTGCATCAGGTTCCACCTACCAGTTGCCTCCCCATCCTATAATCTACCCATGAAAGCTAGAACATCCTCACATACTTCTATGCTAACTATCTTGTAGTGCAACTATTGTCCAGCCCTCGTAGCACCCCTCGTAGCATAGCTAAACCTTAACCATCGACATTAGACACTGATAGCCACCAAAAGCAATAAAGATTGTCCAAGAGGGTTCCAGATAATTACAGTGCAAATGCATCAGAAATACTCACCAATAGCATATTTATCCTCATTGGGTACCGACTAACAGTAACCCATGTAAATCAATCATTATTTATCGTGACCCAACATGTTAGCATAGCCAACGACGACACGGGATGGCAAGGCATCCTTGGCCTCTAATCATAAATGCAGCCAGTTACCTGCCTGCACTCAAAATCCTTCCTATGTTGTTGCCGAGTCACAGGTGATAGAAAAGTTAGAGAATGCGACCCAAAGCAGAAGGCAGATGTTTAGGAAGAAAACAGGAGCCGAGGGACGAGTGGTGGGTCGAGAATTGCTCAAAGTATT